>OX369278.1:16819855-17412855 GCA_947284805.1 Coleophora flavipennella | reverse complement strand
TCCGGTCCTTCAGCATCCCCGTATTGCGACCCACTGTGGCAATGACGTCGCGAGCCCATCATCTCGAAGATAAGATTGATGGCGGGTAGGGGCATCACCTTGCCACCCACGTGATTGTGCCGTGCGTGGAGACCCGTATGGGAGGAAGAAGGAATCCTGGAGGTTGAGCTTGCTGCGGTCTGCGGGCCGTAGTCGGCAACACGCCATCTTTGGTCTGGATTTCTCTTGAAACGGAAGGCCATAGTCTAGCTACCTATGGTCAATCGGCTGGGACACCCCGTCAGAGGGCTGTCAGGCGAGGTCGCCTAACTGGCGAAGCGGACCATCGGTTGCTGGCATCGGAGTGATGCGTGGGCTATTCCGGCCTACCCTACAGTTAGCTCTGGTACACCCAGCTACTTGATTCGGCCCGTAACTTGTCAGGGTGGAGGCCTATTTCCTCTATGTACCCCTAATAAAAACAAACAAAATAAAAAAATAGATAAAAGTAGCAAAGTAGCATAGGTTAATGTAGATGGGAGTCCCACCCATAATGGCAATGCAAAGTGATGGATGAAAGAAAGATCAAGTATGAGGAATAAAAGTGCGAGAGGTAGAAGAAAAAAACCTAACCTAACCTAACTTGAAAGGAAGTGATGTGTGATGTTGCATCACTTCCTCGGGTACCGTTTTGCGCATGTCTAGTAGGTATATTACTCACTTCTGGTTTGTTGGCAGAAAACTTACAGAGTTAAGCATACCAATTGTAAATGTTATGTTTTTTTACTTGTGTATTGCTCATTAACTGTGTACAAAAAACAATAAAAAAAACAAATGAATGAATTGCGTAAAAACTTTAAAAGTCGCTTAAAATGGTGTCAATGTAATCAAGACCAGCCTATAATGGATATCCTAGCTAAACATAAAGCAGCAAAAAAATTTGGTCGTTTTTGGAAAGCGACAAAGAAGTGTGATGTTAAGCCTGGCCTCCCGGCAAGTGTGGATGGGGAAAGTGAGCCGGCGCATATAGCAAATATGTTCATGGACTACTTCAGAATACACTCCCCATTAGGCCCTTCGGCCCCTACACAAAATGTTAAACACAAATGACTTGTTAAAAACAATCTTAGTGCCCATTGTGAAGGATAGAACTGGTGAAATTTCTGATAAAGGGAATGACCGCCCAATTTCACTAGCTACAACAATTGCCAAGGTTCTGGACGGTGTGCTAAATTCTTTTCATAAAAGTTACCTGTACTTTCATGACGAGCAGTTCAGATTTCGATCTGGACTTTCTACTGAGAGCGCAATCGTTAGTCTTAAGCACACTGTACAGTACTATGTAGACCGTAAGACGCCGGTGTATGCCTGCTTCCTCTCCCTCTCCAAGGCCTTTGACCTGGCCGTATGAGGTACTTTGGAGAAAGATGGGAGACAGAGATGTACCGTCATCATATCAGCCGAAGGAAGTCCACTGCTGGACATAGGCCTCCCCCAAGGATCTCCACGACGACCGGTTCTGCGCTGCCCGCATCCAGCGGCTTCCCGCGACCTTGACCAGGTCATCGGTCCACCGAGTGGGAGGCCTGCCTACACTACGCTTTCCGGTGCGTGGTCGCCACTCGAGAACTTTACTACCCCAACGGCCATCTGTTCTACGAGCAATGTGCCCCGCCCACTGCCACTTAAGTTTAGCAATTCTGAGAGCTATGTCGGTTACTTTGGTTCTCTTACGGATCTCCTCGTTTCTGATTCGATCACGCAGAGAAACTCCGAGCATAGCACGCTCCATTGCCCTTTGGGTGACCTTGAGCCTTCTTATGAGGACCATTGTAAGCGACCATGTCTCAGTTCCGTACGTCATCACTGGCAACACACATTGGTCGAAGACCTTGGTCTTAAGACACTGCGGTATCTGGGACGTAAAGATATTGCGAAGCTTCCCGAACGCTGCCCAGCCGAGTTGGATTCGACGATTGATCTCTTTCTCGAAGTTGGACCTACCTAACTGGACTGTTTGTCCCAGGTATACATATTCGGTAACAACTTCGAGTGTAGAGCCTCCAACCTTCAGAGGAGTAGGTATGACACGGACGTTTGACATAATTTTCGTCTTGTCCATGTTCATTCTAAGACCCACTTGTTGAGAGGCTCTACTGAGGCCATCGAGCATTGTGCCTAAGTCGTCCATAGTCTCAGCCATGACCACGATATCGTCAGCGAATCGAAGGTGGGTGATGTACTCGCCGTTGATATTGATGCCGAGTCCACCCCAGTCCAAAAGCTTAAAAACATCTTCCAGATGTACCGACTGAGGTACTAAATATGCTCAGAGTTTGGTATATTAAACCAAACTAATTTTGTAAAGTGGGGTGATTCTGTATCGAACGCATATACGTTGGAGAGTGGGGTAAGATAGGGGGGTTTGACGTCTCCCACGCTCTTCAACCTTTATATGCATATCATTGTGGGGCTGAACAGCATGCGTGTTGAATGCCGGCGTTAGCATTAACAATATAAGTTATGCCAACGACATGGTGCTGCTCAACCCGACGATGGGGGGGGGGGGGGGGGGGGGGGGGTCTTCAACAGATGTTAAAGAGTATGTGAGACTAAAGCATATTTGATTGATTGATTAATGCAACCGAACATGGGCTCATGTATAATGTAAAAAAACTGAATGCATGGCCTTTGGGGTCACCGGTAAATGGCCAGACTATAGTATGAATATTACCCTAAATGGCATAAACGTTAAGCGTGTTACTAAATTTAAATATCTGGGGCATATTGCCGATGACCTAAAAGACGATGACGATATTGAAAGGGAGCGTAGGGCTCTGGCGGTTAGAGGTAACATGCTGACTCGTAGATTTTCCCGTTGTACTAAGGAAATTAAATTTATGCTTTTTAAGGCATACTGCCAGAGTTTGTACACGGAGAATCTGTGGGTCAAGTATAACAAAAAATCGCTAGACACCCTGCGCGTCCAATATAATGATATATTTAGGATGATGATGGGATTGCCCCGATTCTGTAGTGCGTCGGGGATGTCTGCGGAGTACCAAACTGATTTTGCAGCTATCATTCGCAAAAAAACTAATTCTCTGATACGCAGAATAAGGGGCAGTCCCAACAGCATCCTAAATACCACAGTAGACAGATATACATCGCCCCTATGGAGGTGTCTAGTGAGGAGAGTGGTCACGGAAACAAGCTTTTCTCCTCGATCACTCTGGGCATGGGGATTGTATAATGTATATCTGTAAATACCTACTGTTTTGTCTCGTTTACTTAATATGGTTACTAACCTACTATAAGCTTTACTAACATGCTATGTATCTTGAGTTGTCCGAACCATTTATTTTATTTTAATTATTCATTTTATATAAAAATCCTTCTACTCACTTTAGTCACATGCGGTTTCCAAGAAAAACAGCGAATATCACTCCAAGATTCTTCACCGTTTCGCCGCAGATAATGTTAACCCCTTCAAAAATCACTGGGGGCAGAAGGCCGTAATTAATCCTTGACGTGAACCAAGGACTATCGATGATGATGATCTGTATCTTGGCAGGGTGTACGGTTGGTCTGTATGATTGACTCCAGACAAGAATGCGCTCGAGATCACCACTGATGGTCCTTATTGCCACCAGGAGATCAAGGAACGAAGATTGGGTGTAAATCTGCAGATCGTCTGCATAAAGGTGATAGTAGGAGGAGAGGGAAGAGGTTATAGAGCTGATGAAAATAGCGAAAAGAAGAGGAGATAGGACGCCGCCTTGCGGAACACTAGCAGAGATTTTGCACCAACCTACCATAAAATTCAGTGGCTCAATCAAGGTACAAGCCATGGGATAGCGTCGTTCATCACGAGATTGCCAAGAGTAGGTATGAATAAATAAAACAAAGATGTTCCAGAAAATCATTATTTTATTTTGCGATTATTATTGCGGTAAGAATAACAGAAACATCAAAAAATATGTGTATTATTATGAAACAAAGAAAATGTACTTTTGTTATTTACATGTAAAAATATTATGTGTATTATTATGAAACAAAGAAAATGTACTTCTGTTATTTTTAACTAACTTAATCTTAAGTTATTATGTACCTACATAATTCGTTTGACATCACATTGAAGCACCCAGCTAGATCACAGCTAGTATTGTACCTGGTACTGAATCACAACAGACTGTATTTTAGGCAGTTTGATAAGTACCAGTTTGAGAAAATTTGTTTACTATCTTTTTAAAACATCTTTAAAAAAACGTCTGTACGCATTTCAAAAGATTAATGGAGTTTTTTCTTCTTCTATCCCGCCCGACAGTGCCCCGCTCGCTCGTCAGAAATCGCCAAAACTGGTCGAGACAAACATCGAAGCGCTGTTTCGCACACCGTATTTACCAGATTTGGCTGCCTATTGAGGGGGTGGGGCACGCGCCTGTGTGTGTAGGTGTGGGTTTGCGGCACTAGCAGGAGCGTATGAGCCCGTAGTGCGCGGCGAGCGCAAGCAGCGGCGCGGCGGTGGGCGCGTCGGGCAGCGCGCCGGCGCTGGCGGCGATGTCCAGGTGCGTGTAGGGCACCGCGCCCTCGTCCAGCCCGGCCGCCAGCAGCAGGAACGCCGCCGGGCCCTGCGCGCGAAAGGAGAAGTACTCAGTATGGATCGTCTTTTAAAAAATAGCTGGTCGGTAAGTTACTCGTTTTGCGGGTAAATGTGATAGAGTAACACTTAGGTCAAGTTTGTTTAAAATACAGTAGTCCTGAAATCGATTCGAATCCTCTTGTAAAAGTAGTGAGTCGTGAACACTACAAATGGTCTTAAATATTTTCATGTCATCAGCGTACACAAGTAGTCAGAATGGTAAAAACAGTTACTGGCATCATTTATAAATACAATAAAAAGCAAGGGTTTAATAAGGATCCTTGGGGGACACCAGAAGGTATAAGATTACAGGATGATGTGTAACCATTTATTGCAATAGCCTGACTGCGATTGTATATTTATGAAGTAAACCATCTGTATAAGTTGCCAGGGATTACAGCGTTGTATAACTTTTGTAGTAGTATAGTGTGATCAATGCGGTCAAAGGCCTTGCTGAAATCAGTAAATATGACAATCTATACCAATAGTAACAAAATCATGGAATTGTGGCGACATATGCAGTACCCGCCACTAACAACTACATTGCCACAGCTCAAGATTGAATCATCGGTCAAACTATATGGAGACTTGCATTTTCTCCGCGATAGATGGCTCCATCGTTGCATGAAGACTTTTTACAAAGCATCTACAACGCGATATCAACATTTCCTTGCTATAAGTATATACAGGGTGTAACAAAATTGGTGTAGGTCCCGTTAACTGGGTCTTCTCCTCATCATACTGAACAACTTTTGTTCTACGCCTGCTGAAATCGCAAAAAAAATAATTTCTTCATACAAATCGATCAGCTGATCGACCAATTTTGTGCATTTTAGTATGGAGGGTCCAATTCTTTTTTGTGAATTGATTATGGGTTCCTTGGGGAAAGTTGTTCAGTATGATGAGTAGAACCCCCAGTTAACGGGTCCTACTCCAATTTTATTACACCCTGTATACAAGCACCAACCATACAAGGTTGGTCCACGGCCGGACCCCCTCCCTTTGTTCTCGAGAGTAGGAACACACCGTTCCTACAGAATAAAAGGAGGTTAGTAACTGTGGAGCGACGCTTGAGGAAACGAGATCGCGGTGTAACACAAGTTTCACTACACAAGTATAAAGTGCAAATATGAGTTTGAAGGTAGTTCTCATACTCCTCATACTCACTGTGACCCACGTAACCTGAGCCGAAGAACGCCATTCCGGACGCTCGACCGCGGCGAGTTCGCGACGTACTGCCAAAAGCACTCCACCACCATATTTTTGATTCGTTGAAGCATAATTTCTGTCACGCCTCTAAACTAAATACTTACCGTGAAATATACTGTCTATTAACCACGTCTCAGTAATCGAAACAACATCGATTTCAATTTCAAAAATGACAATGAATTGATAAAACTAGCTCACAACTACGAAAAAAACTTCGAAGAAAAACAAAATATTTTTAGCTACAATGAAAATCAAAATAGAAGACAAATACAAGACACGAAAATGGGATCATAAAATTCAAAAGTCATCAAATACGACCCTGACACATACTGTTGGAATTGAGGGAAAAAAGGACATAATTCAAAAAAGTGCCAAGCAAGACAAATCATATTTTGTAGTAAATGTGGAAAAGTTGGAAAACGAAGTAAAAAGTGCTGTCGAATAAATCACAACTTACTTAAGGTTCCATGAAGTACTAAGAGGTGTCAAAGAAAACAGAAGAATAGGGGATATCTGCCCCTTCATACCAGTAAAGATACAGGGTCAAACCGTCAAAGGTCTTATTGATACAGGCGCAACATTAACCTGCATTATCGAAGAAATGTTTGAAAATTGCCTGAAAAATGGATCAAGTCCACTAAAGACAGAAAAAGATATTAGTTTGTCAGATGGAACTAATGTGAAAATAAAGAATAGCATTCTAGTAGACATTGAAATAAATGGAAGGAAATTCAAACATAAAATCTACCTACTAGCGTCATTAGTAAATATTAAATTGGGAATGGACATTATCGATAGATCAGGAATAAAATTGATTTGGCAAGAAAAAACAAAAAAAGTGGTAAAAGCGATGTCAGTGCAAGTAAATAATTGTGTAATGATAATTTTGAACAAAAAAAACCGACTTCAAACAGGAAACTAAGGCTCCTCTCGATTTCTCTGGGATGTCATCATCAGATCATGGTACCACCCTTGGGATATTTCCTTTCCAATAAAAAAAAAATCATCAAAATCGATTCATAAACGACAAAGTTATCCGCGAATACACTTAAAAAAATATATGGTCGAATTGAGAAACCTCTACCTTTTTTTGAAGTCAGTTAAAAAATACAATCCAATGGATCTACAGTAAGTAAATTTAGAGCTAAGAAACAAAGTAACTGTAGAAGTGCCAAAAAATCTAGTTAACTCAGTAATAGAAAGTGAAGAACGGTATGAATCGAAAAAGAAAAAAGTTAAAGAAAATCCTTCTTAAAATCCATGATATCGTCTAACAGATAATAAATTTTACAAAAAATAGTAAATGCAGCACATGGAATGAAAATAGATCCAAATACAGAATGGAGACCATGTGTAAGCAAAGACGAAATAAAAATGATCCTTGAACACAACCACAACATCCCAAAAGAAGGCCACTTAGGTTCAGCAAAAACATTAAAAAGAATTTCTCAAAGGTAATACTGGCCCGGGATGTACCGAGACGTGTCCCGATACACAAGTAAGTGTACAGACTGTCAAAAGCACAAATCATTTCAAGAAAGACCAGGTTTGATGCACATTAAAAATTCAGATGAACCATGGCAGGTGAAATAAGACGTTAATAAATATTATTATCACAAATCGGATCAGCATGGCCGCAAACCTCACAAGGCCGGCGTTAATGTCACTGCAAGAAGGCAGGTGGGGCCTACCGCGCCTGAGGATATAAATACTAGCCCATAGCTGCCTCCGCCACTTTCTCTTCGGAGCTGGAAGGATTCGGACGTCAGTGCGCTGCGTGATAATTTTGTCTTACTCAGTACAATTAAGTGTGCATAGTGCGTGATTGCTATTTACGAATCGCTGTTAAAGTAAAGTTATTCGTTAAAATTATATTGTGAACAGTTTGGAATGTACTTCTTGTTATATTTAATAAATCCTCTTCTGATTGATAATAATATCTTAAGTCAGCCTTCCTAGTATTCTGGCGCCTCATCTTACGGCTGTGCGTTGTTTGTAACCAGGTCATTCGGACGTCCACGGCCCTCTCCTTCTCTTCAATATTTCAAACTCTCTTGGTCATATGATCATCATCTCGTCTCATTTCGGTTCGTACCAGCGCAGGCGTTTCTAAGTTTTTCGTGCATCGGGACAACTTTAAAGGTACGGATATATTAATTTCTTATTTTATCCATTCTAGAGACTCAGCCAGACCAGCGCAGCATCAGCATCTCTGTGACGTACATCTTTTGTTCATCTGACTTTCTCATCGGCCGGCACTCGGATACGTACAGTAGAGCTGCTCTCACTGCTGTTTATATACATTGCCTTCTATTTTAACCAGCTTACGCGAGTCGCGAGTCGCGAAGGATGTTTATACTCGTACATACCATACGAGTTTCTTTGTCTCATAGGTTATGATGAAATATTGTGTGTCATTTGGGGCCAAAATATTTTATTCTCGGGCGGTTGTCATATATTTAATTCCTTGCTACGCTCAGGATTTTACTTTAGAATCCATCGCTGCGCTCCTGATTCTACTACAGAATCCTTAGCTTCACTTTGAATTCAAACTAGCGCCCTCGAGGAACACAATATAACTTTTCCTCTTGTATCACAAATAACTATTAACTTCCGAGTAATTATTATTATTAATAAATTATTACAGACGTACTCCATATTAAGGTTAGTATTACAAAAGCCTTAAAATTAATATTAGTATCAAACTTGAAAATAAATTAATATACATAAAATTCACAAAATAAATTGAATTGAGTACATTAAATTAAATAAATGTATGTATTGAAGTTAAAAACCCATATGTACGCGTAGTCTCCGTGCCTGAGACAGGGACTATACTCGTACAGCTTGTCTCCCATGATAATCAGAAGACTGCTGGCGCCGCGCTGCCACTCACGCGACTCATCAACGATGCCTCTCTCTTTCTAATTATACACTGAAAGGAGTCAGTGCGAGCCTCCGCGAACATCGCCGATGCATTGCAGTAACGTAGCAGCCCCAGCAGCTACCAGTACACGTTGTTGTATTGGACTCGCAGAGCGCTGAAGGCTTTCTGCGTGTACCTGACCCACAGACTGCACGTATAAAAAGACTGGCAGTACGCTTTAAAAAGTGTAAACTTGACTTGGCGCGTGCTACGTGGAAATCTGCGGGCAAGCATGTTACATCTAACCGCCAACGCCCTGCGTTCCCTCTCCATGTCCATGTCATCATGTTGATCTTAAGTGACCCGATGTCACAAATACTTAAAATGCTCAACTATTGCAAGTGGCGAGACATATATACAGGTGATGTGGTCTTCAGCTTCTTATTGCCTACTCTAAACACAAGTATTTTGCTCTTTCTGGGCATTGTGTTTGAGACCGTGGGCCACCGCATAGTTCTCACATATCTTCGCCAGTTTCCCAGAGCACTGATCGATGGGCTCATCAAAACACATTTCCCGTCAATAGAGCATCCGATACCGGCCATGCTGAGCTCAACGATCGAGTTGTTCAAATAACCTAGGTTGAAAAGCCTGAGAGAGCTTAAGCCACCCTGCTAGGCCCCGCATTCCAACCCATATTCCCTTGAAAATGACCCTGCCCACCGAACCATATTAGTCTGTTGACCGTCCCAATATTTGAGCAGACCAATCAGCTCTTTTGGAGTACTGGTATCTCTAGATATCTTATCCTATAGCTCAGCATACGATACAAGGGCTAATGCCTTCTTCAAATCCAAGAAACATGCATATACAAGGGTGTTTCTCTCAGTGTAGTACCGGACAGTCTGCTTGAGACAAAGAATCGCTGTTTCTTTGGATAGACCAGGCCTGAAACCAAACTGTCCATCCGACAAGGGCACATACTTGGCAAGCTCTTGATCTAGCATACTATCCAGCACCTGGGTCTACAATTGGATTTGTCGGAGGCATCCCCGTTCGATTTTTTATGACAACCACCACACATACGCAGTTAGTTGACAATGACAATTGTATGGTGTGATGGCCACCACACATACGCAGTTAGTTGAAGGAGGATGGAGCACGTTGCAAAAGATTCACAGTTCAGTAAAAGGTTTAATTAGTTGGTACATAGAGTTATCAGTTGGCGAATCTTCCTTATGTGCGCGCCGCTCGGCGGTTGCAATCGCACTCAAAGTAAAATGTGTTTTATTCATTACAATAAAATCGATGCGTCATCAAAATAGGACGCCGCAAACGTAGGTTAAAATGCACGGTATGAGACCGTGCAACAATAATTGTTTTACACCACAATGGTCTCCATTCTCTATGAGACCTGGCGGTTAATATCAGTGGCTAATGCAAGGATTGTATAGCATCGTAAGTATCCTCGGCGCGTCGCGAATGTCTTCAAACACGTGACCTTCCCTGTTAACGCTACCGGTCTTCCATCGTGTGATGCAATAATATTCTCAGAGTAAAACAAAATGTACATCTCACCTGGTGTCCACGCGGCACGGCCGTGGAGGGCTGGTTGTCCGCTTGGTGCAGGTGGTCGCCGCACGCGCGCCCCGCGTGCTGCCGCAGGTCCTCGCGCCGCAGCGTGGACACCTCCAGCGGGTCGGCGATGGAGTCGCCGCTGGCCTGCAGCTTGTGCGCGTGCTTCTGCTCCGCGGCCACGTGGTTGTCGAGCGCCACGCTGTACCCGGCGCCCATGGCGCGGTGCGCGTGCCCCGTCAGCGTCGCCACCGTGTACAGGTGCGGCTTCTCCTGCCGGAGGGTCAGCGGTCAGCGCCAAGTGAGGCACGAGTAATCACATTCCATAACCACATAAGGCCCGAGCTTAGGATTGCAAATTGGAACTTAAGAAGCCGACTACGTGCACACTACGCTAGAATACAACAAACGTGTACGTACTACAATTTACAATAGCTTACGACTCCATGCTCAAGTTTGATAAAAGGTAAAATGAGAAAGCAGTGGGAAAGCATCGGATATACTTGTAGCGTCGCCACAACGGATTAAATTATCTTGTTTTGATCGCAACGAGCAATGTAACCACTACGAGCTTGTTTGGTTTGGCGCGGAGTGTACATGAAAGTGAATCAGGAACTCGCTCAAAGTGACTCACTCGTATGTCTCGAAGCGATCGCACAAAGGTACAACAAGTAGGCGCTGTGCACTCACGGGCCCGGAGTCGGCCTCCGCGCGCTGGCGCATCTCGGTGAGCAGGTCGGCCATGACCATGCGCCCCTCGGCGTCCGTGTTGCCCACGCGCACGCGCCGCCCGGCGCGCGACGTCACCACCTCGTCCGCCACGTACGCCTCCTCGCCGATCGAGTTGCGCACTAGCCCCAGCGCGCACACCACGCGCATGTCGGCGCCCAGCAGCGCGCACGCCTCACATTATTATACAACAAACAATTTATCAGTAATCGTATCTTGAACCTATCACTAAATCAGATCTTATCTAGGGCCTATCAGTAAATCGAGTAACCTTAGGCCTATCTCACAAGTAATATTTTTTTTATTGACATTCGGTAGTATTTTTTACAATTTACAATTAATAGTTAACTGTGCGAAGCTGTGCCAGTGTACAAGTCTCCACTCCACCTGTACGTAACAAATAGAAAGCGACTCATTATAAGACATTAAACCAGCTAAAACCAGCCATTAATCCTGAGCTAATACGCGAAGCTGACGAGATTTGAAAAAGACAGTAAGAAAAAGTAAAAACTAAAGCACGCACTCGTTACAACACGAGCCCAAATACAACAACTAGTGGGTAACTTAGTATATAAATGAAAATAACAAAATAACAATAATTCGGTGACTGAAATAAACTAGTTACTATTCAAAGGAGCTGTTCGCGACGCTCTTCCTACCTAAGGGACGCGGTGCTGGTGCTGGTGCTGGTCGCCGAACCAGAGAAGATCAAGATTTAAATTAGCGTTGTAGTGCCGGCGAAATAATCTAAAAAATGACAGTTTCGCGACAACCTCAATGAAACCTCGTTTACAACTTTCTCTTGGCACTAGAAATGAGAATCTGTAGAGCCCACCCAAAATTAAGGGGTTCTACCCCCTTCCAGGAGTTATGGGCAGGGGGAAATATAGGAAAATGCATATTTTGCATATTAGGCGAGTAAAGTGTCGTTTTCTACGTCTTCCGGTGAGCGGTCGCCACTCGAGAATCTTACTGCCCCTACGGCCAACTGCTCTACGAGCTATGTGCCCCGTCAACTGCTACTTCTTATCATGTGGCACTATTAACCGTGCTATCCAAGGGACAGACAGCGATTGCCTGGTGCTGCACTTAGAATCACCCGCGGTCACGTGTGGGGCAATTAGATTTGCACCTACGAAAGAGTGCAATGCGACCTTCATACACATCTGGAATCAGATGTGCAGGTTTCCTCACGATGTTAAATTTAGCGATCTTGTGAGCTATGTCGAATAACGTTCTCCTAAGGATCTCCCCATTTCTGATTCGATAGCGTAAGGAAACTCCGAGCATATCCTACTGCCCTTTGGGTGACCTTGAGCCCTTTTATGAGGCCCATAGTAAGCGACCATGTTGTCTCAGTTCCGTATGCCATCACTGGCAAAACACACTGGCCAAAGACATTAGTCTGAGACAATGCGGTATTTGGGACGTGAAGATATTACGAAGCTTCCCGAACGCTGCCCAGCCGAGTTGGATTCGACGATTGATCTCTTTCTTGAAGTTGGACCTACCTAACTGGACTGTTTGTCCCAGGTACACATATCCAGCAACAACTTAGTGTGTAGAGCCTCCAACCTTCAGAGGAGCAGGTGCGTCTTGGACGTTTGACATAATTTTCGTCTTGTCCATGTTCATTCTAAGACCTACTTGTTGAGAAGCTCTACTGAGGCCATCGAGCATTGTGCCTAAGTCGTCCATAGTCTCAGCCATGACCACGATATCGTCAGCGAATCGAAGGTGGGTGATGTACTCTCTATTGATATTGGTGTCGAGTCCACGCCAGACCAAAAGCTTAATAATTGAAAACGCTAAACACGTTAAAAAACCGACTTCCATCGCAACAAATTAGTACATTTTTGCATTATTATTTTTGGTTTTTGTTAATTTTCTACTAAAGTACTACACCCATTTTAATAATATTTATATGGGACCACACGGAAAGCACTAGCTTTCAAATAAAAAAAGAATCATAAAAATCGGTTCACCCAGTCAAAGTTCTGAGGTAACAAACATGAAAAAAAAAAAACATACAGACGAATTGAGAACCTCCTCCTTTTTGGAAGTCGCATGAAAACATCTTCCAGATATCATATGACGTATCAATGTCTCACCCCTCGCTGCAACCAGATAGGTTCCGAATTTTCGATCCTGGAGGCGAACAGATATGGTGACGTTTTCATAGAAACACTTAGTACCACGATATATCGATATACAATTTGGCAACACTGGAGACACTCTAAAACGGCTCAAGTTTCGACTAAATCAAAGGCTTTCTTATAGTCCACGAACGCCAAGCATAGTGGCTGATTGTACTCTTCGGTCTTCTGTATAATCTGCCGCAGCGTATGTATGTGGTATATGGTACTAAGGCCTTTTCAAAAACTGGCTTGTTCGGGAGGCTGGAAGTCATCAAACCTACGTGCGAGATGATTCGTAATGACTCTCGAAAACAGCTTGTAGACATGACTCAGAAGTGACATGGGTCTGTAGTTCTACAGCAGGCTGTTGTCGCCCTTTTTAAAGAAGAACACCCCCACACTTCTGTGCCATGCCTTAGGCGTTTGTCCCTCAAGTATAACGGAATTTAACAACTTCTGAAGAGCTTTTAATACCGGTGTTCCACCTGCTTTCAGAAGCTCAGCCGTAATTCCGTCCACCTGGTGCCTTATTGTAAACATACAGGATGAGTTTTTTAAGGGTCAGTATGGGGAAATTCTAAACTATAAGACAGAGAAAAACGCTCTTAGGAACCGTGATCTTAATTTTAGAGAAAATAAAAATGGCGTTTTAAAAATAAAAAAAATCTTGAAAGGTTCGCAGATTCGCTTTTTTTGAAAAAAAAAAATGTTATACGATAACTATACAAACCAAAAATTGTATGGGGACCATAGGTCTAAGTTTGCTAGAAGTTGTTGAAATTAACGTTTTAGTTTTCTCTAATAGTTATGTGGAAATAAGCTTACTGGCCAATTTTCAAATGAATAAGGAAAAAAGAAAAAACATTAAGACTTAACAAGTGGTGTGTTTGTGTCATTCATTAAATGCATAATTTAGTCAATTAATTACTTGTGTTGTGAACTCAATGTTAAACTAAATGGGTAAAATGCCTCAATCATTGACAAAAAAATTTAATTAATGAGAGGGTGTCATTTAAGTAACAGGAACCAAACATTGGCAATTAACTGTTATCGTAATGTATCCCCACGAGTGAGAGAAACGCCAAGTTGCCATACTTTAACCACAATGTTGAATAATTTACTGAGGTACGGAATCTTCACGAAGCCTCACAAGAAACCATCCTATACTTACTTATTATCAGTCTAGATGTCGACTTATTCATCAGTCGAGATGTCGAAATAAATGTTTTGTGTTTTGTCGAGAGTTTTCCGGATATTTCGTCGAGAGATATAGCTACGGAAATGGCTATCGCACAGCGTACTGTAATGAGGATACTTAAAAAGTATAAATACAAACCGTACAGACAAGGATGTATTGTTTAGAAACTTCTCGAAAGCGATCATGCGAGAAGATCAGCATTCTGTTATTGGGTTATCCACCGTGTAACGCGGGACACACATTTTTTGATCCGAGTTATTTGGACAGTTGAGACTATCTTTTTAAATAATGGTAAACTGAGATTACTTCTCCGATTTATTCATTTCTTTTGTAAGCGTTTTTATGACGTAAACTTATAATGCCACGTATCATTTCAGGGATATCCGGCGCAACAACCATCACTGATCCACAGGAAACTCTTCATTCATTTAATTGTTGGTGCGGCATTTGGGTCAACAAAGTCGTGTCCATTCAGTTTTACGGCGGGACCCTTCGACGTCCAACATACCTGGATATTCTCAGAAATCTTGATGATGATTTAGATGATTTGCCTTTGGCAGCAATACGGAACATGAGGTTCCCACAAGATGGAGCCCCTGCGCACAATAGTCGCCTTGCACCAAATTACCTCAACGAAAGGTTTGGGAACACGTGGATAGGTACTGTAGAGATCGTATGTCTCTACATACATCTACTTCCAGCCTCTTTTCTTAGTTTCTTGCCAGCGCGAATCGAATTAAGAATATTAGTTTAAATTTGATTTTGTAAGTCATTCGAAAGCTTTTTGAAACAATAGATTGATTGGATGGCTGACCGTGAGCATAAAAGTATATTTTTATTATCCGCGCGTCTGGGCTGAGTTCCCTAAAACCATGGCAAGAAAGTGAGAGGAATCATTGAAGCTAATAATAATCAGTCAGCCGATAGAGCCTTCTATCTTTTTTTTGCTTAACAATAAATATCATCACTGATGATCATTGGATAAGCATACTAAACTTTCATTGTAGATAGAAATCCAGTTACACCCCCGGCGTCTCGTTGACGACGTCACAGTACCTATGGCGAAGTCCAGTGGCCAGCGCGGTCACCTGATCCAATACCCAAATAAAATGTCCAAATAAATTAGATAATAAAATGTATCCTACTTAATATTATAAACGCGAAAGTTTGTAAGAATGTATGGATGTATGTTTGTTACTCTTTCACGCAAAAACTACAGAACGGATCTGGTTGAAATTTGGTAGGTAGACAGATTAGGACCTGGATAAACACATATGCTACTTTTTTTTCACGCTCGCAAGCCGCTGGCGGCTCGCGCACTGCGCATCCTCGATAGTCATAGAAACGTTGTCCAAGCGGGTCAAGTAATTTCAACAACTTCTTGCAACTTTATAACTATGGTCTCCATAAAATTTTTGGTTTGTATAGTAAAAACAATCGAAATAACAAAAAAAAAATTTTCAAAAGAAACCATAACTCCGAACCTATCAATATTTTTTATATTTTCTCTAAAATTGAGATCACGGTTCCAAAGAGCGTTAGAACTGCCAGTAGGACCAGATGGACAAAACCTTTTTATCTATCTCTTATAGTTTAGAATTTCCCCGTACTGACCCTTAAAAAACTCACCTGTACAGCAGAAATAATTTTGATTTATTTTAAATTACAGAATACAGCTGTCGTTCTGACAATAAACCTTAGCCTTAGATGATTTTGAACAATATGGCGTCACGTTTGTATAGCATGAGTTCGCCGTCGCGTCGCGAGCCACTCGGAGCCACTCGCCACTCGCAGGTGTCGTTTCTCTCCGGTTATTTCTTGTATACGACACGTACTAACATGTAAACGTTGAGCTCCGGTCTGTTGGCTGTTGGCTGAACAGAACCTACAACTAAATAAGTAGTCCTATCTTTGCCTAGCGTTGTTTTAGGTCCATGAGTTGAGTAATCTTCATCATCATCATATCAGCCACAAATCGTCCACTGCTGGACAAAGGCCTCCCCCAAGGATTTCCACGACGACCGGTCCTGCGCTGCCCGCATCCATCGGCTTCCCGCGACCTTCACCAGGTCATCGGTCCACCGCGTAGGAGGCCTGCCTACGCTACGTTTTCCGGTGCGCGGTCGCCACTCGAGAACTTTACTGCCCCATCGGCCATCTGTTCTACGAGCTATGTGCCCTGCCCACTGCCACTTCAGTTTAGCGATTCTGTGAGCTATGTCGGTTACTTTAGTTCTCCTGCGGATCTCCTCGTTTCTGATTCGATCACGCAGAGAAACTCCGAGCATAGCACGCTCCATTGCCCTTTGGGTGACCTTGAGCCTTCTTATGAGGCCCATAGTAAGCGACCATGTCTCAGTTCCGTAAGTCAACACTGGCAACACACACTGGTCAAAGACCTTAGTCTTGAGACACTGCGGTATTTGGGACGTGAAGATATTGCGAAGCTTCCCGAACGCTGCCCAGCCGAGTTGGATTCGTCGATTGATCTCTTTCTTGAAGTTGGACCTACCTAACTGGACTGTTTGTCCCAGGTATACATATTCGTCAACAACTTCCAGTGTAGAGTCTCCAACCTTTAGAGGAGTGGGTGCGACACGGACATTTAACATTATTTTCGTCTTGTCCATGTTCATTTTAAGACCCACTTGTTGAGAGACCTTACTGAGGCCATCGAGCATTGTGCTTAGGTCTTCCATAGTCTCAGCCATGACCACGATATCATCAGCGAATCGGAGGTGGGATATGTACTCGCCGTTGATATTGATGCCGAGTCCACCCCAGTCCAGAAGCTTAAAAACATCTTCCAGGGCGGCGGTGAACAGTTTCGGAGATATAACGTCTCCCTGTCTCACCCCTCGCTGCAACTGGATAGGTTTCGAGTTCTGGTCTTGGAGGCGAACCGACATGGTGGCGTTTTCATACAGACAGTGAGTAATCTTATAGTCTTTAAACTGTTTACTCTCAGTACTGCGCAGGCGCAGGCGCAGGCGCGGCGAGCTCACCTGCAGGAAGCCGGCGACGGCGGCGGCGCCGCACTTGTCGCGCGACATGCCCGCCATGGCGCCGCCCGCCTTCACGTCGCACCCGCCCGTGTCGTACGTCACGCCCTGCAACACATAACAATAGCGCTCGAGCACAGTATTACGATATGGCTTGCAGTAGCGCAACGCCTTTCATGTCGCACGATGCGCCATCGGCGCACGTACTAGCCCACACTAGCCTGTAGTCCCCCGCCGCCCGCTGCTCCGCAAGTACCCTTCCGTTGCTCTGCGTAAGTACATTCGTTGCGTTACTGTAAGCCGCTATATTGTAATATTGTAGCTCAAATGTCGCAAAGTTATGATTTAAAAAAAGCATAAAACGAGCCATTTTACTCGAGACGTTCACATAGCCACCCGAGCCGGTACGGAGAGGGTGGATAGTCACGCCGAGGGTAAAATCGATTTTATGCTCAAGTTTAACACTCTGCTTTTCACTTCGATTTCAAGAAAATCAATTATTATTTGATCGTCACTACTCGTAGACATTATTTAATTACTAACGATTTAATAATTTTCAACCGCAATACAACAAATTTGGCTAGTTTGGACGAACATTAATTCTCCCGACACACAATTTTTCTCGTTAATCTTCAACTCGTGACGTGACGTGACGGTGAGTTACTATCCCTAACGCCAACTTATAAATATCTGCGTTATTCGTTTCTTACGCACATGCACATGCACGCCCGGCTGCCCGACTGCCCGTGTTCATCTTTAAATACATATTATGTCGTAATTAAATAATAGTAGTTTATGAAACAGTTGCAATGCTTAATAAGGGTTCTTAAAATACGATTATAGCATTACACGAGTGTTTTAAGACCAAATTATGTGCAGTTTCATTCACTACTTTATCTAATCTCATACATTGGGATTGAATCAACTAAAATACAAAGATCAAAGTTAAGAGTAAGAAAAAAATCCCACGAAATTCAGTAAGTACCTACAACAAAACGTGTCATAGCGCTGAATCCCAGCGCATCACCGCGCTTGCACTGAAGCGGACGGTGTCACAGACAGGTAAAAACAATGCTTTCACTGATCTGACATTTTTAAACAAGAATGAAAATTATCCACGAAATTCAGTATCTACAACAAAATTCAATGAAAAACCAACACATCACCGCGCATGCGTTAAAGCGGGCACTGTCACAGACAAGCAAAAATTGGAATGAAAACTTTATGTATTGCTGTTAAAATGGAACGAACCGCATGTGCGTTCCAATAAAAATAAAAATGATATGGAACTTCGTTGGTGATATTATCTCTTTGGTTTAACTTTTATCGTAATGAAAAAAAAAATACATTATATCATTACTTCTTTAACAAAAAGAAAAAAATACTTTATCTACACTCATGTCGTAAATCCTTCATTTACTTATCAGAAACGCTAAGAAAATGATATACCTTTCGATGGAGCCGTGACTAAGGATCCATACAAATTTCATTTCGTTATCGCTAAGTTGTAACAAAATGAAGTTTTTTTTTTTTAATTTTTACGCAGATGCTTGCTATTTGAGCACACTAGCGTGTTTCGGAACGCAACCTTGGCGGCGCGCATGCGCGCTGCGATATTACTGCAAATTTATTTTCGCGCCATTATCGTTTGTATTTTCAATAATTATTACAATAAACAATGATTACTTTATTTTGTCTTTAATTTAAATTTGTTGTATGAGTGTAGATAAACTATTGTATGCAACTGTACATAATTAGTATTTAACACTCGTGTATACTTTTATGAAACTCGCTGCGCTCGTTTCATAAACCACACTCGTGTTAAATACCCCTCATTATGCAACAGTTGCATAAATAGCTATTATGCACAAGAGCATGAAAACCATTCTATGTAGCCTTCTCTCGACATAAATAACAACTTTACAAGCATGAGAAGTGAAATATTTCCCTAAACAGGTTTTACACACACTTTTAAATAAAAAACTAAGACTATCCTTATTAATATTGTAAATGTGAAAATGTGTTTGTTAGAGACTTTTTAGTACTTTGGTGAGACGGTACTTCACACCTGGACAGCTGCTTACCTTATATCAAGCACAGGTCCGCTCATGTATGGAGTACTGTTCACACTTATGGGATGGATCAGCCCGCTATCAGCTGTTTACCTTGGACGCCATCGACCGACGCGCACGGAGACTCATTGGTGAACTAGTCAATGAAAAGCTCCAAAGCCTTGAGCATCGCCGCAGTCGCCTGTCTGTCGGTATTCTATCGAATTCATTTCGGAGAGTGCGCGCAAGAACTTCACGACCTCATTCCCCCGGCTCCATTCCACCGTCGGTCAACGAGACGCAGGGAGGGGTTGCACCTCTTTGTTGTTGATGTTCCACCTTTTCGCACGAATCGTTACGCTTCTTCATTTATTATGCGTACAGCGCAGGAGTGGAACTCCTTGCCTGCGTCAGTGTTTCCCGATTCCTATAATTTGGGGATCTTCAAGGCACGAGTGAATAGGAATTATTTGAGTTTGCGTGTACCATCCTCGACTGCATCATCACTTACCATCAAGTGAGTTGCAGTCGAACGCACTCAAATTTTTAGTAAAAAAAATAAAATAAAAGAAAAACTGAGCCATCACATTGCAAGGACTTTCGACTGAATGCACTGGCTATACAAACGGTGGCGCGGGCGGAACTCACCTTGCCGACGAGCATCACGGTGCGCCTGTAGCTGGGCGGCGCGTACTCCGCGAGCAGGACACACCCTGGGCAACAGTACAACCATTACCAACACAATTATACTGCATCTGTGCAACTAAACAATATTTACATTTTCTCTAAATATTAAACGCAACTGAAGCTATCGTATCGCTGTGCCGCGGTCTGAGTGTTGGCATCAGTTCGGCAACAGCACAGCGCAGCCCCCGCGACTCACCGCGGTGTCTCGGCACGGAGTCGGCGGCGCGGCTGACGGCAGCCAGCAGCGGGTACTCGCGCGCGATCACATCCGCGTCAGTGATGACGCGCACGGTGACGCCCAGCGGCGCCAGCGCGGCCTGCACGTGCTGCGCGCTCGCCAGCGGCGTCATGCGCTCCGGGTCGCCGCCGCCCACGTCGCGCGCCAGCCCTCTGTGCACGAGTGACGAGACATTGATTATAATAATTATTATTATCGTGCCAGGTGACGACATCCACTGCTGGACGAAGGCCTTCCCCAAAGATTTCCACGACGACCGATCCTGCGCTGCCCGCATCCATCGGCTTTCCGCGATCTTCATGTCAGCTAGACATGTCACATTTTGTAGATGATTCAAGCGTTACTGCGTGGAACTCCATAACGAAATGTCAATTACACCATCACTAAAAACTGTCTGGTGCGGACACTCATACATATGGCGTTACGTCTAAGGACGATAGGCTCGGACTCATTATAACAACTAGGTGCAAAGATAAATATGAAAAATCAAATAGTAAAAACGCGAGACACAGAAATGCCCATTTGCAGCCCGCCCGCGCGCGCACAGTGCGTGTTGAACCTCGCCCTGGAACACGCACACAAACCCCTCTTGGTCTTTTGAATGGAGAAGCCATAGTCAACTGCATGATATACATTTTGGCGAAGGTGTGCGGACACTCGCTGCGCATGCGCTCTGCGCAGAAGGATTTGCTACGACTACACCCAACACAACTCGTATTACTCGCTCAGTGAATTTTTCATGGATTCTGGATAAGAGTATGAGTGACATAACGGGTAACCAAATGTTTGCATGCCATCTTGTGGTACAATTTACTGAGACTAATTATAAATAAGGACAAAATCTGTTAAATAACGTATGTTCTCAGCAAATAAATATATTGTATTGTATACCAATACTCTGCGACATACCCAGATACCGGTATGTATCAGTTTCGGAGAGGGTACGGATGTTCATGGAGTTGATATCGATTCCGCCTGAATGTACCGCCCTACCCCTGTCTACATGAAGGATCGCACACTTATCCACTCCTAGCTCCATGTTGATGGAACTGCTAAAATCACAAGTGATTTTCAACAGTTCCTCCAATCGTGTTCTGATTTCCCGAGCAGAAAGCTGAGTGGATTCAGGGACAGGCAAAACCAAAGTGGACCTAGACAGTCGCCCTGGAATATTCCCTTCTTTATCCATATCCGATCCTCCGCATACGACAATCGCTGACCATGAAGACTAAGGAACGTACTCCATTGCCCCATACACGATCCGAGGAAGTCTCGAACCGTTTCATCTATCTTGTACAGTTCGAGGACCCTCTTCAACCAGGAATGGGGGACCGAGTCGAAAGCCTCCTTATAATCAATCCAGGCAGCGTAGAAATTGCGTCTATTGGGGTTCACCACCAATTTTAGGTCAACTAAATTCTGTTTTTTTTAAAATTAAATCCACTTCTGATTCCAAATAGTATTTTCATAAGTAACCGCTACGGTCTTTGATTTGCCGCTGAGCAGCTGTCTGGTTAACTTTTATACCTTATAATTTATATGTAGTGACATCACCACCTAAGAACATTACACAAGATAAAACCGCAACCACCCCCTTTTTATTATACTCTTTAATTTTTAACACTATATACTGTACATGACGCTTTGGATATGGACAAAAACGACAGTACCCTTACAGCAAATACTGAAACGGCGAGCTCAAGCACAGATACTGCACATTCCGCTTTGGATATGGGCACCATACTGAAACGGCGAGCTCAAGCACAGATACTGCACATTCCGCTTTGGATATGGGCACAAACGACAGTACCCTTACAGCAAATACTGAAACGGCGAGCTCAAGCACAGATACTGCACATTCCGCTTTGGATATGGGCACAAACGACAGTACCCTTACAGCAAATACTGAAACGGCGAGCTCAAGCACAGATACTGCACATTCCGCTTTGGATATGGGCACAAACGACAGTACCCTTACAGCAAATACTGAAACGGCGAGCTCAAGCACAGATACTGCACATTCCGCTTTGGATATGGGCACAAACGACAGTACCCTTACAGCAAATACTGAAACGGCGAGCTCAAGCACAGATACTGCACATTCCGCTTTGGATATGGGCACAAACGACAGTACCCTTACAGCAAATACTGAAACGGCGAGCTCAAGCACAGATACTGCACGTTCCGCTTTGGATATGGGCACAAACGACAGTACCCTTACAGCAAATACTGAAACGGCGAGCTCAAGCACAGATACTGCACATTCCGCTTTGGATATGGGCACAAACGACAGTACCCTTACAGCAAATACTGAAACGGCGAGCTCAAGCACAGATACTGCACATTCCGCTTTGGATATGGGCACAATTGATAAAACTGTATATTGTATATTACTTTGAGTGGTGCGCCGCGCCGGAGCACGAGGAGCTGTGGCTGACCGTGTCGCCCGCACCGGCGAGTGTGCGCGCCCCCTTCCCCGCCGCACCACTGCGCTAGCGCATCGCGCCGCGCGTCCTTGCCTCAAATACATATTGCCTGTGCTTATTTCTCACATAACTATAATCATTTACCCTCTGTACAGTGTTTCTTAGATAATGCTAGTACATTAATACAAAATAACCCAGATGATATATTTGTTTTACTAGGGGATTTTAATATAACAAAGGCCTTATGGAGTTTTGACGTATTTTCTTCCTATTTAAACATATCAACAAATAATGATAATTTGGCACGAATTTTATCTGAGTTCTTGGAGTTTACTGGACTGAAGCAATATAACTCCCACTTAAATAGTAACGGCCGCATCCTAGACCTAGTTATGACCAATTCTACATGTTCTGTTGACTCCTGTCTTTCTCCACTCGCACCAGAAAACCCCCACCATAAGTCATTGGACATAAATGTGGATCTGCAGCTCTCTTCGTATTTACCACAATTGCAACAAAATAATTCGCATAAGCCTATATTTTATGCTGGCAACTATGAAGAGATTTGCAAGGCCCTCTCTGAAACCGACTGGTCTTGCCTCGATCTCTTTGGCACGGAGGAATCAGTAACTCACCTTTATTCTATATTAAACGCATTGATTTTAAAACATATTCCACATAAACAAATTTGTTCTAGAAATGGATATCCCCCTTGGTTTTCTCACGCTCTGATTAAACTAAGAAAACATAAACTATCAGTTCATAAAAGATGGAAAACTTACAAAAATCCCTTAGATTATGCTGAATTCAGCTATTTAAGACAAAGAGCATAAATTAGAATCTGATTGCTATTGAGGTTTCGTATCAATTGCCGAAGATAAAATACGCCGTTGCCCTAAGTATTTCTGGTCCTTTGTTAAATCAAAATTCCCAGTTAACAGCATTCCTAGTCAAATGTCCTATAACAACCAAACGTCTCAAGATGGAGAAGAAATTAGTAATCTGTTTAACAAATATTTTAATTCAGTTTTTATTAAAGACTCATCAATCTCATCATCAGCTGGTGTTGATCCATCAGCTGTGGAGGAAAACATTTGTGACAGCCCTATTGATATGTGCTCAGTCGATATCTCACAGGAATTGGTTAGGAAACTTCTGAAGCAGGTTGATGTAAACAAGGGTGGCGCTGGCGGCACTCACCTTATTCACCCCCTCTTCGTAATAAGCTGTGCAGAGGAACTTGCTATACCAATCACAAAAATTTTCCGTAAATCACTTTCTGAAGGTCGTTTTCCTAACAAATGGAAGACTGCACTGATTACCCCCATTTTCAAAAGCGGGGATTCACACTTAGTCACAAATTATAGGCCAATCTCCAAACTTAATATATTTGGCAAAATTTTTGAAAAAATTATAACTGATAAAATTACCAGTATAGTATGCAATCACATATCTTTAAACCAACACGGTTTCTGTCGAGGAAGAAGCGTTGAAACTAATCTCATGACGTTTTCAGATTTTATATTAAACAAAATCGGATCTGGATGTCAGGTGGACGCCGTGTATACCGACTTTTCCAAATGTTTTGATAAAATAAATCATAAAAGACTAATATATAAGATTCAGAGACTCGGTATACACGGTGACCTCCTGAGATGGATAACATCTTACATAAGTAATAGAAGCCAAGCTGTTGCGCTTAAAGGGTTCAAGTCCGGCTTCCTGCCAGTACCATCTGGAGTCCCGCAAGGGTCCCATTTGGGACCTTTACTCTTTATTTTATATGTAAATGACATGAATGCCTGTTTTAAAACCTCAAAACACATTGTATACGCCGATGATACTAAAATTTACAGAGCCATAATGTCAGAAGCAGACTGCGAAGAAATGCAGAGTGACCTAGACACTTTTAACGAATACTGTAAAAATAACGATCTCTTCCTGAATCTTGAAAAATGTTTTATCATCAGTTTCTCACGTAAACAAAAACCTGTTAATTATGACTATTATATAGCTGATAAGCAGATACGCAGGGTCACTTACATTAGAGATTTAGGAATAACCCTCGATTCACAACTTAATTTTAATATGCATATAGATAATGTTTGTAAAAAGGCGTACAAAAGTCTCGGTATGATCTTACGCATTAGCAAACCTTTTAAGCGTTCTCTAACTTACAAAATATTATATTTCTCCTATGTTAGAAGTACACTGGAATTCGGTAGTGTCATATGGAATCCTCAGTACCAAGTACATAAAGACCGTCTTGAGAGAATTCAGAATATATTTCTTAAGTCTCTGTGTTATAGAACCGGTATATATTTTGATAATTATATTGAATCCGCTCGCCATCACAGTGTCCTATCTCTTAACAGTAGAAGAACATACTTAGATGCTATCTTCTTCTATAAAATTCTAAATAATATTATCCAATGTCCAAATTTATTAGAGCAAATACAATTTAAAATTCCGTACCCCTTCGTTCGACCCCGTCATGAACTTTTCCATGTCAGCTATGCCCGTACTAATTATACAAAACACTCATTTTTTAGACGAGTTTCAAACTTCTATAATAAAAATCTTAAATATGTTGACCCTTTTCAAAATTCGTAAGTCGTTTTAAAAAATTAGTTATCACAGAATTGTAAAAAACCTTTCAATTACTCTTCAGTATCAAAAACAAATCGTAAATTGAATAAGTATTAAACTATAAATTACCTTTCATTTGTGATCAACTCTCTTGGAACATGTAATTAAATAGTTTAAGTCTGGAAAGCACCGCAGTGCATTATGTTTATTATATTGAATGTACCCTTTAATTTTTGTCTATTTTAATAACAATCTTACGCCTGTAGCTCAAATGCTCAAAAACAATATTTAAAGTTACTTTTTTATATAAGTATTTGTCATTGTGCTCAAAACTGTAAAATTTTTACTTTAATTTATGAACCTCCAGGTCTATTTATAACTAAATGTACTTATATAATTAAACTATATATGTATGACTGTTTGTGTTCTAACAAATAAAAAAAATAAAAAAATACTTTGTATTGAAAGGTCACCAAAAGGGCAACGGAGCGTGCTATGCTCGGAGTTTGTCTGTGAGATCGAATCATAACCGAGGAGATCCGCAGGAGAACCAAAGTAACCGACATAGCTCACAGAGTCGCTAAACTGAAGTGGCAGTGGGCAGGGTACATAGCTCGTAGAGCAGATGGCCGATGGGGTAGTAAAGTTTTCGAGTGGCGACCGCGCACCGGAAAACGTAGCAGGCCTCCCACGCGGTGGACCGACGACCTGATGAAGATCGCGGAAAGCCGATGGATGCGGGCAGCGTAGGACCGGTCGTCGTGGAAATCCTTGGGGGAGGCCTTTGTCCAGCAGTGGACAATTTTCGGCTGATATGATGATGATGATATTGAAATTGAAGAAAAACTAAATGAACTGATGAAAACTATAGAAGTGCGCGCGGCGCGCTTGTGGCCGAAAACGAACTGAGTTGTAAAAGTAATGAGTAATTGGGTATAATGAAACATAAACTGAGTATAAAGCATTTCTTGCGTTGCGCGCGCGCGCTCGGACAACACATTAGTGATTGCGTACGCACCTGGCGGTCTCAAGTGCGGCGGCCTCACGTATGAGCGCGGGCAGCGCCTCCTGCAGCGCGCCCTGCGCGCTGACGCCCAGCTCGTGCAGGGCGGGGCGTGCGTCCTCGCGCCCATCCTCGCGCATCTGGATAGGCTGCGGTCAGGTAATAAGGTCTCAACAATCGTGGGTCTCCATACCCTCTGGAGCACCCCAGGGTTCTTTGCTTAGACTTTGAGATTAGGTGTTACACGCCAAGGAGCACAAGGTGGTCGGATAACGGAATGAATTCGTTCTGGAAAGTTGGAGTCAAGGTGAAAGGACTCCTTTTAGCGAAACAAAAAACCAGTTGTCTTTAAAGTCAGTTTACGGACGATAATTTTACGTGATGACAAGTACCTGTCCAAGTCCCTTTCTAATTACCAGTCCGAGTGCCCGTCCAAGTATCCGTCAAAGTACACGTCCAAGTCCCCATCCAAGTTCAACTGCAAGTACCCTTTCAAGTCCAAGTCTGTCTCGTCAAAAATACAAGGAATCAAAATGGACTTTTGTGTTTCCTCGTAGAGAATCGACCGCATTGGAACACCCCTTGTAAGCTCCTGGAAGCCTAGTACTATTATTCCATTGACACAATGATGTTAGGTACAAGAAACGCCTCTTTTTAGTTTGACGGTTCGTCCGTCCGTCCACCCAAGTCCTAGTACAAGTACAGACAGAATAAAATGTAGCATAAATAAAGTCGCTTGGATCAGGCGTAACGTGACTGGGATAACGTGACCGTGTGACACTCAGCAGCCGTAACGCGACAATGATGTCACACTTTTTTGACGTGAAAACGTCTAATAAATCGATGGACGCCGGCTGCACGCACGAAAAA
The DNA here is from genome assembly GCA_947284805.1 of Coleophora flavipennella. Classification (NCBI taxonomy): domain Eukaryota; kingdom Metazoa; phylum Arthropoda; class Insecta; order Lepidoptera; family Coleophoridae; genus Coleophora; species Coleophora flavipennella. The sequence goes on along the minus strand of OX369278.1, from coordinate 17,385,653 downwards.
AGATGACTCATTGTCCTGTTACGCTCATTGTCCCGTTACACTATTGTCCGAAAACCGACTTTACAGAAAACCAATTTTTATGTGTATGCAACCCGTGTTCATCGATTTATAAGACGTTATCACGTCAAAAGAGACACGCCTGTGTCTTGGACGCAAGTACAGAGTAGCGGAAAGAACAGACACCTGAGGCACCCCGGCGTCGAGAAATTAAACTTTTTCAAAAAATAACTCTACCTATAAGCCGCGACTCTACAAACTCAACATATAAGTGAAAAGGCACGGCTTGGCCGTTTCGAGATTGTCGCACAAACTATTCCTTATAGACTTTAATGTTACGTCACGTTATTACGTTCACGTTGTTCCACGAACGTTAAACGGCCAAGTCGTACCTTGTTGAGTTTGTACAGTCAGGGCTTGTACGTAGAGTTACTTGTTGTTTATTGTTATAAATGTGATACATTCAAGTGCACTTAAAGCTATACACTGCACTGTGGACATGGGACGGGTCCCGTGGGCTACGATGTCAGCTAGGGGTTTGGCTTTACTAGAGATCTCATAATTTTGACGTGGAAACGTCTAATAAATCGATGAACGCTGGTTTCACGCACGAAAAAGGATGATTCATTGTCCCGTTAAGCTCAGCTCCAGCTAAAGCTCCGGGACCTACCTGGGCAGTAGGTAGTGGTTCTCTTCCACGAGGCACTCGCCTTGCAGAGTACCGGGACAAGCGTCTTGGCGGCAAGACCTACCGTAACTGGTCCTTGTCTTCACCTTATGGTGTTGGCAGGAATAGCGGCCCTCACTATATGACCTTGCTGTCGGTGAGTGTGGACGCTATATCATAAACCTGGCAGTTTAGCGTATCTGGTAGATATACGAGAGGGAATGTCCCGTTAAGCTCATTGTCCCGTTACGTTATGACGTTGGCACATTAAACTATCGTCCGTAAACCGCCTTTACATACAACCAATTTTTTGAAGTGAAAACTTCTTTAGGCGCGTTGGGCATTTTCTGAGATGGGAAACAACCGTTGAACTCGCGACTCCGTGACCGCTACCGTAACCGACACACCCGTAATAGTTCAACTTTTCACTTCTGTCGGCACTCCCGGAGTGGTTAGATCCTAAAGATCCTGGTCCGGATATTGGAAACAAACTTATTCATTTAACAGTAAAAGCAATAAACTCGTGAGTCTGGGCAACCAATTATAATTGAAAGGTTTTTTGTAGAATTTAATTTCCTTGGGGCAGGCGCCCTCATTTTTTGAAGTATTTTGGGCTCTGTTTCTTGCACTTCAGCTACTTGTGTTCACGGCGCACTCTCTACCGTCGCCTCTTTTCTTTGTCGGTTGGCTACACTGGCTACACTGGCTACACTGGCTACACTGGCTACACGTAGTAAGCGGTAATTCAGGGCGGTACTTAGTTTTAGCCGATTTAATACGTACATATACCCATTACCCCTTCCAAATTACAGCATTCTAGTACTAATAGTCTCAGAGCTAAGCCGCGGACAGACGGACATACAGACAGACAGACCAGACAAGGCGAAGCTATAAGGATTCCTTGTTGACGACGGAACCCTAAAAAAGACTTTTTTTGTCACTCGCATTGATGTATTTTGTTTGAAATGTGAATAGGTGTCATTGTCACAGTTGTGTGGAGGTGCGGCGGTACGGAGCCCTCGGAGCGCGAGTCCAACTCGCACTCGGCAGGTTCTTTAAGTTACGAAATAAAAGTAGTGTTTTTGACGTGACCGCCTGCGTGTGCACGTGCAGCTTCCTCCATCATTGTTCCTGTATTATGCTGTTATGTAGTGCAATAAAGTGTTTCACTCGATCAAAAACGTGACAAGATTACCTGATTATTGGCCTAGTGCTTAGAGACCATGACTGTTGAGCAAAAGGTAACGGGTTCGAATCCCGCTAGGGCAATTATACGGATAAAAAAGATAGGAAAATAAAGAATATAACGAACCACTAGTTTGTATATAAATATTTCTTTATGTACAAACTGCACAGAGATGCCCCTTTACGAGGGAATATTTCTTTATGTACAATTCGGCGCCGTGCAGGTAGAAGTAAATAGGTATAATAATGTTTTGAATTCACAAACTTAGTGCACACTATGTTCTAAATTCAATTTACTTTATCCTCTAGCGAATAAAAACGGCTTTTGCACTCAGATATCGAAGAGCAAAAAAACCAATTTCCGAGATGGGAGGGATGAAAATAACGATTTCTACTGTATGTATTGTCAATTGTGGACCGATTTTCAAAATTCTTTTTTTAATAGAATATACTCTCGAGGTGGTTCTACTGTGACCAAGTCAGGATCTGATGATGGGATCCCAGGGAAATGGAGGGCAGTTTTATAGGCACGTATTACGTGTTTTACGTATTTGACACTCACCACGTAGAGGTGTTCGAGTGCGGCGAGCAGCGCGACGAGGGGCGCGCGCGGCCAGCGCGGGTGCGGCTGCAGCAGCAGCACGGGCCTGCACGCGCCGGCGCGCGCCGCCCGCGCCACGCCCGCCCAGCTCGCCTCGTACACCGACCTGCGCGCAGAACACTCCGCTATTACATGTTCGTTTCCTTGTCTAACTTGTCCTCGTCAAGTCGCGCCACCGACCAGGGCGCGAGTGCGCGCGGCACCACTTCGTGTTCGCGACTGCACTCTGCGGCGGCGGCGCACCCTCACTCTACCTAACCCTCCTCAAAAACACACACACCACATACATCACGCTCATCTGAATGTTAATTAGGATGGCTCAAGTCAGCGTAGGCACCGCCGCCGCCGCCGCCGCCGCCGGGCTCACTGACGAGTGACGATCTAGTGCAACTTGTAGAAAGCTACTGGATGCACTTTGCAAGTGAAGTTCAATAGTAGTGAAGTAGTGATGGACTTAACGTTGAGCTGCGGCTCGTTAACTAAGACATCCCGGCCGCCCGCCACCCGCCGCCGCCCGCCACCCGCCGCCGCCCGCCACCCGCCGCCGCCCGCCACCCGCCGCCGCCCGCCACCCGCCGCCGCCGGCGCGCACGCGCCGTATAAAGGCTTAAAATCGAAACTGTTTTTGCCCACAATTTCGGGGACAAAAAACCGAACAAATGTGAGTCGGACTCGCGCCAAGCGGGGTTCCGCAGTCTTTTCAAAAATAAATATATATTTTTAAAAACAAAATTACATTTGCAGTTGGTAATAGAACTTTTTGTATGGAAAATATATGAACTTTTGACAAATCCAACTGCACACCTCAAGTTACTCCTAAACTAAGAAAGGCTACTCAGCCGAGATAGTTTTCCTTTTAAATTGATTATATGTTCTATTTAAAAACAAAACGGAAGTCTTGAAATAGCGGTTTAGCTGGTATGCGGTGGGGGCGAGGACTCGACTCTAAAATTTGCACTTTAAAGCTTAATATTTCGCAAAGCAATCCCTGAATCGAAAAATAGTTTTTGCAAACCCTCGGTACAGTTTGCAAGACCCACTGAACGATACCCCAAAAAAATTCTCTTTACATATAAAGGGAGTGTGATATATTTTTTCAAGATTTTATTGTACCACTTTGTCGGCGAGCTTGTTTTGTTTAATTGTATGTGGAAACTTACTGCTATTACACAAACATGAGTACATACTTCAGGTATACAACCTTGCCAAGTTACAGCTTTCTAGTAGTATTAAGAGTCTCTGAGCTAAGCCGCGGACAGACGGACAGAGCTACATGGCGAAGGTTCTTTGTTGACTTCGGAACCCTAAAAAGATGGTACTTTTTTAACTTGACGTCTTCTGCTTCCATCTTCGGCATCATCGTCACTCACCATCGCATGAGATGATGCCAAATGTATATTGAAAAATCTTTCAAAATAGTTTGGAATCGGAGCGTTTACAATGTTCCTCGTTGATGTGTTGGAGTAGACCTGCGGTAAGTAGACAGTGACGTGCGCGAGCGTACCTCACGTCGTGGTAGGGTGTGAGCGCGCCGGTGGGCGCGAGCACGAGGCGGCCGCCCCACGCCGCGCCGCACGCCACCACGCCGCACTCCTGCCGCCACACGTAACACGTACCTCACGTCGTGGTAGGGTGTGAGCGCGCCGGTGGGCGCGAGCACGAGGCGGCCGCCCCACGCCGCGCCGCACGCCACCACGCCGCACTCCTGCCGCCACACGTAACACGTACCTCACGTCGTGGTAGGGTGTGAGCGCGCCGGTGGGCGCGAGCACGAGGCGGCCGCCCCACGCCGCGCCGCACGCCACCACGCCGCACTCCTGCCGCCACACGTAACACGTACCTCACGTCGTGGTAGGGTGTGAGCGCGCCGGTGGGCGCGAGCACGAGGCGGCCGCACGCCACCACGCCGCACTCCTGCCGCCACACGTAACACGTACCTCACGTCGTGGTAGGGTGTGAGCGCGCCGGTGGGCGCGAGCACGAGGCGGCCGCCCCACGCCGCGCCGCACGCCACCACGCCGCACTCCTGCCGCCACACGTAACACGTACCTCACGTCGTGGTAGGGTGTGAGCGCGCCGGTGGGCGCGAGCACGAGGCGGCCGCCCCACGCCGCGCCGCACTCCTGCCGCCACACGTAACACGTACCTCACGTCGTGGTAGGGTGTGAGCGCGCCGGTGGGCGCGAGCACGAGGCGGCCGCCCCACGCCGCGCCGCACTCCTGCCGCCACACGTAACACGTACCTCACGTCGTGGTAGGGTGTGAGCGCGCCGGTGGGCGCGAGCACGAGGCGGCCGCCCCACGCCGCGCCGCACTCCTGCCGCCACACGTAACACGTACCTCACGTCGTGGTAGGGTGTGAGCGCGCCGGTGGGCGCGAGCACGAGGCGGCCGCCCCACGCTGCGCCGCACGCCACCACGCCGCACTCCTGCCGCCACACGTAACAAGACAACCAATTAAAATGAAGTATTCCACTGTGCGGGTGGGTCGACTTCACACACACACACACACACACACACACACACACACACACACACACACACAACCTTCGAGTTTCTTCGCATGTGTAGGTAACAAGTTCTACAGTGGTTCCTAAATCATAGCTACGGAACTACAAATAGAAACATTTATTTTACACTTCCCTAAACAATGAAGAACGTACTACGGTTTTTAGTTGCATAAAAAAACAATATTCCGTGCTACTGCATGGTGGAACTTGGAAAGTTCTCACCGTCCAATTGGGTATGCTAAAAAAAAAATATGTATTTTTTTAATTTTTTTTTCTGATGGTTTAGACCATTTTGAAAAACTAATTTGAATATTTCATTTTTTAAGCCTCTAGATATTTTAAATATTTTTTTAAATTTTGAAACCTTGATGACGTCATCGGTTCACATTACTATGAAACGAACAGCCCTATTTCCCTAGTCAATCATTCCCAAAGATTTTTTGGCGGGATTTGTGGTAGACGCATTCGTAGTTTTATTTTGTTGTTTTTTCATTGCACCGGCACTAGCATTACAAATCCAACAGCTAAGGAAGCCTAAATACGTCAGACCTGGCTGTATGGTCTTAGTAACCTTTGCCTTTTCCGAAACGAAACTATCACAAAGCCAACAACGAAACGTCAAAGTCAAAATTTACTTGTCATCAAACATCATAATCTATGTATGGACAAGGCCTTCAGAGTTTAAATGTTTTTTAGAACCACAATAAAAATTGGACCTCTAATGAATATCTTACCCATTTAAGTATTTAATTTGAATGACGTTCTAATAATATTTGATTGTTTCAAACGTAGTTTTTGGTGGATGATAAATAAATAGTGCCTTTTTCAGTGCTCGACGAAAGCTCGTCCTCAAATGCAAGGTCCGTAATTGATATGACAAGTAAGAGTGCACGTTCCGTTCAGTGGTGAAATAAGGTTTTATTGTAAACTCGTGACGTCATAGGGGTCAAATGAAGGTTATTGTCCTTTTCCGATTTTTTTACGCAATCTTTTACTTTTTCGAGTGGAAAATGAAAAAATATGGCTTTAAATAAAAATATCTCGAAATGGTTTTTTTATTTTCATGGCTTATAAAAAATTTAGCATACCCAATTGTATTCTATATTGATATTTAATTTGTAAAAGTGAGCTTCGCTTGCTCGGCGCCTCGACTATTAAACTTGCCAAGTTACACCATGTAGTACGGCACAACATTTTTTAAGCAACTGACAACCGTTGCAAATTCTCTATTATTTAGAGAAGTCTAACATATATATTTGCATTAGAAGTTCCGTAGCTATGATTGAGGAACCACTACAGAACTTGGTACCTACCCATTTAGATCGCTGTATTTTTTTATATTGATCTTGGCCCCATTTCACATTTATGTTTTATTTAAATTTAAAATATCATTAATTATTAACTTTTTTTTTCGGATATCATTAATTATAATTATTGTGAAGTAATAATACAAATTTCTTATTTTTATTCCAGTAATAGACACACATATAAGATATATTTGGTGGTACCGAAGCCTCGGTGCGCAAGCCACTTACCCTAATTTTGCAAGTTCGACTCGCACTTGGCCAGTTTTATTTTTTTTTATTTGTATACGCCTAATAACTTATCTCGATGGCTATTTTTAAATGTTTATTAGTTACTTGGAAGCGGTTTATATATTTTGCTGAGTAGTTCTGATACGGAACCCTTAGTGCGCGAGTGCGACTCACACTTGGCCTTTTTTTTCTTTGTACGCATCCAATGACCTACCTCGATGCCAAATTTCAAGTTTCAAAAACACCTGGAAGTGGTCTACATATTTTGATGAGTAGTGGTGATACGGAACCTTTGGTGCGTGAGTACGACTCACGCTTGGCCGTTTTTTGATTTTTTCCTTTGTAGACGTCCAATAACCTGTTTTAAAATGTTTTTTTTTCTGCCGCCATTTTGAACTGTTATTATTCAATTGTCATCCCGCGATTAGAAGCAATTTTAAGGCCCATTTTAAAGTAACGTGTAGACAGATTTTTGATCATGGAGAAATTAGAGCAACGTGCTGTAATTAAATACCTTCATAAAAAAGGATCGACTTCGAAGCAGATTTATGAAGATATGCGAGGTACATTAGGGTAATCCTGACCATCAATACGATGGTAAAAAAATGGGTAGCCTGATTCCATCGTGGACGAGACACTATCGCAGAGGACCCTCGTCGTGGGGCCAGCACCGGCGACCGCCCCGCGTAATGTGGCAAGTATATGCGATATGATAATAAAAGACCGGCGGGCGAGTGAAAGTAAAAGAAACAGCCGACATCGTCGGCATCTCCTAGAAAGAACTAAAAATATTATTGTCAACGAATCAGGTTATTCCAAGGTGTCGGCGAGATGGGTCTCGAAGATCCTTTCAGTGGAACAAAAATCACTCGTCTTACCAATTCACGTGACTGTCTAGACCTGCATAAAGCCGATACCCAAGACTTTTTGGTCAGACATGCAGCGATGGACGAGACGTGGGCGGGGGTGCACCACTCCACGTAGGAGACCAAACAGCAAGCGAAGCAGTAAGTGAGTGCTGGCAAAAAGCAAAAAATCAGTGATTTTGTCGGCCAATAAAGTCATGGCATCAGTTTTCTGGGATGCAAGAGTAATAATAATAACGGTTGACTATCTCCAGAAAGGTGCCACTATAAACTCGGAATATATAACTGTTTCTGTGAACTTTTCCGCCGTTCACGCGACGATCTGAAGATAAAAAGACCTGGATTGTGGATTTCTCTTTCATCAGGATAGCGCACGTGGTCACACGTCACTCAAATCGACGGCGGAAATTCACAACTGTGGGTTTGAATTATTACACCACCCACCGTATTCACTCACAACAATAAACGCTTTAGATAAAATAAAAGTTTAAAAAAAATAAAAACCGACTTCAAAATAAAATTCACCCAAAGTATAAAATAATATTATTATACTTAGATATACGACATTAACCAACAATAACGAAATCAAAGGTGGGTACGAATTAAATTAGGAGTCTAAATTTATTTTTGAAGTCGGTACCAGCTCACAGCTACTCATATTTTACCTACCTAAAAAAAAACTTTTGGCTCCTAATTTAATTCGTAACCACCTTTTATTTTGTTATTCTTGGTCAATGTCGTGTATCTAAGTATAATAATATTATTTCATACTTTTGAGTGAATTACATTTTGAAGTCGGTTTTTAGTTTTTTAAACTTTTATTTTTATTTCCTTTATTTTTAGTGATATTGCTATCTATCTAACAACGTTAAACGCAATCACCCACTCGGCAATAGGAACTATCACATCATAATGCACGTGTTTCATTAGCAGATACAGATTCCTGTGGCTTCATTCATCATCTCAACAGCATGAAAGTTAATTATACTTCCTTCATCAGCTCATCTGAATAATCTGAAAGTATACAACTATCGGTCTATATGTATCTACGTAAAATATTTGAAGAATTATCCTCCAACTCCTAACAGTTAAGGAGTTGTACCTTCCTTCATCAGCTCATCAACATGAGGTGGTGACTACCAGACGCAAATATTCAATAATTTTAGAAAATACGTGAAACGTGCCTATAAAATTTAAGGGTTGCCCTCGATTTCCTTGGGATCCCATCATCAGATCCTGACTTGGTGACAATGGGACCCCCCTCCCCCTCGGGAGTTACTCTTTCGAATAAAAAATGAATTTTGAAAATCGGTTCACAATCGGCGGAGATAACGCGTAACAAAGATACAAAAAAAACTAAAACATACTGTCGAATTGAGAACCTAATCCTTTTTGAAGTCGGTTAAAAATGTAAACCCTACATAGCAACAAGTTGACCTTGAAGAAAACAGGGTCAAAAGTATCTCGAGCAGGTACTAGCTAGGTACTAGTTGGTAGAACAAAGCACCATTACTTTTACGTACCTACTCGTGCCTACTACGAAACATAATTACGAGTACACTATCGGTTGGTAGCTGGCCAGGCACTGTGTGCGTGAATTGATGTTCACATAATATCCCAACAAAACATCAATGTGAAAGAGACCCAAGTTCGATACAAAAAAATATCAAAAAAATCTTAATGGGTAGGTGGCAAATTCTATAGTAGCTACGGGACTTCGAAATAAAATATTTTCTAGTTAGCTAGACACACGGCAGCGTGTCCGCCAAGTCCGAAAAGAAAGGGCGACACAGGCCGCGGGTTATGTTACACGGATCATTTCGGGCCACTTTCGACCTACCATTTGACCTGCACATTTGCGAGTTTGTGTGTCTAACTGTCTAGTGGGACCCTTTCGATCGATCACCTAGAATACCAATTTCATAAATATCTTCGTTCGAAAATCACTACTTTTATGATTGAGTGACTCATCAAAATTTTAGACCACTTCCCGGTCAATGGAAACTTAAAATTTGGCATCGAGGAAGGTTATTGAACGTATACAAAAGAGAATGTTTAAAAACTTCCGAGTGTAAGTCGAACTACCGCCACCGCCAACCAAGATTTCCGTTTCGACACTACTCATCACTATATATAGACCACTTCCAGGTAACTTTAAAGTTATATAAAGCGTAAAAATATATAGACCACTTCCAGGTAACTTATAAAGTTATATAAAGCGTAAAAATATATAGACCACTTCCAGGTAACTTATAAAGTTATATAAAGCGTAAAAATATATAGACCACTTCCAGGTAACTTATAAAGTTATATAAAGAGTATAAATATATAGACCACTTCCAGGTAACTTATAAAGTTATATAAAGCGTATAAGGAAAAATTCAAAAACCCGGCTAAGTACGAGTTGGACTTACGAAATTAATACATGCCCAAGAAACGGCATAATACGCCTAACAACTTACGTCGATATCAAATTTAAAGTTTAAGTCTTAACATTTTTATGAGAAGTGGTGATACGGAACCCTCGGTACGCGAGTACGATTCACACTTGGCGGTTTTTCTAATTTTCCCTTTGTATGCGTCCCTTGTGCGTCCAATAACCTGTGATGCCAAATTTCAAAGTCACCTAGTGGTCTATAATTTTGATGATTGAGTGATTAAGGGAATCAGTGAGTCAGTTGAGTCATAAAAATAGTGATTTTCGGACGTCGATGTCGCAGAAATGTTAAAAATATAAATAAAGATTGGGATTATATGTGATTGAAGGGGTCTTACTAGACACAAAATCGCAAGTTTCAAACACCTTTTAGGTTACTGGTCAAAATCAAGATAATTTATTTTAAATAGTGTTTACACACACTTTTTCAAGCGACTTCCAAAAAAGAGGAGGTTCTCAATTCATCTGTATGTTTTTTTTTATTTATGTTTGTTACCTCAGAACTTTTGACTGGGTGAACCGATTTTTATAATTCTTTTTTTATTTGAAAGCTAATGCTTCCCGTGTGGTCCCATATAAATTTTATCAAAATCGGTGTAGTACTTTAGTAGAAAATTAACAAAAACTAAAAATAATAATGCAATGCTTCCCGTGTGGTCCCATATAAATTTTATCAAAATCGGTGTAGTACTTTAGTAGAAAATTAACAAAAACTAAAAATAATAATGCAAAAATGTACTAATTTGTTGCGATGGAAGTCGGTTTTTTTACGTGTTTAGCGTTTTCAATTATAAATAGTCAAAAAAAATTATTGTATATAACAAATAATATCATGTTCAGATAACAGTCTCAGGTTATGGTATTTGTTATAGAATCAACAATATATCCTTGTCTTTTACATAATCTATTATTTTATAATATCCTCTAGACTCTAGAGTCTAGAGCACAAGCATTTTTGACATGAGTCTTGAATTTATTCTCTGACAAACTAGTTACATTTTCTGGAATTTTATTGAAGAATCTTATACACTGCCCCACAAATGACTTCTTTTCTTATTTTCTAAACGGCACTAACATCTGAACTAAGCCTTCCCGCTAAATTTTCAATGTGTGGTCCCCATTAAAGTGAAACATCCAAAGTTATACCAAGGAACACCGTAGTATTTAGAAATTATAATTTATTACTGTCTAATATTACACTATATTGACCTTTTTTACATTTGGCAAACTAAATTTTATACATTTTGTTTTCTTAGCATTTAATAATGTTCTTCACAGTGAACCAGTTCAGTATCTTTGAAAGAGTGTTGTTTACATCGTCAATTTCGTTTTCTTTCCTATTCACTTTAAAAATAAGAGAAGTATCATCCGCAAACAACACAATATTTGACAGATGTTGCACCATAAAAGGCACATCATTTACGTAAACAAGGAAAAGAAAAGGCCCTAATATGGAACCCTGGGGCACACCCATTTTCACTCTAGATCCAGATGAGTTCGTGCCATTCACTTGTACTTTTTGTGTTCTGTTGTCTAAATACGAATTCAAAAGACCGAGAGCCCCATCCTCTACACCATAATGCTTCAATTTCATAAGTAATGTTTGGTGTTCAACACAATCAAAAGCCTTAGATAAATCACAAAACACTCCAATTGCATTCTGAGATTTCTCGAAGGCATGATGCGAATAAGTGCTACCATCGGTTGTTGATCGACCTTTAGTGAAACCAAATTGTTGGTTATGCAGTAGTTTGTTTTCTGTAAAATATTGTAGCATTTGGTTAAGCATAACCTTTTCAAACACTGGTAGGTCGAAAGTGGCCTGAAATGGTTGGTGTGATATAACCCACGGCCGGTGTAGCCCTTTTCATTTACGAATTTGGCTGCTACACTGCCGTGTGTATAGATTATAAAGTAAGAGTTGAATGTTCGCAGCGGCATCGTGATACAGTTTATAATATGTACTACGGTGCGGTGATAGATAACAGGAGGCCGTGACGGGGCTCAACACAACTATCGATACGTATGGTACTCGATAAACTGGCTTGTGTTATGATATGAATTATGATACTCGTACCTATTCACTATTCGTATTTCTGCATGGACACTAATAGTAGTTTATGAAACTGTTGCTTATTAAGGGTTCTTAAAATACGAGTGTAAGTTAAAAAAACGAGACGTAGGCGAGTTTTTTTTATAGCATTACACGAGTGTTTTAAGACCAAATTATGTGCAGTTTCATAAACTACTTTATCTAATCTCATACATAGGGATTGAATCAACTAAAATACAAAGATCACAATTAAGAGTAAGAAAAAAACCCCATGAAATTCAGTAAGTACCTACAACAAAACGTGTCATAGCGCTGAATCCCAGCGCATCACCGCGCTTGCACTGATAGTAGAGCTCGCTTTATACTACAGAATTGTGCGCTGTGGGTTAGAAGCATCAAATTTGCTCCTCGATGATCATTTTTAGATGTGGAGGGAAGTCCGATTCCTTCTTTGGGTGGAGGGGGGGGGGGGGGAATGGGTTTGTAGGTATCTCGACTATTGTTTTATTATTCTTTTACTGTTCAGTAAATGCTACTATGGCTTGTGTGGTATCGTTTTCGGATACAACAGATACAAGGTGTTCATATTTACTGCATAAAAGGTATTATACCATACAAAAATATATAAAAAATAACTTAAAATTAAAAATTATTCCCTTAATTATTAAAAAAAAATCATCATATCTTCTGTAAATCGTGATAAACATAAGTTATAAAACTACTATCATAACGGTTAATTAATCTAGTTTTTAAAAACTTCTACTTATTAGACAGCTATCATACAGCAACTTCAAGAAAAAAAAAAACATTTTCGCGTCGAAGTAAAGCAGCATAACATGTTCACTGCGGATTCAGCGGGTGGGTGGCATCGCGCGGGGGCCATAGGGCTTGTGTGGTATCGTTTTCGGATAAAACAGATACAAGGTATTCATATTTACTGCATATAGGTATCATTCTGTACAAAAAATGAATAAAGTAAAAACTATTGCCTTAGTTAAAAAAAACATAAGTTAAAAAATACTTTAATAAAGGGTATTTAATATAGTTTATAAAAATATATATACTTGTCGGACACCTATCATCATACAGCAACTTCAAGAAAGGAAAACATTTTCGCGTCGCGATAAAAAAACATATTTTGTCAGCTGCGGAAGTTCCAGTGACGGTTTGGAGGTCCATGCTTGTTGAACATTATAAATTTAATGCAAAAGAATAATGAAAGTGAAATAGTAAAACAAATTATAGTTTAGTCAGTTCCAAAGGAAATTTTAATGCAAACACAACATTTAATATGGAGCTGCATAAATTTTAAATTCCTCAAAAAAAGAAAATTTAATCAGCAATCACCAGAACAAAAGCAAATTGATGAGCATTTGAGAACAGCTTTGCTGCATTTGCACCGTCCACTACAAACTTTTTTTACAGTTACACCTAATCAACTCCGCACATGAAGTTGCTGCCTCGGGGAGTGTGGTCCAGAGTGACTGCCATTCAGCTAAACTTTTTGTCCGTCCCCAATCAGTTGGTTCAGGCATATCTAGAGCCTTTATTAGTGCTTGATTCCAAGTAAAAGCCTGATAGCAAGCGCGTTTCACATGTTGCAGCAGTGCTGCTTTTGTCGAGGGAATGTTCTCAATGGCTCGGGACTTTCGGGTAAATTAGTTGTTTTCTAGCTTCATTGACAGTTAAAGCTTCACGCGATAATACATCAACACTACAAATCTGTCTATTAGTAACATTGAGTCCTCACTTATTTCGTTTGGCATTTACATTCGTTTTTCAAAGGCGCTATTTACTTCAGGGAATGATTTCAAGTATCCCAAGTCGTTCTTTTTTCCCTGCCTGCTTAAGAAGACACCGTATCACACCATGTTAAGCCGTGAAATATTGGCAGATACTTGCATTGTGACAGATTCATTGACGCCACCAATTCGTGAATAGCTATGTATCGGAAGATTAAACTTACACTAAAAACAAGCTATAACTCAGAAAGAGCTAATTCACTGAAAAAAGTCACAGCTAGGAACAATACATCAGTGCCTACGGTGCGTATAATCACTCTCCTAATTCTTTTTTGCACTGAATCTATCAAATGTGGTATATTCGAGTGTCAGCTTCTTCATGTGAACATGGGGACGTCTATGAGCTGATATAATAATAATAAAGGTAATAATTATTACTTTTTCGTAATTTTTTATAATTTTTTTGTTTGGTATGATACCTTTTATGCAGTATATATGAACATCTTGTATCTGTTTTATCCGAAAACGATACCACACAAGCCATAGTAGCATTTACTGAACAGTAAAAAATTAATAAAACAATAGTCGAGATACCTACATACCCATCCCCCCCCCCCCCCCCCACTCCACCCAAGTGAGGAATCAGACTTCCCTCCACATCTGAAAATGATAGTCAAGGAGCATCCTATCGATGGTAGAAATTTGATGCTTATAACCCGCAGCGCACAATTTTGGAGCGAAACACTTCTACTATGAAGCGGACGGTGTCACAGACAGGTAAAACAATGCTTTCACTGATCTCTGACATTTTTAAACAAGAATGAAAATTATGCACGAAATTTAGTATCTACAACAAAATTCAATGAAAAACCAACACATCACCGCGCATGCGTTAAAGCAGACGCTGTCACAGACAAGTAAAAATTGGAATAAAAACTTTTTGTATTGCTGTAAAAATGGCGCGAACCGCATCTTCATATAAGCCACAAATCGTCCACTGCTGGACAAAGGCCTTCCTTAGGGATTTCCACGACGACCGGTCCTGCGCTGTCCGCATCCATCGGTTTCCCGCGATCTTCACCAGGTCGTCGGTCCACCGCGTGGGAGGCCTGCCTACGCTACCTTTTCCGGTGCGCGGTCGCCACTCGAGAACTTTACTGTCCCATCGGCCATCTGTTCTATGCGCGAACCGCATGTGCGTTCCAATAAAAAAATAATTGATATGGAACTTCGTTGGTGATATTATCTCTTTGGTTTAACTTGTATCGTAATGGAAAAAAATTAAATTATAACATTATTTCTCTAACAAAATAATGTTATAATGTATTTTTTTTAATTACGGTATTGTGTTTATAAAGTATGCCAATATAAACTCGTTCCACCCCTTTGTTGCTGATATTCAGCCTATACGCACGAAGCGTTACGCTTCCTCATTTATTAGGTATGCCGACAGCGATGGAATGGAACTCTTCGCCTGCGTCTGTGTTTCCCGACTCCTACAATTTGGGGATCCTCAAGGCGAGAGTGAATAGGCGTTATTTGAGTTTTCGTGTATCATCCTCGACTACATCATCACTTACCATCAGGTGAGATATAGTCAAACGTTACTCAAATTATCATTTAAAAAAGGCTCACAACGGTTCCTGACTCCAGGTCCCACCAATTTTGTCCTACCGGACTCGAGGTCCCACTACCATTAGACTCGTGGTCCCATTAATAAGAACCACTAGTGGCCCTAACTACATCTCGGTCTTGCAGTCCCACTACGGGTCTCGCTGAACACACAAGCCTGGCATTAAAAACAAAACTTCTACATAACGGATATAATTCTACATAACTTACTTATTTGTTGTACAGTATATTTCGCGTTCTCAACAATAGGTACTTTAGTAACAAAATTAAAGGCGACATTTATCACAGGGTCGATATTCTTTTTTATTTATGCCACTTTGTTTTTAGACTCTGGAAAAATGATTGTTTAAGATTTTAAAATTTCCCCTCTCTAAAACAATGTAGGTACTTATATGTATTATAACTACTATAGATTGTATTTCAAAGACCACAAAATCTATTTGTTGCAAAAAACTAACAAAAGCGTACATACTTCAGCAATTGACCCAGGACATTTCATTGTCACGTTTTCTGCTGTAGTGCCAGATAGTGCCAGCTTTCTTATAAGTTTTTTTGGCGGTAGTATTGATATAAAAAAACAAAACCTCGTTTTCTTTTAATAACTTAATTATAATTACAATTTCCATTCTATGAAATTAAAGAATTTACATACAGGAACTTGAGTGAAATAACAAGTTGGACTTGTCATATCAAAACTGTCTATAAAGAAAAAGAAAAGAATCTAAAAAGAAAACGAGGTTTTGTTTTTTTTACACAATTGAAACTCATAGCATACCTAGCAAGGTATCACACAGGGGAGCTGTACTATAAGGTATGAGAACCCCACATTCTGTTACGAGTCTTTGAATGAGCTACACCTAAAACGTTTTATACTAGACAGTTCCACATAGGACGAAGCCGACTTTGACGAAGTGACGATGATGCCGAAGATGGAAGCGGGCTTACCAAGATTCCCGAACGCAATGGGGGTTCCGTCTATCTTATCTTTATGCCGGAACACATCAATGCTGTTAAACGCCTCCATGGCGTAATGGTTAGTCCCTTCGCTTCACACCATGAGGCCGCGCGTTCGATTCCCGGCGGGGTCAACTTTGTAAGACTCGGTTTTAGGGTATTTTCATAGCCCGCCTGGCTAGCTACCACCATCTTGTCCAAGTCTTGCCGCCAGACATCAGTGTTAACAACATTGATATGTTCCGGCTTGAAGATAAGATAGCCAGTTCTCCATTGCGTTGGGGAATCTTGGTAAGCCCGCTTCCATCTTCGACATCATCGTCACTTACCATCAGGTGAGATGATGCCAAGGGCTTACCAATTTTGAAAAAAAATATGTTTGGCGGCAACACTTACATAAGATGGTGGTAGCTAGCCAGGCGGGCTATGAAGATGCCCTGCCACCAAACAAACCGAGTCTTATAAAGTTGACCTACCCGGAAATCGAACCCGCGACCTCCTGGTGTGAAGCAAATGGACTAACCATTATGCCACGCAAGCGGTTAAAAACTTTTTTAATCATGCTGTATTTATCTTAAGATAAATATCTGTTGAGCTTTGCGATATAGCGCGAGCTCGCGCGGTATCGCTCGGTATCTTAAGATAGACGGCGATGAAATGTATATTATTTGCCCCGTGTGTGTTCTCTCAACGGTGAAGAAAAACATCGTGAGGAAACCTGCACACGCCTGCGAAGAAACTTGAAGGACGTGTGTGAAGTCGACCAAACTGCACTGGGCCCGCGTGGTCGACTAAGGCCTGATCGCCCTAATTCAGGGTAGGCTCGAGCCCCTCGGTGGGAACGTATATGAGCTGGTATGATGTGTACTCTAACTGATTTCTATGAAGATTGATATTGTAAGATATCTGTTACGTTAAATATATCTTATAGTATAGCACCCGTGTGTGACAACCTTTAGTGCACTAAATTGTGAGTTAGTGCGGTCGGGCTCACCCAATCTCCCAAAATTGGCACACTACCTGCCTAACTGCGATTACACAATGCTGTTTAGGGCCCTAACTGAGTTAGGGCACGATAAATTGTTATGTGAGCGTGCTATGCTCGGAGTTTCTCTGCGTGATCGAATCAGAAACGAGCAGATCCGCAGGAGAACTAAAGTAACCGACATAGCTCACAGAATCGCTAACTGAAGTGGCAGTGGGCAGGGCACATAGCTCGTAGAACAGATGGCCGATGGGGTAGTAAAGTTCTCGAATGGCGACCGCGCACTGGAAAACGTAGCGTAGGCAGGCCTGCCACGCGGTGGACCGATGACCTGGTGAAGATCGCGGGAAGCCGATGGATGCGGGCAGCGCAGGACCGGTCGTCGTGGAAATCCTTGGGGGAGGCCTTTGCCCAGCAGTGGACGATTTGTGGCTGATATGATGATGATGATGATGAGATTGTTAAGTTTAATCGCTGCTGTACTTTTTAGTACGACACGAAGTGCTTTCATTCAGGTATCAGGTCCAATAGCACCTGCACTTGGTTCATCCAGCGTAATTCATGTGAGTGCTTCGACGCGAACTTTTACGTTACCTACATAGTACATACGTGTACGTCACCTTTTCAAGAGCGGCGTCGAACCGCACGGCGCGCTCGACGGCGTCGCGCAGCGCGGCGGGCGGGGGGAGGCCCGGCGCCGTCACCAGCACCGTGGCGTCCCACGCGCCCCCCGCGCCGCCCACACCCTCCACCGCGCGCACCGCCACCCCGTGCACGCGCCGGAGCCCGTCCGCGTCGCCTGCCTCGCCCATAGCTCGCACCTGCAGCGAAGCATCCACTGTGTCATGTACTAGACTTAAGTAACTAGAGGCAGGAGTCGGCAAGGCCAGACTGGATGGGCACCACAGGACCACCCGCCGAGAGGGGCGCTGCGCTTCGATTTCCGACTAGGCATTGATAAGTAATCAGTGATAACTTGATATAAGCGGCGGCGGCGACGGCGGCGGCGGCTACTTCAGGTGAACCGTCACCGTTTATTGAATAGCAGCGGTTGAAACTGGGAGCTCTGTGGTCTGTATCGAAAAAATACACATACCAAAAAGAGAATTTAAATATTAAATACTTAATAAAACTACAAAAGAAAAACTGTTGTAAAATTATTAGTTATTTTTTAATACATTGATTAATACCGGTATGAATTGATAACTTAAGTGGAACAGAATATTACCTATTTAACACTATTGTGATATTTTATGATTTATTGTATGAGTGATCTAACATTACCTGTGATTATTTTTAATATTGTTTTCCTACACAAAGTATTTTGTTAGTGGAATAGATTAATTTGAATTATACCCTGTTCCCCTATGTAATCTATATCTATATATATATATAAAATGCTTATGTTAGTACGTAAAGCCAGGGTTTTCTCTATCACCACTAACTCCAATCAACTTCCCGTTGGGGTGGTAAATACCCCTTGGTCTCCAGGTGGGAGTAAGGGAGTTTGGTCGCGGTGGGTGGAAGTGGGTGGCGAAAATGTATTCAGATATATATCTGTCCTTTTCTATCTCATGAAAACTCTTGAACAGATCTAAAAATTTCTGGAATGATCTAAAAAGCTCCAGAATGTGTTAAACTGAATATTATCGATCTGGAATGTTCTAGAAAATTCTAAAAATTTCTGGAATGATCTTGAAAGCTCCAAAATGAGTTAAACTGAATATTATCATCTGGAATGTTCTAGAAAATTTTAGAGATTTCTGGAATGATCTCAAAAGCTCTAGAATGAGTTAAGCTGAATATTATCGATCTGGAATGTTCTAGAAAATTCTAGAGATTTCTGGAATGATCTCAAAAGTCCTAGAATGAGTTAAGCTGAATATTATCGATCTGGAATGTTCTAGAAAATTCTAGAGATTTCTGGAATGATCTTGAAAGCTCCAGAATGAGTTAAACTGAATATTATCATCTGGAATGTTCTAGAAAATTTTAGAGATTTCTGGAATGATCTCAAAAGCTCTAGAATGAGTTAAGCTGAATATTATCGATCTGGAATGTTCTAGAAAATTCTAGAGATTTCTGGAATGATCTCAAAAGTCCTAGAATGAGTTAAGCTGAATATTATCGATCTGGAATGTTCTAGAAAATTCTAGAGATTTCTGAAATAATCTAGAAAGCTCCAGAATGAGTTAAACTGAATATCATCATCTAAAAAGCTCTAGAATGTACACAACTTAATGTTATGGATCTGGAAAGCTCTAGAAAGTTCTAAAAATTCTGGAATGATCTGGAAAATTCTGAAATAAGTACAAGTGTTATAATTTATCTACCAGACCTAAATCTAAATGATATACATCTGAATATTCTAGAGTGTTCTGGTACTAGAAATTTCCATGTCTGATGCTATATAAGCCAAAATTCAGTGACTTTTCGTCAGTTCAATCGTGTTAGCAATCGAGTATAGATCAATCGGAATCAAAAGTGAATAGTGCTCAAAACAATTCAAATGATTTTGACAAATAAAAAATAACAAGCTATCTGCATGTTCTAGAGTATTCTAATTCGAGAAATTTCTATGTCTTATGGTATATAAAGCGAAATTCAGTGACTTTTCGTTAGTTCAATCGTATTAGCAGTCAAGTAAAGATCAATTGGGATCAAAAGTGAACAGTGTTCAAACAATTCAAGTGATTTTGACGAATAAAAAAGAACAAATTATCTGAATGTTCTAGAGTATTCTGGTGCTAGAAATTTCCATGTCTTATGGTATATAAAGCGAAATTCAGTGACTTTTCGTTAGTTCAATGGTGTTAGCAGTCGAGTGAAGATCAATTGGAGTCGAAAGTGAACAGTGCTCAAACTAATTCAAGTGATTTTGACAAGTAAAAAATAACAAACTACCTGTATGTTCTAGAGTGTTTTAATACGAGAAATTTCTATCTTTGATTGTTTATAAACGAAAATTCAGTGTTTTTTCGTCAGTCTTATTATCGTAACAAGCAAGAGATCGATTTGTGTAACTTTATTATATTACATATACAATATGCCAAAGCGTAAAACAATATTTACAAAATCTAAAGTTGATTCAAAAAGAAAAAAAATAGCACGTCAAAATGAGACAGAAGAACAAAGGGAAAAACGACTTTCGAATATTCGTAAAGGTGTAAAAAGAATTAGAGAAAATCAAACCGATGAAGAAAGAGTACACACTAACGAGGAAACCCGGTCCCGAGTACATTCGATTCGAAATCGTCAATCTGCTGACCAACGTGAAATGGAAAAGAGCAAAAGTAAAGAAAAAATGGCTGCTTTACGCCAACGACGCGCTGCTTCGCGAGAGAGTCTAGAACTTCAGGCGTTCCATTATGATTGCAAAAAAAAATATAACGAACATCCAAATGTTACCATCGGCAAATTGGATACGATATGCAAGTATTGTCATGCACGAAAATTCAAGGGAGAAACTGCTGGTATGTGCTGCTCAAGTGGTAAAGTAAATTTACCAGCATTAAATGTACCACCATCAGAGTTACTCGCATATATGAATGGAGAAACGCCAGATTCCAATCATTTACTTCAAAATATACGTCGATATAATTGTTGTTTCCAAATGACTTCATTTGGAGCAACTTTAGTATGCAAGGAAGAAAATTTCAGCCCAGTTTTCAAGGTTCAAGGCCAAATTTATCATCGAGTAGGATCTCTGATGCCAATGTCCGATGGAACTGCAAAGTTTCTTCAAATATATTTTATTGGTAACGAAGAACTTGAAATAAATCAACGTTGTTCTCGCATTCAGGGGCTACAACGAGACATTATTCAAAAATTACAGCGTCTACTTCACGATAATAATCAACTTATCAAGGTGTTTAAAACTTCTTTAGACAAAATGGTTGCAGACAATTATAAGATCGTCATTCGAGCGGATAAAAGACCAGCCGGTCAACATGAACGAAGGTTTAATGCACCTCAAACGGACGAAGTTGCTGTAGTAATTGTTGATAATGAATATAGCCATCGTGATATTATTATTCAACGCCGAAGTAATCAATTGCAACGTATTGCTGAAACACATCGAAGTTATGATGCCCTACAGTACCCGTTAATTTTTTGGCAAGGTGAAGATGGTTATCACTTAAATATACAACAAATCGATCCCGCTACAGGTGTAGAAACTAACAAAAAAGTATCAGCTATGCAATTTTATGCTTATCGAATTATGACTAGAAATAGTGAATATAACCATGTTTTAAATTGTCGACAGTTATTTCAGCAGTTTATGGTTGATATGTATGCTAAAGTGGAGACGGAAAGATTAGAATTTATTCGCCATAATCAACGAAAGTTACGTTCTGATGAATACATTCATTTAAGAGATGCTATGATAAATGATGGAAACGTTGATAACATGGGAAAATTGGTCATCTTGCCTTCTACGTTTACTGGAAGTCCACGTCACATGCATGAATATGCCCAAGATGCGATAACTTATGTCAGAAAACACGGCCGACCAGATTTATTTATAACATTTACATGTAATTCTTCATGGGCGGAAATCAAAGATGAATTACAATATAAACAGGCGGCCAGCGATCGACATGATATTGTTGCCCGAGTTTTCCGCCAAAAACAAATTAAATTTATTGATGCCATCACAAAATATCAAATATTTGGTGCTGTTATTTGCTGGATGTATTCAATCGAATGGCAGAAACGAGGATTGCCACATTCTCACAACTTAATTTGGCTTCAAAATAAAATTCATCCGGATCAAATAGATAATATCATCAAAGCTGAATTTCCAAACCTGGAAGAAGATCCTGACCTTTATAATATAATAGTGAAAAACATGATTCATGGCCCGTGTGGTGAACTAAATAGAAGTTCTCCATGCATGAAAGATCAAATATGTACGAAACGTTATCCAAAGCCATTTTTAAATGAAACAGTTACCGGCGAAGATGGATATCCGAAATACAGACGTCGATCACCAGAACAAGGCGGATTTACAGCTAAAATTAAAATACGAGGCAATCAAGAAATTCAAATTAACAATCCATGGGTAGTTCCTTACAATCCACTTTTATCCAAAATGTTTAATGCCCATATCAATGTAGAATACTGCAGTTCTGTCAAATCAATTAAATACGTATGCAACAAATAAATATTTTTACAGTGGCCAAAGAAAACCAACATGATGAAATAGTTCAGTATCAAATGGGTCGTTACATTAATACCAACGAAGCGGTTTGGCGAATTTTAAGTTTTCCGATTCACGATCGAGATCCGCCGGTTCTCCATTTATCCGTCCACCTGGAAAATGGACAACGTGTGTTTTTCACTACAGAAACGGCACAGAAAGTTGCGACAGAACCACCATCACGAACAACTTTAACAGCGTTCTTTGAATTATGCCAGAAAGATCCATTTGCCAAGACTTTACTTTATTCAGAGGTACCAAGTTATTATACGTGGGATACAACAAGTAAAAAGTTTAATCCTCGAAAACGTGGAATGCCAGTTGAGGGACATGATGAAGTATTCAAGAGTAACACAATAGGGCGAGTCTACACAGTGCACCCAAAAAACGCTGAATGTTTCTATTTACGTTTATTACTACACACTGTTCGAGGCCCAACGTGTTTTGAAGACTTAAAAACTGTCGATGGTTACATTTGTGAAACATACCGCGAAGCATGTCAAAGATTGGGTCTACTTGAAAACGATAATCATTGGGAGTCAGCTATGAACGAAGCAGCCCAAACAGCAACAGCAAGTCAACTTCGTGAACTCTTTGCAATTATATTAACTACATGTAATCCTTCTAATCCAAATCAGCTATGGCTAAAATATCAAGAATATATGAGCGATGATATCTTAGCTGAACTACGACGACAAAACCCGGACTTAGAAATAACTTTTAATGAAGAAATTTTTAACAAAGCTTTGATATTGATAGAAGATAAATGTCTAGCAATATCTAACCAACCGTTAGTAGAACTAGGTGTTCAATGTCCTAAACGATGTCATTTGGATGCTATGAACAGTGAATTTTTAAGAGAAACAAATTATAATACAGAAGAATTGAAACTTTACATACAACACAACAAACCTCGATTAATTCAAAGTCAAAAACAGGCATATTTATTATTATAGAAATCAGCAAGGTGGCATAATATTTTTAGACGCACCTGGTGGCACCGGGAAAACATGGTTGTTGAATTTAATTTTAGCTGAAATCCGTGCAGATAAAGAAATTGTTCTTGCCCTGGCGTCATCTGGGATAGCGGCTACTCTTATGGATGGTGGACGAACAGCGCATTCTGGGTTGAAATTACCATTAAATGTAGCTGACTACGAGTTTCCGGTATGTGACATATCAAAATCATCAGCACGTGGACAAATATTGAAACAGTGCAAAGCGATTATATGAGATGAAAGTACAATGGCCCATAGAAAATCTCTAGAAGCACTTAATAGAACACTTCAAGATTTACGTGACAACAAGCATATAATGGGAGGTGTGTTGTTAATACTATCAGGCGATTTTCGTCAAACGTTACCTGTCATTCCCAAATCGACACCAGCAGATGAAATTAATGCTTGCTTGAAGAAGTCGTTCATATGGGATTACGTAAAAATAATTAAATTAACAACAAATATGAGGGCGCAAATTTCAGGAGATAAAAAGGCACTAGAATTTTCAGAAAAACTTTTACAAATAGGAGAAGGCACCTATCCAATAGATAAAAATACTGGCCAAATAATGTTAACTAACGAAAACACTTTTAATTATTTAATTTAGATCAGGCAAAATAAATACGTTCGGATTGTATAGCAGAGAAGAACGTTTTGGCGGGCGGGCTTAAAGTAAAAATTAACATTTTATAGTAACTCACATTACATCCTCTTTGTTCACTAGTAGTATGTAGTATATACATAGGTTGGTAAAATATATTAACGTCTCTGGGTAAAAGCTCTTTTGAGAACTGTACTGATTGGTAAGAAGAAGGGTAATGATCTTATTGATTGGTCATCCTAAGCACAAACAGCCTTTAAAAGGTTGAAAGACGTTTAAATTAGTGCTCGTCTATTAATTTGTCCTGATTTTTCAAAACCTTTCACGCTGCAATGTGACGCTTTAGGTTCAGTCCTATCTCAGGAAGTTGATGGTGTTGAACATCCTGTTGCCTGATTACTCCCGGTTATTTTCCAAAGCCGAGCGCACCTATAGTACAACGGAGCGTGAACTTTTAGCCGTTCATGACTCAATCCTTCATTTTAAGGGATTTTTTGAAGGAATGCGTTTCAGTGTTATCACTGACCGACTGACCACAATGCATTAAAGTGGTTATACTTACTATAAACAATGCATCTGACCGACTTGCTCGTTGGGATTTATCTTTAAGTAAATTCATTCATATCAGCTCATATACGTCTCCACCGAGGGGCTCGAGCCTACCCTGAATTAGGGCGATATACTTTTGATATTGTCCATAGGAAAGGTGTTCTTCATGTGGTTCCCGACGCTCTCTTGAGACTACACGTTAACCTGATCACTTATGATCAAGGTTCAGAGAATACGTAAGATCGTTGGTACCGAAAGGTCTTTATAATGGTGTTCCCAATCATCCACATATGTTTCCATCATATGTTTTAAGTGGTGGTGTTTTATTGCGACGGATGCCTATTTTATTTTACCCCTTCAGAGAACGATCCGTGGCGTATTGTCTTACCATCAGAAAAGACGCGTCAAGCTATTTCGGTAGCTCTTTCTAGTAAACATCTATTCACCCTGGAGTGAGTAAAACTTATTTGGCTCTTAAAAATAAATAATAATGGCCTTACATGTTTAGGGACGTCAGCGACTTTATTGCGAGTTGTGATGTCTGCAAAGCTTGTAAAATTTCGATTATACAGCCAAGAGGTCACATGTAAAATCCTTTAAAACATTTCAAAGCCTCTTCAGATATTATCAATAGATCTTATTGGTCCTCTTCCACCATCATACTATGGTTTTAGACCTATTTTAAATATTGTGGATGTTTTCACTAAATATGTCTGGATTGTTCCGCTGAAGAAAATAACTGCTGGGAATATTATTTCCGCGTTGGAAAACGATGTGTTCTTCAATTTTGGTGTACCTCGCTCACTTTCATGTGACAGGAATCTAAATTCGAGGATTTCTTGAGGTCTTATAATATTAGTCCATTTTTACGGCCTATTATTCACCTCAAGCGAATG
Source organism: Coleophora flavipennella (assembly GCA_947284805.1). Taxonomy (NCBI): domain Eukaryota; kingdom Metazoa; phylum Arthropoda; class Insecta; order Lepidoptera; family Coleophoridae; genus Coleophora; species Coleophora flavipennella. The sequence goes on along the minus strand of OX369278.1, from coordinate 17,360,242 downwards.
TTGTGAAACGATTTAACCAGAGTATGGTTACTTGCCTTAGCATTTTAAAATTGGGCACGAATGTTACAGAAGGTTAAAATGTATTTAAATTCTTGCGTTAATCTGGCGACTAATCTTCTAATGTTCGGTAGAGAAATTCTTTTACACAATCGAGATTCGAGTCCGCAGAGTCACGGTGCTAATTCATCCGGGAGTCGGTATCGTCGCGCTTCTGCCCTGGCTTCTTTACATCAAACTTATGCTAGAGTTGCCGATAATCTTCCCCAGGCTTTTCTAAGGAATTCAAAAACTTTTAACGAGAAGAGGAGAGTCTGTAGTTCTCTCAGTTGGCGATATTGTTTAGCGTAGGAATTTTTCACGTTTGTCGGGAGTTGGTTATTTTATGGGCAAATTTACACCACATTTTGTTCGGTGTCGTGTTTTCCGCGCTGTTTCTTCTCAGAAGTACGAATTACAGGACATGGATTCTCCTTATGTTGGTCATTACCACATAACGGATATTTTGAAATAGGAAGCCTTTTCTTTTTCTTTCGTTAAGAGAGGGTCTCCTAAAATTTTACGCGGATTTCCCGGTTTTTTTCACGTTTTTCTTGTTTTTTTTCCCTCGAGACGTGTTTAGATTGACAGCCCTTCTTGCCTACTGTGCGGTGTGCTTCTATTTTTCTTCTTCTTTCACTCTTCCTTATATTATTTAGTTTTAATTAGTTGTTTAGGGGTGTTCTTTCTTGATAAATAGACTGTTTCAGGCTGTGCACAGCGATCCTATAACACTAGTGTGTTACTGGATGTTTTGGTGTTTGTATGTGAAGCTTCGTGTATAAATGTCGATTTCTTCCAACTTTAAGTAAACGTTAGGGTTAACTAGTTGGAGAGTTCTTAATTTTTATTTCTTCTCCAGGGCCGTCCATTGACTTTAGGGTTGTCTAAATTTCTTAAAAAATTTTTGGACTTCTCATTTACATTTTTTTGTGAGTTCGTGGGTAGTTTGTAACGAAAACTCCTTTTCGTCACAATAGGCACTATTTGAGCTTGCGTGTTACGTCCTCGGCTGCTTACCATCAGGTCAGGTGCAGCCAAATACACTTAAATATTTAATAAAAAAAAAAAAACATTATCGAAATCAAATTTAGGATCAGAATGGTTGGCGCTTGAGGGCTATCTCAGGAACTATGCAACCGATTCAGCTGCGTTTTTTTACTTTGTATAAGTGTCATTTTTACCAGAATGCCCAAAAAGGAGGGTTATGTTTTTCTGGTGTATGTATGTATGTATGTATGTCCGTTTATTTGGCTGAGCCTGTAGCCTAATCGGCTTGATGGATTTTGGAGTGTGAGTTGTCCAGGGCTGTAGCTAAAGTCGAATTTAAGGTAGGGCATCACTTAAATTATAATTAAATAGACCCATCTCGCTTCATGTGATGGCGATTCAAATGCCATCTACACACAGAAAAAAGAATTATTGTAATACTAGCTGATTCCCGCGGCTTCACCCGCGTGGATCACATTTCTATGACTTTTCGAGGGTGCGCAGTGCGCGAGCCGCAAGCGGCTCGCGATCGTGGTAAAAAGTAGCCTATGTCTTAACCCAGGTCCTAATCTGTCTACCTACCAAATTTCAGCCTAATCCGTTCAGTAGTTTTTGCGGGAAAGCGTAACAGACAGACAGAGTTACTTTCACATTTATAATATTAGTAGGGATGAAATGAATGTCACAAACTGTGGTATGCAAGGGTGGTATATGTTCGGAAAAGCTTAAATACTTATCGCTTCAAATTTTTTCGTCTTAAACTATGAACAAACAATTAAATTATAATAATTTATCTTAGTTTTTGGTATTTTTAAGGTAGGGCATTGTGATTTCAAGGTAGGGCATTGCTCCATAATGCCCCCCCCCCCCTAGCTACGGCCATGGAGGTGTCGTTAGATTTGTCTTGATCCGGTGAGTGACATTGGCTTCATTTTAACCCAACTGCCCAAAAAAGAGGAATAATGTTTATTTGCAGTCGGTTTTCAAGTTTTACAAATTGATTAGGCTATTAGGAGCGTTGGTGGCGTAATGGCAGGGGCAGCTACCTCCTGTCCGCGAGCTCGTGGGTCGAATCCTGCCACGTGCCAATGCATTTTCGAATTTCGATTTCATATGTACGTTTATCCGACGCTCTTACGGTGAAGGAAAACATCGCGAGGAAACCTGCACACACCTGCGAAGAAACTCGAAGGTTGTGTATGAAGACGACCAACCCGCACTGGGCCCGCGTGGTCGACTAAGGCCCGATCACCCTAATTCAGGGTAGGCTCGAGCCCCTCGGCGGGGACGTATATGAGCTGATAGGATAGGACAGGTTAGGCTGTTCAGACCAAGTCTAGACATGTTTTACAGCCGTAGACCATCAGCGGGCACTGTAGCTTAAGAAAAACTCATAAAGCATGTATATTTTATATAAGTTCGTGAAGAATAACATACGGATAACGCAATATTTGAGCGTAAGTAGGCTTCACATTTGAAGGAGAACTAAAATTTTAGAAAATAACACGACGGTTGTTAAAACGTAATTGAAAAAGGATAAAATATTTTTTTTAAGGCCTCCGACTAGAGGAAATTAAGAAACGAAAGACAATTTTTAAAAAATCATTAGAAATTCCATCAGGGCTGCCATTCTCTTCTCGGAAATAAATTGTATATTATACGGAATTTTATGAGTGACTAATTTAGTATTTAAATTAATCTAGTTTTTGATAAATATAAATTGCTATATTTAAATTGAAATTTGGAACAATAAGGAAGATAGCAGTTCTCGTTGGATTTTCTTGGGTAAGTTTAAAAAAAAATCGTTTCTCATTTCCCTCTAATCGAGGGACTTTAAAAGTTGTTTAATCCTTTTTCGATCACTTTTGTTTTCATATAAAAATATTATTTTTAACTTTTGAGTGAATTTCTGTTTGAAGTCGGTTTTTAGGTTTTTGAACTTTTATTTTTCTTGTATTTTTTTGTTGCTGCAGATTCTGACACAGCCATGTTGGTCTTTCTTTGCCCAAATCGAGAGAAAGTAAAACAATTCTCGAGTGTCGTATTGTTTATTGGTTGTACCTAAGCTAGAAATGTCGCGCGGAAGGCGTCGCCGCGGCGGCTACGCGTCGTCGACGTAGTGGTCCTCGGGCGTTCCGGTGTGCGCACCCGCGTACGGTCCTGCAAGCACGCGCCATCTTCATCATCATCCACTAGTGAGATCCGACTGAGTTTGTACCACTCCTGCCGGCAATCGACACATAGATATGATACATTCCATCTCAATCCTGAAGGGTTGGCAATGCGCTGTTATCTCCCATGGGGAAAAACCCAAAGGTAAGAAAATAATCGCTTTCTTTTATTCTGTGGTGATACCTATTGGCGGTGGACCCACTTAACATCAAGTTGCCTTCTTTTTTAATAAACGCGGTACCTACCTGTGCCTGCCGGATTGCAGTCGACATGCCTCTGACAGCCGACTGAATTAGCCCGAAGTTGTAAGGAACACGCTTTCATCACGGCAGCCTGCTACAGAGGGATTTATGGAAGCTTTTTTCACAAACAGCGGCCTAATAATGACTTTTCATATTAAATTCACACAGATCCATGTCAGACTGTCCCTTTGTGTTGAACACAGCTCAGTAACTTAGTTTTACATCCAGCGGCTTCCTGCAAGTTTCTTCGTCTTTTGGACCCCGGCCCCGGTTGTCATGAGAAAGAGAACCTTTCTCCTCATCGGTTAATTGGTTCTATCCACCCCTAAAGCCTGTACTTTCTTATCTTCAAGAATATAAACATCCCAATGTTTCTTTAGTCCCTAAAAAATATCACCGAATACTGTAGATACTTGTACGGTGATCTTCCTTGCACTTAATACGCTGATTGTAGCCTTAAATATTTTTCTCCCACTAATAAGAACTGAGTCATATTTCATTTAACTCACCATGGGTAGAGCTGTCCTTATGTTCATCTGGACTGGCGCTGGTGTCTGCTGATACACAGAGTGTCATTCAAGCGGTGGCTCATAGTAAATTCTTTAATCCAATAATATGTAATATGCTACGTATTTAAAAAAGTTTGGTGAGCCTCACAATACTTCAGGTGTAAAAAAAATATGAGATCTTAAATACAAAACCGAATCTTGGCATTCTTATCACCCTGAAAATAGGTAAATATAGACCCCGCGGCGAGGACACTGTGCCTTCTCTGCTTCGTCTATGGTATCGACCGTTCACATACTCGTAACCTCCCCACTGCTGTAGCCCCACTTCTAACTGAGTTGGACTTTGTACGGTTAGAAGTGGAGGTAGTAGAGCTACTGGCGAAGCCCAGAAGGGTTTATTAGGCCTCTGACACGGCTTAACAACTGTCATCGCTTGATAGTAACCGGCACCAACTGCTTAACGTGTCTTGCTAAGAACTAATATCAATGAGTCTTATCATATCTCGTATGTGAAGTATGTAGCTAAGGAAGAAATCATATATCCGTTTTTGTGTAGCGGATCCTGTAGAAATGGTGTACTCTTAGGCCTTCGTCTTTCTCTCATAAACACATAATTAGGCAGATAGGCACCTGCACCAGAACTGCTAGAGATGGTGTTATGGGTGGTCGATGTGCGCGACGGGAGCGCCATCTTCGATGTGGCATCCATTGCACCAGCCGTGCATCGCGTCGACTTGCCTGTAAAAATGGTCAAATAGGTGTACTCTTTATTCACCCATCATCATCATCATATCAACCGAAAGACGTCCACTCCTGGACAAAGGCCTCTCGCAAGGATTTCCACGACGAACGGTTTTTTGGTTCATCATACAAAAAAAGGCTAATTTATCAATAAGAGCTTATCCAGATGACGCGACTTACGCGCGAGCCGCGACTGTGAGATAGAAGACATTCGTAGACTCAGTCCACATGAAGTCGCGCGCTTCGCTACTCGCGCGTAAATTGCGTGCAAATCACGTAAACCTCGAGTCGCGCCACAGGCGCAGGCGCAGGCACACGATCTGCGCAACTCGAGATACTAAGGACTCCATTGGTTTGTCCAGTTTCCAGCATAGTTCTTTCGCTCATTTAACCGTATCTTTGACGGCTCACAAACCGTCGGCGTGGCGTGGCGGGCGGCACCTTTGATAGTATTTTTCGGGGGCCAGCAAAGATGCGGCTACATGAGCGAACGCACTTTACGCGTGCGATTGTTGCTGTGGGTCTATATTTAGTAAGGAAAGTCAACAACTTTTTGGAGTTTACTCCTTAAGAATCGATTTGCATATAAGGCGCCCGGTATGAAAAAAATATGAGGAGTAAAATCTAGTGATCGCGTTACGTTTTTCGCGCGCAACCTATTGTGCGCACCTCTGTCACGTGATACAAAACAGTCAGGATTGGCTGAATCTGACAAAGAGAATATAAGATCTAAAGAATCTAAGATGAAGTCACAACACAGTAATCAAATCAGATCTGTAATTGTTGCAGTCTTACAAATTTTGATCTGAAAAGATTTTAAAATTTGTGATATTTGTGATTTTCATATAATTTGGTATTCCACTCCATCATGGGTGTCAATTTTGTGAAAGCAGATAGCAGAAACTTGCCCAAAGTGGACGCAATCATGTTCTTCAAAAATAACGACGATTTTTATTCTGCAGAGCTGAGAAATGTAAAAACAGCAATGTAAGTACTATAAAATAATATAACACTAGCTACGTAAGTAACCTTAATCCTGCGAACGCGAAATAATAGTCTTTCTTTCAGTACTAGTTTTTTAGGTTATAAAGACTAAATTTTGTTTATAGTAAGTAATTAGTTTGCATTTTCAGGGCTGCACGAGAATCTTATGGTGACGATGCTATTGGGTACGTGCAACTACGCTGTGGATCAAGACTTTGCATACTCAATTGCAAGATCTGCCCCGAGCACAAAGTGAGGGCTAGTTCATACAAATTCACTATGGTGATAAACGAGACTAAAGGTGAAATCGTCAGTTGCTAGTGCTTGGACTGTGCAGCTTCAGCTGGTGGTTGTGAGCATGCAGTGGCATTTTTGATGTGGACCCATCGTCGCAGTGAAGAACCTTCCTGCACCGGGGTTGAATGTTACTGGAAAAAACCCATCCTCTCGAGAGTAGGGACTACTTTGAAATACGTCACTGTAGATCAAATTTGCAAAAATACAGCTCCACATCATGATACCAGCACAGACCTTTTCCACGAGTTTCTTCAAGAAGCAAAAAATGAAGAAAATTATGAATTGTGAACTATTGAAGTATCAGAACGACTTTAAACACAGTGATGTTCGACAGTTTTCACTTCATCATTTCCTTATTCAAGCAAGTGATGATATAAAGAATGATGTCAACAAATTACTAGAAACATTACAAGATAAACTTAACAAAAATGCTCTTGATTTAATTGAAAAGTCAACTCGAAACCAATGTAAGAGCCCTTTATGGTATGACCTAAGATATGCTCGAATAACCGCATCCAAAGCATATGAGGTTAGTCGCTGTCAAACACCAGATGGATCATTAGTAGCTGCGATCATGGGAACTAAAACACCTGACACATCAGCTATGAAAAGAGGCCGGAATCATCAGTTATAAAAACTGTGCAGAGAAAACTTAAAATCAAAGTCAAGCCCTGTTTTGTGCCTTTTTAGACAATCGTACTTAAGTAGTAAACTCCAGTCGTGTGTCGGAGCTGACACACACACTTTTTATTTTTTTTATTCACTATTGTTAAGCCCTTGGCATCATCTCAACATATACTTCTTATCTCATATCTTCTATTATTCAAGTACTTTTGGACAACATATGACCCAAAGTATGGGATCTAAAGCTTTGTGTTAACATTTTTAACCTCCTCTCTTATAGGTGCTTGTTTCCACAACACTAGATCAGAAGTTTTTGATTACTTTCTCTGATTTGGGACGCTTATCATAGTTTTTATTTATAAGCTCTGCCCGTTTCTGTAACCATTGTACTGCAACACTTCGCTTTTCAGTTACAGGTAATCCTCGTTTCTGCCTACGAGGTTACTCCTATGGAGGTAAAAGCCAAGAGACTCATTTAGTGTTTTATTCATACCCCATATTACATCAGGAACACATTCAGTCCACATGCTCGGGCGCTCGGGTCTGCGTTTCTAGGAGGCATGGCGTCAAGCGTCCGGAAGGGTCCTACTCGTATTGTAACGCTCCTCTCGTGCACTAGCCCGCGGGCAAGCGTTGCTGATATTCGTTTTTCTTTCATTCGATCTATTTCATCTATTTCTCATGCGCTGGGACGGCTGGCACAAAACAATCCATGTGTCACATTTTGAAATAAAGTGTGACGCATGTCTTTTCAAAATTCTAACATTCAACATATTTTTCACCACCAAACTTGGAAACTTTATATAATATTTATTTTTAACCTGCTGCTTTCTTTAAAGACCCATCTCGAGTGAGATAAAATTATATTTTTGTTATTTGTGATTATAACTTAAGTTTATTAAGTTATTCTAATTTTTGTATTATTTTTAGGTCTTATATTTCATCTTATATTTCTTCAATAAATTTATGTGTGCACGAACGGAGTTTTACCCACGCCCTACCACACCTACCATTCCCGTCGTGCTACAATATGATCCCTTGGGGTGTGGTGTTCAAAGCCCACAACTCTTTCCCCCCTCCTTTCACCTTACGCTACATCCGCGGGCACGCGGCGCGGGCGCGCGGGTGTGGATAAATTCATTCGCTTGTTTACTTTATTCGCGCAAGTTCTGCGAGTGCATTTTATTGTCCTTTTGTTGTTTAGTTGATTTCTTAACAGTAATTATGGCATCAAGTAATCGTGAAGATGATGCAGTTATTGCAAATAGTTTATCATCGTTTGTTGAGCAATACCGCCCTATTTCAATTTTGCCAACTCTGTCGAAGCTTTTCGAAAGATTAGTACATAACGCCATCTACCCTTCTCTTCATAATAATATCCTAGCTCAACAGCATGGGTTTGTTCGGCATCGTGCAACTGTTACTAACTTATTTTTATACTTCACAGACTTATTTGAAAACTTAGATGGTAACAAACAGATTGTATTTACACTGACTTTCGAAAATCTTTTGATAGAGTAGATCATCGCATACTGCTTGAAAAGATTGCATATAATGGTATTCGAGGCAAATTGTGGCGTTGGTTTTAATCCTATATATCCAATCGTACACAGAAAATTGTTATTAATGGTTTCGAATCAAGCCCTGTGCCAATTAGTTCTGGTGTACCACAAGGTTCCATTATAGGGTCACTCTTATTTATACTATTTATAAATGATATACACGAATGTTTTCGCCATTGCGACATTTTATTGTATGCTGACGATTTAAAAATGTATACGACTATTAAATATTATAGTGACCATATCAGATTTCAGGAAGATCTAGATAGATTTACGGAATACTGTTTTAGGAATATATGGAGTTTAAGTGTAAAACAATTACTGTAACTAAGAAAAGAAAAGTTTCCAATTATTCTTATTCATTGTGCAAAACTTAGTACTAATATATATTATACTGTGGCAATACTATACTTGCACACGTTCATAATACGCGCGATCTTAGTATCGATATTGATTGTAAACTAACTCTGGATACACATGTGGAAAATATTTGCAATAAGGCCTACAAAATGTTTGGATTTGTTATGAGAGCATGCAAAGCCCTGTTATATGTATGTTGAGATACCGTCATCCGTCGGTCACGTATTTTTTTTGCTCCGCGTATTTTATTTGTTTAGTGGTACTATAGTGATAATATAAATCAAATTTTACCGACCTTAGTTAAATTGAAGTACACTACATAATATTTTGGTGTAATAGTGAAATAGAACAACTTAATTTTGTGTATTTTTACGGAAACATTAAATTGTCGAACTGTGGTAATGCAACGCGTAAGAGCCGCCTGTTTGCACGGCGCTTGTTACTTTCTTCCTGCGCGCAGCTAGAACAACTGTTATTGCGAGACAAATTTCATTGGGGGCATTTACTGCTGTGCTGTGGTATTTATTGTTGTGCTGCGTTGTTTATTTTATTTAATTTTTTCAACATTTGCCATAATAAGCCGTAGTCTTGGAGCTGTTGAACGAATTACCATCATCTAAACATGAAATGCAAAATTTGTCATGAGAATATTATGGTCATGCAGCGAGTAACGTGCTGTGTTTGCCAAGGTAGTTAATATCATGCATGCTTAAACATTACTGGGGATGAACTCATTACAAATAGACATAATTATGAATATTCCTGGCAGTGCCCATCTTGTATTGAGAATATTAAGATTTTTGAGTCTCCCACAGAAATCAGAAATGTCTCTGTTCGCCAGAAACAAGTGTATAATGTACCTGTAAATAATTCCTTTTAATCACTTCCAACGGATGAGGACCAGGAAATAGAAAATACAACAATGAGCTCTCACGCAATGAGCTGTCCAGAAATGAATGAAGAAGTTAGCGATACTGAAATGAGATTGAAGGAAATAATATCATCCTTGCAAGAACAACTTAGGACCGCTGACTATACCATTGAGGAGCTTATTTTAGAAAATGGTGCCTTGAAATAAAAGAATGAGGTGTATGAAAGAAAAATAGGTCACCTGACCAAAATTTGTAAAACTACCGGCAAACCATCGGCTAGAATGGCAACTAACTCTCAAAGTCTTCACAAAAAAAGATCTATTCTGAAGCGAAATAGACTGAGTTTTAATCAGGACCATGATTGTTCCACCAATATATCATATACACCCCAGGAGACAGGAATAGATATAACTTTGAACATCCACAAAAACAAGGAAAATGACAGTCCACAACTTTTTGTGGAATCAAAACTAAACAATACCGAATGTCAAGAAACAAATAAAAAAATTGTATACTGAGTAATCATCGGGGATCCAAGAAAATAGCCAAAGCTGCAAGTGCATGTAGTGAAAATGCTGAAATTTGTCGTTATCTGACGCCAGGATGCGGCGTTGAACAGCTTTTAGTGGGAATAGAATCAAACAAACTTTACTATGGATGACTTTTGTATATTATCAATAGGAGGTACTGATATTGAAAAATCTGGTAATTATTCTGATATTGCGGAGTGCATGATGACTGAACTGAATAAAGTACAACACACAAATGTAATAATTTGTCTTCCAACCTACAGATGGTACTCTAAAGCCTATATTTTTAATAACAGAGTCGAGAATTTTAATAACCAATTATACAATAAAAATTTAGTTACTACTATACTTGCTAGATTCTAACGGAAATCTCAATTATACAGCAAGTTGTTATAATATTAAGAGAGGAACTCTAACTGGATACGCAAAAAACATTATCATGAACGACTTGTTTAATTTCACTAAAGATATCGAATTTTTTTTTCGTTAATACTGCTAATTCGGAGGGAGAGTCTAATTTTATAAACTTTAATAGCTCCACAACCCTAAATATAAGCGTAGACAGTTCTAAACAACCAAATACTATTAAAACTCTAAACATCTTCTGTCAGAATGTATGTGGAATAAGTACTAAAAAAGATTTAATGGAAATTTACCTCCATAGTCTATCTGAAAGACAACATTTTGTTTGTTTGATTAAACATTTTCTGAATGACACATCAGCTTCTCTTCTAAATTTCGAAAATTATAGGTTGGTTGATTATTTTGTAAGCACAAATAAGCGCAGAGGTGGAACACTCATCTTATGTGACAATAATAGGAATGTAGAAATACTAATTTTCTGTAAAAGTTTGGGTGAAGCCGAATGTTTTGAGGTTTGCGGTGTCAGAGATTTAAATACTGACATAAATATAATATGTATATATCAAAATAATAAAAAATATGATATATTTTTAAATAAATTCGAATTTTTACTACAGCACTTTTTAACAAAAAATGCATAATCTGTGGTGACTATAATATAGATTTTCAAACAAATGATAAAAAGACTAATGATTTTCTATTTTAAAATCCTACAATTTCAGATACTTGGTAAACTCGATGACTTTTATTAGAAATGAATCACAGTCTTGCATAGATAATGTAATAACAAACATTTCAGAAGAAAACTTACTAGAAGTGGAGATGGACGAAAATGGTCTATCAGATGGACACGCGGGGCTATTTTCAAGAATATTATCAGAAAATAATTGTGACAAAAAAAATGTGGAACCTGTTGTTTTCGTGATCAAAAGAGTTTACAATAAAAAATCCACTAAACTGTTCCGTTCAAAAATACAAAATATAAATTGGAAAGTTCTAGGCATAAACAGTTTTCTCTCGAAATTCACTGAGATTTTAGATTGTTTCAAAAAGAAGAGAAAGAAAATTAACTTAAGAAAATACAAATAGTTAAATTGGTTAACTCGTGGTATCAAAGTGTCTAGTAAAATGAAGCGTGTTTTAAGTAATCTTCATACTTTTTATAATGACAAATCACTTCTTTCTTATAAGAAAGAATAACAGGATCTACAAGAAGATTTTAAGAAATGCGAAAACTTTAGCAGTGCAGACAGAGATAAAACAAGCTAAAAATTCTGCTAAAGCAATTTGGATATTTGATTAATTGAATAAGTGTAGAAACAAAAAAAGGGTAACAAATACAGAAAGTGTCAAATTTAAAATAGGAAGTAGGCTAATTAGTGACCCACAGGAAGTAGTTGAAATCTTTAGTAGAAAGTTTGATCTTAGCAAACTGGATAATATTGGAGATAAGGAGATGGCTGGAAATCTACAAAAAACCTACACTTCTCGTATTTGTGATGACATGATTTTAAGCTTCACAAACCGGAATGAAATAATTAATATAGTTAATCAAATTAACGGCAAAAAAGCTAGCGGATTTGATGAAGTGCCCACATTCTTAATAAAAAATAATGTTGATATCCTGGCGGAGCCTTTGGTTTATTTTTACAATGCTTGCATTAATGAAGCCATTTTTCCAGATCAGTTAAAAATAGCTAAGGTTATGCCTGTCCATAAAAAATTGGTGAAAACTGACCCAAAAAACTATAGGCCAATTTCTGTCTTGCCTGTGCTGTCCAAAATATTTAAGAAGCTCCTAAAATTAAGATAAACTCCACATTTGAACTCACAAAGACCATTACATTCGCGACAGTTCGGATATCGGAAAGGAGTTAGTACTAACGAAGCCATACATACCTAGGCTGTTTGATAAGTACCCGTTTATGAAAAAAATATATATGCATTTATTTTTCTACGTTGTCACCTTTTAACTCTATTCACTTGTTCCACCTATACTCAAGCTTCAATAAACCATCCAAAAAGTATGATTTTGGAAAGTCATTAAAATAGGCCTCTGTGGCGGCAAGACTTCGTCATTTGATCCAAATCGCGTGTCACCGAGCCATTTTTTTAGGTTGGGAAACAAAAATAAATCGCATGGGGCCAAATCTGGAGAATACGGGGGGTGAGGCAATAGTTCGTAGCGTAACTGTACTAATTTAGCCGTCACAACTCTGGACGAATGAGCCGGGGCGTTGTCGTGATGAAACAGTACTTTTTTCTTTTTTAAATGGGGTCGTTTGTCCTTTAAGACGGCGTCAAATTCATCCAATAAATTAACATAGCACTGCCCTGTTATCGTTTTCCCCTTTTCTAAGTAGTCAATATGTATAATACCCTGCAAATCCCAAAAAACAGTCGCCATGACATTTCCAGCCGATGGGACGGTTTTTGCTTTCTTTGGAGCAGGTTCACCCGGTAAAATCCACTGCTTCGACTGCTATTTCATTTCCGGGGTGTAGTGGTGAACCCACGTTTCGTCCACGGTTACGAAACGACGCAGAAACTCCTTCAGGTTACGTTTGAACACGGCCAAACACTGCTCCGAAGTAGTTTTGGCTCCTCTGTGAGTAAACGCGGCACCCACCTCGCCGATACTTTCTTCATACCCAATTTTTCTTCTAATATGTGTTGTACCCTCTCGATTGAAACGTTTACACCATCAACGATTTCTCGAAGTTTAATTCGGCGGTCGGCTAATACGATATTTTCAATTTTCTTAACCATATCGTCTGTAGTTACCTCAATTGGCCGGCCTGGGCGATCCTCATCAAAGACGGTTGTTCTCCCCCGCTTAAACTCGTTATGCCAATATCTGACGGTTGTCATAGAAGGAGCACATTCATGGTAAACCGCTTGCATTCTTACTTTTATTTCATCACATGTTTTTCCTTCCAAAAACAAGAATCTAATTACAGAAGGATACTGTTCTTTCTCCATTTTAACAATTTTATGTTCACGCTTTCACTAAATCGCTGTCAAATGAGAAAAAAAAACAAAAGAATGCCATTTTTTTTCTTTTTCCCGCCTCTGAAAAATGGCTTAAAAAGGTGGTATGCTTATTTTCGGCCAGTAATATTAATATATTTAGTAAACGGGTACTTATCAAACAGCCCTCGTACCTTGATGCATGATCTGATGCAGAAAATAAACGACAAAGAAAAGGTGGCTGGCATATTCCTTGATCTTAGTTCTGCTTTCGACTCGGTGGACCATAACATATTGATTGAGAAACTCGATTATTATGGAGTTAGAAATAAACCCCTAGACCTTTTTCGCTCTTACCTCACCAACCGTAAACAATTTGTTGAAATTAAACACAGGGATGACCATGCAAATGAGTTAAGCATTAAATCAAGTTTTATCGGTGTAGCCAGAGGTGTACCCCAGGGATCAATTTTGGGCCCCTTACTTTTTATTGTTTTTATAAATGACCTCATCAATTTCATGACCAATTCTATTTCAAATACTACTTTATCCCTCTTCGCGTTCGATACGAACGCTATTATTTTGAGCAAAAACTTAACGGATTTAAACCACAAGATTAATCATGCTTTTAGTCTATTTCAAATATGGTTTAATGCAAACAACCTAAGTATAAATGCCGATAAGACAAACTTAATACTGTTCAGAACTACAGCCAGAAATAAGGATAAGCTGGAAGCGTATTTGAATGGAATTGTAATTCCACAGTCGAACATGACACGATTCCTAGAATTAATAATTGATTGTGACTTAAACTGAAGGCTGGAAGTTGAGTCTGTTGAGGGCAGTTTGAGTTCCGCATGCTATGCATTGACTAGTTTAAGGGATGACTACTGAACAACTGATTACGGTGTATTACTCCCTAGTGGAATCCAGACTTAGGTATAGCATTGCCACATGGGGGGCTAGCTACAAATATAATTTACAAAAAGCTTTTGTTGCACAGAAAAGGGCTATTTGCATTATAAAACGTATACCACCTTGGGAGTCGTGTAGGCCATACTTCGAGGAGTTAAAAATATTGACAGTACCAAGTCTCTACATAATGGTAGTTCTTACTAATTTATTTAAAAATATTTTTTATGAAACCGAAAAGGAAACAGGTGAGAGACTGGAAACCAGAAGAAAAGACTTAGACAACAAATTGATTCCAAAATTAAATGTAGTGTCTCACAGTGCAAAATATCAGGATGTTAAATTCTATAATAAACTTCCCAATGACCTAAAAACGGTGAAATCCCTTAACATGCTTAAAACTAAGATCAAAGATCTTTTGCTACAAAAGTGCTGTTATACACTGGAGGATTTCTAATCAGATCAATATACACCTACTTATTAATGAAATTCTTACTTTTACGATTCGACAAATTCTGAAAATTATTCTGATGATTTATTATATTATATTTTTATTTATTATGATCATTCATTATGCACTGATAGTGACGCTCTTACTTTTCATATGTTTATTGTAATGTGTTCTGAAATGTATTTGGACTTTTTATTTCTGTTTAGAGTTGATATTATGTTATTATAAGATTTACAATGTTTTACTTCTAATGCAATTGAATCGAACACAAAAAGTATTTTGTATGCGATCGATTAAAATGAAAAAAAGAAATGAAAAGAGTTTAAAAATCCGCTTACTTATAGTTACCTGTATAAAACATTGATACGCTCACAATTAGAATATGCAGTCTCAATATCGAATCCTTACTATGATGTCTATATAAATAATATCGAAAGAATACAGAAAAAGTTTATAAAATCAATGCAATATAGATGTCTTCGTAAATTCGTACCTTATGAACCACTACTTTCAAAGTACAAAACACTAAGTCTTAAGAATAGACGTCATCAGTTGGAAGTACTTCTATTATATGACCTTTGTCAGGACAAATATGACTGTATTCCTATAATTAACAAGCTTCGATACCGTGTGCCGGCTAGATCTTATAACGGAACCTCACGTTCTTGTACTACCTTTATTCCTCCTAGATGTCGCACTAACGCTGGAAAACACTATATTATCATCTTATGAATACTTATAATACCATGTTTAACGACATCGATATATTTGGCAATCATGTGACTGCCTTTAGATTAAATATTCTTAACAGTCTGAATGCTCAAATATGAATTCATAATAAATCATTTAATTACTAGATTCTAAATAAATGTTGCATAGTTAAGTTAACTATCGACCTAAACTCTTACTAATCTGATCACAATTATCTAATCTTAACTTAAATAACTACCCTATTAACTTCACTTCACTTCACATCAGCTCATACACGTCACCACCGAGGGGCTCGAGCCTACCCTGAATTAGATCAGGCCATAGTTGACCACGCGGGCCCAGTGCGGGTTGGTCGACTTCACACACAACCTTCGAGTTTCTTCGCAGGCGTGTGCAGGTTTCCTCACGATGTTTTCCTTCACCGTTAAAGCAATCGGTAAGTATATGTACGTAAGTTTTGAAAAAATCATTGGTACATTGGCCGTCGAGATTTGAACCCGGTACCTCTGGTTAGAAAGACCGAGTCATTACCGGTTGAGCCACCGACCCTATTAACTAATTAACCTTAACATGCTGTAAGTGCTTATTGTCCTTTTTTTTACAAATCTGTGTTAAACATTTAATTATTTTGTTTTTAAAATGCATCTATTTATTATGCACTTTTAAATGTTCCTCAACGATAACTTAAATGTAACTGTAGCTTATGTTGTGGGTTTCACAATTAGTAATAATATAACTATTTAAGTTGTATTATAGTACAGATTGTGTAACTGTTTATTAGTCCTTAAATAAACAAAAAAAATAATAACAAACCTGTTAAAATAAATACAAAAAAATAAATTTGGTACTTGATCCTATATCCCGGCTATTTTAGGTGATTACTGTTGAATTGATTTAAAAGGGAATATAATTTATTGGCCCTGAAAAACAAATAAAAGAACGTCTCTTGGCAGCCAGTGTATAATTCTTGCGATAATGCTGATACTTGCTTCGGTGTTTTTCTTTGATTCCTACGTGCCTAAAATTAGTGAGGGGTGACTCTAAGGACCAGAGGGGGGAATGGATATCTGAAGACATAAAAAACCTAGCTATCCATAAAAGATATTTATTTATTCAAACTAAAAGTAAAAAACATAACAAAGCTCTAGCTAAGGAATACAAAGAGTGCAATGATAAAATTAAGATAATGGTAAATAATGCCAAAAGAAACAATAATGAAAAGAAAATTGTTACCTCAAACAATGTGATGCGCTCCACTTGGAATTTAATAGATAAAAATATCAATGGTTCGAAGTCAAGTGCTGCTAAAAACTACGTTGGCTTTACTGACGGTACAGTCGTTGCTTCGTCCAATGAGGAAGCTGCGGGCTTATTTAGAGCACATCTCCTTGACACGATGCATTCATTGAACTTGACCTCCATTCCTCTTGTCTCAGTTTGAACTTAATACCATGTTCATTACTCCACTCAATACTGACGACCTCCATAAAATAGTTCTTGGATTAAAGAATTTAAAGTCCAGTGGATTTGATAATATGCCCCTATCGGTTGTGAGGTATATATTTCAAGAAATCGCTGATCCACTATTGTATGCTCTCAACATGTCAATTGGTACGGGCACATTTCCCAGCATCCTGAAGAAGGCTTTGGTTAGGCCTATTCATAAGCAAGGCGCCACAAATAATGTCAATAATTACCGACTCATTTCCTTGTTATCTGTCTTCTCTAAAATTTTTGAAAAGGCCATGACAGAGCAGATTGTATCCTTCCTATTGCAAAATGGGACTCTATCTTGTAAACAATATGGTTTTCGTGGTGGGCTTTCCACTGTGGATGCAATTTTCGATATTGTAGATTACGTCACTGAAGCCGCCGTGGATAGTGATGCTAATAATGTTGCAGTCTTACTAGATTTATCAAAGGCTTTTGATAGGGTGATTCACAGGTTATTGCTTGACATTCTTGAGCGTGCACGCATCCGTGGTGTTGCTAATAACTGGATTGTATCGTATCTCGAGAACCGTACCAATAACGTAGTCCTATCTGTATATGATGAATCTGCCAAAGTGGTAGATGACGTTGAATCGGAGTCCTTCTGTATAGGACAGGGTGTTCCTTAGGGCAGTATACTGGGACATCTGCTATTTCTCATTTATGTAAATGACCTGCCAAATAGAATTGAGCAAAAGATTGTGATGTACGCAGATGATATCTCTGTATTGTTCCCCTTCAAACGCAATAGAAATGCCAACATTGATTCGGAGTTGGCATATTCCCTGGGCAGAATAATAAACTGGCTGGATAGGTTAAACTTAATTACTGATTTCGATAAAACTTACCTCATCCATTTTAGAAATTATAACACGAGCACATTAGATGTAAACGTTAACATAAACGGGAATGCAGTTAGGCTCTATAATGACGCCAAATTCTTGGGCTTATTTGTGGATGAGCATATGAGCTAGTAAAGGCATGTGGAGTACCTTGAGGGAAAAATTAGTAGCTTTTGTTATGCACTGCGAAATTTAAGGCAGATCTCGACAAAAAGAGCAGCGCTGATGGCCTATTTTGCGTTTTTTCAGTTAAGGGTCACATATGGGCTCGCTATGTGGGGGGGGGGGGGGGGGGGGGGGGTAGTGTATTGGCCGGCAACATATTTATTTTACAGAAGCGCTACATTAGGGTCTTGAATTGTATAAAGTCACCTAGGGATTCCTGTCGAGCATATTTCGTGGAGATGCGGATTAAAAAAGTTAGTTTATTAGTTTTTGCATAAAGATTTTCAGTACAATGACAGCAGGTGCTAACCAACCCAGAGGGTCAAATGTTTTAGCTATTGCAGACAGTACAGATCTTTTAGTTACAACATCATCATTATTAGTTTCCATGGTAATTTTCAGTTCAAAATTGTCAGTTTTAGAGTTCCACGTTATACCAAATGCTTTCATTGTACCTTTCACCTTTATATTCACATTACTATTTGACTCTTTATCATGATCAGATATTTCACTTAACACTCTTTCACTATTGGATGCCCACTTGTGTAGAAGAAAACCTCCACGAGCCAATAACTCTGTCAGACGCTTCTGCAAAGTTATGGCTTCGTCTTCAGTGGCGGCACCGGACATCACATCATCCATGTACAGGTCAGTCTTTAATACATCACTTTCTTCGGGAAATTCATCGTGTTCATCATTCGCTAGTTGTTGCATTGTCCTTATTGCAAGAAAAGGTGCACAAGAGGTGCCATACGTCACAGTGAGTAATCTGTACTCTTCAATCGGCTGTTGAGGTGTTTCGCGACAGACTATTCTTTGGTAGTCGCAAACTTTTGATGAAACGAGAATTTGTCGGTACATTTTTTGCATATCTGCAACTAGAGCATATTTGTGCTGTCTCCATCTTGTGATCAAATCATTTATGTCTTGTTGCAGCGGAGGACCTATCATTAGTTCATCATTTAGTGAATTTCCTTTTTCAGGTGTAGCACTTCCGTCGAATACTACTCTTAGTTTTGTGGTGAGGCTGGATTCTTTGATCACGGCGTGATGAGGTAAGTAGTATTTCTTTGAATTGTTATAAGTTTCTTTTTCAGGTATCTTCTCCATGTGACCTTGTGCTTCATATTCTCTCATGAATTTACAGTATTCTTCCTTAAAGTCAGGCTTGTTTGTAAAACGTTTCTCCATCTGTAGTAAGCGCTTGACTGCAAGAGGTCTGGAGTCTCCGAGGTTTGTGACATCATCATCTTTGAAAGGTAAGTCGACAACATACCTTCCTTCATTGTTTCTTGTGTGTGTTTTTGTGTAATGTTCTTCGCACTTTCTTTCCAGGTTTGTCAAAGGTTTCTTGTGTTGTAAGTATTCTTCAACTTCCCAAAACTGTCTAAGTAACTGATCCACCTCTAGTTTTGAATGCGTTACAACGACATTGTGTATTTGTAAATCAGCTTGTGTAACCTTTCCAGATATCAACCATCCTAGATGAGAGTTGAGAGCGATGAGAGATTCGTGTCTCTGCAACCCGTCAAGTATAAGACGTGCGTGTATGTCAGCTCCAAGCAATACATCAATAGACCCTGGCTTGTGAAAGTCTGGATCAGCAAGATCCAGGTTCTTGGAAGAAGGCCAGGTATCCAAAGGAAACTCTTGTGAGGGTAGCAGTGAGGTGAGTCTCCTTAGTACATAAGCATTGACTTCGAATTGTGAAGTTGTGTCTTGAATGGAGTGGAATTTCAACGTTACCATAGAATTTGTAGTTATCACTGATGAATTGGATATTCCAGATATTTTCCCGTCGACAGAAACACGATCAAGACCAAGCAGTTGTGCAGCATCTTCTGTGAGAAATGAAGCCTGAGACCCAGGATCGATCAAGGCTCTGAGCGTGATGGTAGTGCCATTCTTAGCTTTGGCAGCTATCTGTGCGGTAGCCAAGATTACATGTTGATTGTGCATTTCAGTCTTCAAGCTCGCCTTAGTAGGTAAACTATCTGGTTTCTTATCATTTTCCGTTGGTGAGGTAGTTTCTCTCTTGTCAAGGTATGTGTTGTGTAGCAAAGTATGATGGCATCGACCACATTTTCTACATGTAGTGCCTTGGCGGCAGTGACTTACTGAATGACCTTTGACAAGGCAGTTAAAACAGATTCCGTTCTTTTTACAAATTCTTGACGGTCTGGAACTTCCAATGTGGCAAAATCTTTGCAGTGACAAATGTAATGGCTCTGTGAGCAGTACGTACAAGTGCTGTCTACTTCTGCGACAAATGTTTTCACTGTGGCAGTCTTCATCTTGTTTTGTTGTGAATTGTATGATACATTTCTTTGTGTGTCTTTCTTCTGTGCGTCTTTCATTTCGTTTGTGTTCGTACTGAGCATTTCTAATGATCTAAATCGGCTTTCAAGATATGAAGCTAAATTATCGAATGTAGGTATCTTAGTTAACGTACCTAGTGACTGTTCCCAAAGTCTGTGAGATTCTGTATCTAACTTGGAAACCACAATATGTATGACAATCGCGTCCCATGTATTCACGTCTATTTTCATGTTTTTTATAGAGTTAAGACTTTCCTTTGTTGTATCTAACAATTCTCGTATACTGCGTGAGTTTTCATATGTGATTTTCTTTTGGTTTAGGAATCGATTGAGTATGTGGTTAACAATAATTATTTTATTGTCATATCTATTTTCAAGTGTCTTCCAAGCTTCATCGTAATTTGCTTCTGTTAAAGCAAAATGTTTAAGTAATTGCTCAGCTTCACCAGATAAACTAGATCTTAAATAATGATGCTTTTCTATTTTTGTAAGACTCTCCTCTTCGTGTATGAGAGTCGTAAATAAATCTCTAAAACTCATCCAGTCATTGTATTCACCAGAGAATTTAGGTATCGTAATCCTTGGTAACTTTGGTCTCATTTTCGAAGATTCAAAACTTTCATTTTTGTTTTGTGTTGATGTATTCTGTGGAATATCTGATTTTTTGATCTCATACAAATTGTCTATAATCCACGCCTTTAGTTCCATAAAAGATTCCTCAGTTGTGTCATAATTGTCTTCGGGATTAAAACTTTCCGTAGTGATTTCTGGGATCTTAAAATTTGATATCATAGAATCATATTTCTTTGTGTATGAGGACCAGTACTGTGTTAAAGTTTCCAATCTTGTGTCTAAATATCCCTTTGTGATTCGAATTTTAGGAGATTTCTTAGAGTTTGTAAGCAATTTCTCAATTTTGTTTGATAAATCGCATAGTTTTACAATGGATGTTTCAACCTTTTTATCTGCCATGTTTCAATATATTTTATTTCAAATATCAGTTCAAATTATTTTTTAATGTTCAAATTTCAGAAAATTTTTCTAAGTCCATAGAATAAATTCGCAAAATTTTTACAAGTCTTTAGAATAAAATTCCGGAAATTTTACAAGTGTTTGAGATTGACGCCAGAGACTATGTTCACAAATAATTCGTAACACTTTGTCACTTTGCACTGTACTTACTGTCTTTTATCCGGGTGAGAAGGACCACTATATTTAATTAAAACACTTTTACTTACATGATTTTCAACTTTATTAGGCTAAGTCCCTAACTGCTTAGAATACACCAGTCAAACGTAACGTTACCGCGTTCTAAAAACTTACAGTGTCATCTATTAGCAATTTGCGGTACTAAAAGGACTTAGTCAATTTCACTGGTGTAACTTTCTTAGTGTAATTATTACATCAACACTAACTATGACAGCTTTGTTCGTTTATGAACTTTGTAAATTGGTCAGATGTTACCCCGACAAATTTACCCTCCAAGAAAACTATAGCGAAAGGATTCGAGCGCGCTGTCGGTATGATCTTCAGTAGCCGTATTGTAGAACTGAATCATGTAGGAGGGCTGTCAACTATAATTCAGTCAGGATATATAATACTCTGCCAGTCGAAATTCGTGCTCTCGAGAGGGCCAAAACATATTATTTTCACGTTTAAGCGGTTTTTCAAGTTTAATTTCTGCTATTGTCTTTGTTTAACACATTAATAATTTGTCATAGCTCTGAAACAACACTTTGATATTTTGATTAAATTTCAACTATTTTTTATATTATTCTAAATTTATTATTTACTTTAATATTGATTTGTTTGTAATTTAATATGAGCTCATTGACATGGTACCTTTTATTTTCGATGTTTCTATTTCTGTTATTATTTTTAAACGAGCTTTAAATGTAAATTTAAATTCATATGACCTATTCATAAATTTAAGTTCCTATATTACACTACTAACTTGCGTGGCAGTAGCTGGTGAAATGTAGAGACTACTTATAATGTATAATCATCCAAAATGTAGGACATTTCAAGCGAATAAATAATCTATTTTAGTCTATTCCATTCCATTCCTTTCAATTCTGTTCTATGGAACGTATTCTAAATTCGACGAATAATTTTTTATGAGTGGAAGAGGTGGCTATGAAAATTCAATCAAGACATAAAAAGGGGCACATAGCTCGTAGAACAGATGACGTAGTAAAGTTTTCGAGTGGCGACCGCGCACCGCAAAACGTAGCGTAGGCAGGCCTCCCATGCGGTGGACCGACGACCTGGTGATTATCGCAGGAAGCCCATGGATGCGGGCAGCGCGGGACCGGTCGTCGTGGAAATCCTTGGGGGCGGCTTTTGTCCAGCTGAGCAGTGGACGTCCTTCGGCTGATATGATGACACCCCCTCCCCCTAAAACTCTTTGGCTGCGACTGCGCGTGACGCGAATTGCAATGGTCGCGTCTTTGAGTATACATCTAGATATTATGTATACCCTAAGAGTCGCGTGTATGCGAATGACTAGGTGACCTACCGAACCACGTCGTCTTCAAAGATTCTGAAACAAACGAACGAAATAGCATTAAGTATCCATCTCATCCAGTGTGCTCACACGAGGTAATTGGTGTGCAATAAAGAGTATTTATCTCAATGTGCGTGCGTGTGTGTGTCAGTCAGTACTAGCAAGCGTGGGTACGTAGGTAACTATAGAGGCAGGTATAACGCAGGGTGTAGGAGCCGTTAAGTGGTGGAGCCGTACATTTTTTCAGTTTGTTGAGTGGAAGACCCAGTTAACGGACCCTATACACCAATTTGGTTACACCTGTATACGATGTGCTCTAACTCTCCTGTACCTGTCTACCACTGGGTCATCACATCAACTCGTCACGTAGCGAACTTGATTGTAGTAAAAAGGCAGGTGACTAAAGTACAAATTGGGCCTAATTAAAATAAACTGCATAATGTATATCTGTGACATTTAGGAGATGAAGATGAATCTAACATCATCTCTCACTTCAAATGCAAAAAGCCGGCTTAGCCAAAGAAACAGACATAAGTACCTAAGTACTAAATCTAACATAGTACAACACCCGAATTACTATTACCTTCCTTCTTGGGCATTCAGTTAAAATTACAGATGGAGCCTGAGCACTGGGCACTGGGCACTGGGCACTAGGCGCTGGGCACTGGGCGCTGGGCACTGGACACTGGGCACTCGCAACACCAGGGGCGGGTAAACAGGTTCATCTTTTCTTGAGTACTATCTGTGGTACTAGTGCCAAACCTTTTCGTCTTGTCTGAAATCCTGAGTGTACCTTTCAAGGGCACCTGCACTGGGTCAATGTCGAGGCTGGGCTTGATCGGGTCGGGCTCGAGCCGGTTCTGTTCGCTGGTGGGCTCCAAGTCACTGCCGCTCTCCACAGACGGCTCCATCGGCAGGCGGTCGAACGGCATACTCTGGGCCTCCTGCATCACGCACCGATTATGACTGTTAGTATTTATTAGGAAGCGGTGGGATTTCACTGCGACTGACGCGGTCGCATCGATCACTTACGTTAACCAACCATGAGCAGCGCATTACCTGAGTGGGTTTAAGTGTACGAGGCATTTATCTCGACCATTTGAGTGCTTTTTTTGCACAGATATAGTTAAGGAGGTGGAATATGACATAGGCTACTTTTATCACGTAAAAGTAGCATAGTCCGATATCCTTATATATAGCATATCTCTGGATATAGCTCCTAAATGAAATGAAAAAAACCCTCTTTTAAGTTGATTTCTTTAATGTCGCAACGCGACGGAGCAATGGCTTGTAATGATTTTTTTTATAGAGATGGTTGAGGGAGTGGAAAGAGACCTAGACTACTAATTAGCATAGCCTGACTTAGCTCCTGAGGAATCTAGGGACCGTCGCAACTTAACAAAGCATTGTCGTAATGTTTGGCATGGCACAGACATCGTTGAGGGGGTGGGGGGAAGTGACATAGACCGCTAATTAGCATAGCCGGAGGTAGTTCCCGAGAGATCTGGGAAAACTAAAAAAAGAAACTCCTCTCCGCGCTCGCGCTCGCCGGAGCCGGAGCCGGAGCCGGAGCCGGAGTCGCAACGGAGCAAAGGATTGACGTGTTTTTGAACCTACTTCAAACAGGAGGAGGTTCTATGTTTCACTGTATATATTTTTTATGTAGGTATGTTGACCAATTACTCTGCAAATTGTGAACCGATTTTCAAAATTCTTTTTTTTATACCAAAGGGTAAACTCCTGAGGTGGTCGCATTGTTACCAAGTTATGGTCTGATGATGGGATCCCAGGGAAATTGAGGGCAACCCTCAAATTTTATAGGCACGTAATAGTTGTTTCACGAATTTTCTTAAGTTATTCAAATATTTGCGTCTGGTAGTCATAATTTTTATGTTGATGAGCTGAAGATGTAAGTTCCAACTCCTTAATAGTTAAAAGTTGGATGATATTTCTTTAAATATTATACGTATAGACCGATTGTTGTATTCTTTCAGGTTACTCAGGTGAGTCGATAATGGAAGGTTTTAATCCTTAACTTTCATGCTGATGAGATGTAGATAAAAGGCACAGGACTCTGTATCGGTTAATGAAACACATGATATATGATTACGAAACCTTTTTGATCAACTTCATTTTCACAGCGCCATTATGAATTCAATGCTACTTCTCTTTATAATAAAACTCTTAGTTTCGAAAATATTACACAACTTAATAATTTTGATATACAAGTCATTAAAAAAACTGGTGATAAAATGTGCTACCGGCCTCGCTGAGCATGCCAACAGGCAGCAAGTGGAAAGCATGCTACTGCGGTCCCGACGCGGACGGCGCGCGGCGTCGAGTTCTCATACTGTGACGTAAACAACCCTGACGCCGTCCTCTCCACTCAAGAAACCTATACAGACCGACCTGGAATACACGCGGCCTTATAAAACCTGGCAAATTGGACATCATTGAAAGGGAAATGAAGCGCCTC
Source organism: Coleophora flavipennella (assembly GCA_947284805.1). Taxonomy (NCBI): domain Eukaryota; kingdom Metazoa; phylum Arthropoda; class Insecta; order Lepidoptera; family Coleophoridae; genus Coleophora; species Coleophora flavipennella. Next base: position 17,335,118 of record OX369278.1, on the reverse strand, counting down.
AATATTGACATCCTCGGTATTAGTGAAACTCACTGGAAACAATCAAGGCACTTTGAGACTGACAACGGGATTGCTATATTCTGTTCCGAAAATGGAGCAGAACGCCCTAATGGAGTTGCCTTCACCATTCCACGCAAGTTGTACAGGGCGGTTCTGGCACACGAGACTACATCTGATAGAATCCTGTGCATAAAGCTAGATGCCCGTCCCTGTAAAGGTGCGCTTATACGGGCAACTAAAATTGCTCAATTCCAGTCAATACTCGTCAACTATGACGTCACGACTACATCAAGCAATTTACGGCAACGGCAACAAGCAACAATATTGCGCAATACAATATTGAGCGATATTGCGCAACTTCATCAACTAGGCAATACTGTCCTACACGAGCATCTCAGTATTCGCTCGCTATGGACGACATTGTTCTTGCTGCGGCGGCTTGTAGCGCTTTTTTTATTATTAATCAAAAACAAAAAAGAAAGAAAAGGAATAGGCGTATCTGCGTGCGATCGTTTTTGGCAAAGAGGCCGCAATTTTCATTGTGTAAAGAATTAGATGATATATTATTCAAAAACTTTACTAGAATGTCACGAACAGACTTTGAATTACCTTAATTTATTTTGAGAACCAATTTCTGCATCAACAAAACTTGCTTGGACTGACGACGCCTTGCCGCGCGCTATCCTACCCCGACCTCTCGCTCTCCCCGCGGAAGCAAGACGGCAAGCCGCAAAACAAACAAGTGCGAACGAGATACACATACAGAAATTGCCTAGAATTTCCAAGCCCATTGGATATTCGTCAATTCGTATCTGCGACATTGAGCGATATGAAATATCTGGAGCAATTAGAAGCAATATCGCCGAATTAATTGCCACAATTTATTAAAATTGCTCCATATTGCTCCACTAATTGCTCCAGATCGGTCCTTTCGTGTCGCCGAGCAATTATTGCCCTCGTGTAAGCGCACCTTAAGCTTAATATAGTACGGGCGCATGCCCCTATGTCAGCGCCAACTGATGAAGAGCTCTCAAAATTTCTACTACCATCTCGAAAATGTACTGAGCGTCATTCCGAAGTGCGAAATCAACATTTTTCTTGGCGACTTCAATGTTGAAGTCGGATCCTCAAATGCTGGCACAAGCTGTGGAGATATTCTTAGAAAATGTGGACTGGGCTCGAGAAACGACAGAGGTGTAATCTTCCTTCAGTTTTGCATAGGTAACAAGTTTGCTATCATGAATACTATGTTCCAACAACACACGAGGCAACTCTACACTTGGTCCTCTCAAGATGGTAAGACAAGCAATCGGATAGACTACATAACCGTTAAAACATATCCCGGTGCAGATTGTGGCAGCGATCATGAACTGTTAGTCACGTGGTTCAAGATTTCTATACTATCTATATTTCTATACTACGAGTTATATGATAAAGAGGAAAGATTTTATTGTTTGTTTGTTTAAAATAGGCTCCGTAACTACTGGACCGATTTAAAAAATTATTTCTCTGTTGGGAAGCTACACTATCCGCGGTTGCTATATGCTATATTATATTTTCAATAAGTTAGGGATCCTTACTTAACCTCAAATAAAGTAACCCAAGATGTAAAAAATGACCTACAAATTCCTGCAATATCTACAAAAAGTAATGAAGTGTAGTGGTAATCTAGTAGTAGTGGAGTGGTAGTATATTGTGTGACAAAAATAATGGAAACTGGGGATAAAACCCTTACGGAATTTGCCACATATGATACGTAAGATTTAGAGGTTCGGTCCTAAACGGAGTTTTAAGAAAAATATTATGGGGTAAATTAGAATATATTATGTATTTTATAAATTTTCTAAAAAAGAAGGAACAATATACTAGAAAAAGATGTGATGTATATTGGATGACCGTGTTGATATAAAACAATAACCTAATATATTTTTGGACAATTTCCTGAAATAAATCTAAAGTGACAATTTTATTTGAATATAAAAATCTTATTTTACAGAATGCCGGTAGGCAACGATCGTCGCCGTCCCTTTGGTACTTAAATAAGTTACTAAGTTCTAAAATAATTAAATTTCACTTTGGTCTGAATTACCCTATCGTTCTAAAAAACACGTATTAGGTACAAAACATTTTTAAAATTTAAAACTAATAATTAAATCGTTAGAAACCGGAAGCAGGAAATCTTCTAGGACGGCAGAAACGCCAGAGATTCAGAGAGTCGCTCGGGATAAAAGATAAATTAAGCATTCACTTCCCTTTTGGCAAGCAGCTGGGCGGGCAGTGGAAAGGACTGGCTGGTGGTCAGCACAGCTCCATCCCAGGATCAATCCTTAGTCAGATGAACCTTCGGGGACGTCAACCTCGCAGGGGGAGTGGATGAACCCTACGGACATATATAGATCTAGTTTGCAGCAGTACCAAAAATACACGCAAAGCGGTTTCCTTATACAAATTACTTACCACTGAATAAAATAGTGGGCCTCAACAAAACATTAATATAAAACCAAAAATTTAAATATACATAACAGTCAAAGAGATCATGATCAACCTTTATTTTTCCTCTTGTCAAAAGTTGTCTTGTCAAATATTTTCAAAATAAATTTTCATAGACGAACAAAACCAAAAGAGCATTTAATCATGAAACGCAAGAAAGGAGATCGGCTTGAAGCGATACTTTGCGCTTCAATTGGTAGTGTAGTGGCAGTGTTGTGGTAGTGGTAGTGATAGTGGTAGTGATAGTGATAGTGGTAGTGATAGTGATAGTGATAGTGTAGTGGTAGTGGTAATATATTGGTAGTGTAGTGGTAGTGGTAATGTATTGGTAGTGTAGTGTAGTGGTAGTATATTGGTAGTGTAGTGGTAGTGTAGCGGTAGTGTTGTGGTAGTGGTAGTGATAGTGATAGTGGTAGTGTAGTGGTAGTGGTAATGTTTTGGTAGTGTAGTGGTAGTGTAGTGCTAGTGTAGTTGTAGTGGTAGTGATAGTGGTAGTGTAGTGGTAGTGTAGTTGTAGTGTTAGTGATAGTGGTAGTGTAGTGGTAGTGGTAATGTATTGGTAGTGTAGTGTAGTGGTAGTGTAGTGGTAATGTATTGGTAGTGTAGTGGTAATGTATTGGTAGTGTAGTGGTAGTGTATTGGTAGTGTAGAGTAGTGGTAGTGTAGTGGTAATGTATTGTGAAGCGCAAAGTATCGCTTCAAGCCGATCTTCTTTCTTGCGTTTCATGATTAAATGCTCTTTTGGTTTTGTTCGTCTATGAAAATTTAATTTGAAAATATTTGTTACCTTTTGACAAGAGGAAAAATAAAGGTTGACCGTGATCTCTTTGACCGTTATGTGTATTTAAATTTTTGTTTTATATTAATGTTTCGTTGAGGCCCACTATTTTATTCAGTGGTAAGTAATTTGTATAAGGAAACCGCTTTGCGTGTATTTTTGGTACTGCTGCGAACTAGATTTATATATGTCCGTAGGGCTCTTCCACTCCCCCTGCGAGGTTGACGTCCCCGAAGGTTCCTCCGACTCAGGATTGATCCTGGGATGGAGCTGTGCTGACCACCAGCCAGTCTTTTGCACTGCCCGCCCAGCTGCTTGCCAAAAGGGAAGTGAATGCTTAATTTATCTTTTATCCCGAGCGACTCTCTGGCCATTGGTCACGACTCAAGAGGCAATATTACTGCCCAGCGCATTCTTATTTATGTTCGCAAAGCGTTTCTGCCGTCCTAGAAGATTTCCTGCCTCCGGTTTCTAACGATTTAGTTATTTGTTTTAAATTTTAAAAATGTTTTGTACCTAATACATGTTTTTTAGAACGGTGGGGTAATTCAGACCCAAGTGAAATTTAATTATTTTAGAACTTAGTAACTTATTTAAGTACCAAAGGGACGGCGACGATCGTTGCCTACCGGCATTCTATAAAATAACCTTTTTATATTCAAATAAAATTGTCATTTTAGATTTATTTCAGGAAATTGTCCAAAAATATATTAGGTTATTGTTTTATATCAACACGGTCATCCAATGTACATCACATCTTTTTCTAGTACTTATATTGTTCCTTCTTTTTTAGAAAAATTATAAAATACATATATTTTAATTTACCCCATAATATTTTTCTTAAAACTCCGTTTAGGCCCGAACCTCTAAATCTTACGTATCATATGTGGCAAATTCCGTAAGGGTTTTTATCCCCATTTCCATTATTTTTGTCACAATTGGTAGTGTAGTGGTAGTGGTAATGTATTGGTAGTGTAGTGTAGTGGTAGTGTAGTGGTAATGTATTGGTAGTGTAGTGGTAGTGTAGTGGTAGTGTAGTGGTAGTGTAGTGGTAGTGTAGTGGTAGTGTAGTGGTAGTGTAGTGGTAGTGTAGTGATAGTGTAGTGTTAGTGTAGTGGTAGTGTAGTGGTAGTGTAGTGGTAGTGTAGTGGTAGTGTAGTGGTACTGTAGTGGTAGTGTAGTGGTAGTGTAGTGGTAGTGTAGTGGTAGTGTAGTGGTAGTGTAGTGGTAGTGTAGTGGTAGTGTAGTGGTAGTGTAGTGGTAGTGTAGTGGTAGTGTAGTGGTAGTGTAGTGGTAGTGTAGTGGTAGTGTAGTGGTAGTGTAGTGGTAGTGTAGTGGTAGTGTAGTGGTAGTGTAGTGGTAGTGTAGTGGTAGTGTAGTGGTAGTGTAGTGGTAGTGTAGTGGTAGTGTAGTGGTAGTGTAGTGGTAGTGTAGTGGTAGTGTAGTGGTAGTGTAGTGGTAGTGTAGTGGTAGTGTAGTGGTAGTGTAGTGGTAGTGTAGTGGTAGTGTAGTGGTAGTGTAGTGGTAGTGTAGTGTTAGTGTAGTGGTAGTGTAGTGGTAGTGTAGTGGTAATGTATTGGTAGTGTAGTAGTAGTGTAGTGGTAATGTATTGGTAGTGTAGTGTAGTGGTAGTGTAGTGGTAATGTTAGTGTAGTGTAGTTGTAGTGTAGTGGTAGTGTAGTGGTAGTGTAGTGGTAGTGTAGTGGTAGTGGTAGTGTAGTGGTAGTGTAGTGGTAGTGTAGTGATAGTGTAGTGTTAGTGTAGTGGTAGTGTAGTGTTAGTGTAGTGGTAGTGTAGTGGTAATGTATTGGTAGTGTAGTGGTAGTGTAGTGTTAATGTATTGGTAGTGTAGTGGTAATGTATTGGTAGTGTAGAGTGGTAGTGTAGTGGTCGTGTAGTGGTAGTGTAGTGGTAGTGTAGTGGTAGTGTAGTGGTAGTGTAGTGGTAGTGTAGTGGTAGTGTAGTGGTAGTGTAGTGATAGTGTAGTGGTAGTCGGAACTACGAGCTGTGTTCGCCAATTTCTTCGTGTTGCTCACCTGACCTCACCTGACCTCACCTGACCTCACCTTCGTGTTGACCTCAACATGATTTTTTCTTTCATTTTCTTTCTTAAAACCAAGTCTCGTCTTTCAAAAAATAAAATTCTACATCACAAACCAAAATCAAACTCTTATTCTTTTATCTCACCCTGCCGCTGCACTAGTTATATTATGGCCTCTTGGTGCCTGAATATTGCCTTTGTTTGTTTGTTTTTTCTAGACTTGGCGGGGGCACTGCCGTGCCACCAGATTCAGTGTTCTTAGATGGATTTTATTTGGGACTCCTATTTGGGACTATATGTTTACGTGTGTTAATTTGCTCCTGAATACGTGTTGTAATTACATGTGTTATGTATGTGTGTCCCTGGATATGTAGGTGTAACCGGAGTTCGCTGCTGTCGTTGATCTTGCGGGAGTAGTGATGTAAGGCGCCGCTCGCCTCCGCCGCCGCCGCCCACGCCGCCCACGCCGCCCACGCCGCCCACGCCGCCAAGCACGCCCACGCCGCGCACCGCTGCAACAAGTATAAACAAACCTCATGGCATGGGCCTGCTTCGTCTACGGCAGACGAGACGGCTGGAACACACTGCGCCACAGTGGCACTGCGGCGCCTCACGCCTGGGACACAGACAAGGAAGCGCAGGTCTGCTTTTCTCCTCGAGCTGGCTGTACCCGCCGCCTCAACAATATCTAGATACTGCGAAGTCATCCCTGATTCACACCAACGAATTTGGGATCGGCAGAACAACGAATTCCATAACGGCCATTTTTAAAGCACAACAGTAAAATCGTAGATCATCATGTCAGCCGAAAGACGTCCACTGCTGGATAAAGGCCTCCCCCAAGGATTTTCTCGACTACCGGTCCTGCGCTGCCCATGTCCAGTGACTTCCCGCAACCCTGGTTCTCCTACGGATCTCCTCGTGACTGATTAAATCACGCAGCGCAGCAAAACTCCGAACATAGCACGCTCCATTGCCCTTCGAATAATCCTTTTAATCAACACGCTATACATTAGCTTTTTTAAATTGTATTCGCTTTACATTCACAATAAGAAGACAGGAAATACGTTCAGGACAACACCGTCGGAATAATAAAAACACCAAATTGTACAGGATGCCTTGGATTACAATGGATGCAAACGCGGTGATCTCAGCGATGGCGCGACACGACCGTTCAGTTCGATGCTCCGTCAAAAAGTGCATATAGAGCATAGAGTACATTATTTACTTAGAAAAAGTGTCTGCTCCACAGATCTACTAATGTCTGCTCCGAGACTGACGTCTAGCTAATATCAAAGAGAATATAATACACTAGCTAATATGGCTTCTCAACTCAGTGTTGCCACCTCAATTACAAACAGCCTACCGTTAATAGGTCATCTTTGCTACCACATACGATTGGCTCACGAGTACAAGCGTTTGTCACGCCACCACCGGTTTCACCCAGGTACTAATACCTGACGTTTGATCCAAATAAAGTGTAACAATTTATGTAAACGTATCTCGGGCTGGTATTGGTCGCGTTTTCAATGACGCTCCGACAAATATATTCTGAGGTTCGCTGACTTTTTTTTTGAAAATTTTGAGCGGACCGGCGCGCGGCGGCGCAGCAGCGTGGCGACGGCCGCGCTGTGATAAAAGAACCGGCCAAGTGCGAGTCGGACTAGCACTCCCGTAGCACGTTCCGTTACCACTTCACCTCTCCACAGACTATACGTAGAATAATGAATGACAACGATACCTATTCACATTACAAGCAAAAGACATCAATGCAAGCAAAAAAGGGTCTTGACAGACAGACAGACGGACAACAAAGTGATCCTATATGGGTTCCGGTTTTTTCTTTTGAGGTACGGAATCCTAAAAATAGAAAGCTTTCCTAAACAGACAACTTCGCATATCACATGTAAAAAAAAAAAAAAAATTAATCTGTTTTTTTTTTTGAGATACATATAAAATAAAAAAGACAACATCAGAACGCTAAATCTAATATTAAGATTGTGTCCATACGTATTTAGTACTAAACACTGATCACCTGCACTTTGCACTCGCACTTCTTGTCACTTAACAATGTGACAGCTGGCCTTGTAACAGGGTACCGGTGGTCACCCGTTGGGTGTACAGAACCCTAAAAAAGTAAATCGATAGAAACTCCTTGCTCTGAGTTCTCTGACTGCTTTTGAACGGACCGGCGGCAGCGCGGCGACGGCGGCGCTATGATTTAAAAAAGTAAATCGATAGAAACTCCTTGCTCTGAGTTCTCTGACTGCTTTTGAACGGACCGGCGGCAGCGCGGCGACGGCGGCGCTATGATTTAAAAAAGTAAATCGATAGAAACTCCTTGCTCTGAGTTCTCTGACTGCTTTTGAACGGACCGGCGGCAGCGCGGCGACGGCGGCGCTATGATTTAAAAAAGTAAATCGATAGAAACTCCTTGGTCTGAGTTCTCTGACTGCTTTTGAACGGACCGGCGGCAGCGCGGCGACGGCGGCGCTATGATTTAAAAAAGTAAATCGATAGAAACTCCTTGCTCTGAGTTCTCTGACTGCTTTTGAACGGACCGGCGGCAGCGCGGCGACGGCGGCGCTATGATTTAAAAAAGTAAATCGATAGAAACTCCTTGGTCTGAGTTCTCTGACTGCTTTTGAACGGACCGGCGGCAGCGCGGCGACGGCGGCGCTATGATTTAAAAAAGTAAATCGAGGCCTCACCTGCGGTTCGACCTTCAAACGCTACTCATCCAGTAATCGCTTACTTTCCCGGCCTCGTCTATATATTATTTAAAAGATATTTACCGTTAGCGAGAGAACGCCCCTCATTGCCGCGCGCTCGTCCGCTGCCTCGGCATTACTGCGACTATAACAATAAAATAAATCATATATTTTTATGGCAGACCAAATATTGTACACAATATTATAACTATAAAACAAATATGAGATTCATAGTGTGTGTGTGTGTGTGTGTAGGTACACTTTGGGTAACAGATACTTACAATCCGGCAGAATTGCAGGAGGCAGTTTGGTACAGGTAAAGCCTGGTACAAAAGTATTTAACGTCAAACATAGCAAGCTCTTTAAACTACTAAATAAATAAGGCATAAAAATACCAAGGTAACACTTAGTACGTAAGTAAGTTTAGTGGGTGCGTGTTCGTACGTAAGTAAGGTGATACATTTATCTCCGGCGACATCAGGTACTCGTATTATATTATTTTTGTACCGTATAAGCGTTTAGGCAAAGTATATAATATCCCACCAAAAACATTCTGTTAAAAAACTAGCCAAGTCTCGATGGAGCTGCTTGTTTATCTCTAAAAAGTAATAATATCTAGACAAAGTCGTGCCAAGTCTAAGGTTCCAATTTCTTTATTATTATAGTTAATGTTGTGTGACTTGGCCGTTGAAGAGTACACAAGGGTACAAAACCAGGTGCTCCATGACACCATTGCACCAACCTGTCGCCAGAACCACCACCCATTGACGATGGAAAATTGCCACTTGGAAAAGGTTGATTCAATAACCAGTCAATTGTAGGCTTGATAAAGCTGCGTATTTCAATAATACTTATGTATAGGCGAGCCTGAAACAAACACTTCTTTTTGGAGCTTCAAATCGACCATCGATCTTACATAAAATAGACGTACAGACGGACTTCTAACAATGATTAGAAGTCCGTCTGTACTGGAAATAATTTTTTATACTGTTTGTTTCAGGCTCGCTCTTATTGAAATACGCAGCTAACCTACAATTGACTGGTTATTGAATCAACGTTTTCCAAGTGGCAATTTTCCATCGTCAATGGGTAGCGGTTCTGGCGACAGATTGGTGCAATGGTGTCATGGAGCACCTGGTTTTGTACCCTTGTGTACCCTTCAAGGGCCAAGTCACACAACATCTATATGTATAAAATTCTTGTGTCACAGTGTTAGTTCCCATACTCCTCCGAAATGACTGGACGGATTTCCATAAAATTTTCTGTGTATGTTCGGTAGGTCTGAGAATAGGTTATAGAAAATTGTTCACCGGGATCTGAGCGGGCGAAGCCGCGGGAAACAGCTAGTTAACTATAATGATAAAGAAATCGCAGTAAGGAACCTTAGACTTGGCATGACTTTGTCTAGATTTTATTACTTTTTAGAGATAAACAAGCAGCTCCATCGAGACTTGGCTAGTTTTTTAACATAATGTTTTTAGTGGGATTTCACTTATTTTTGTAGAAACGTGGGCATATTGATATTTTATTAGATTTTCTTATTTGGCACATTTTTCTTCTTTTAAGGTGTAGTTTTTTATTATTTTCAAATCTTTCTTTTATTTTTTTCCGGTTCTGATTCTTGTGCAGTAGCAACAGTTATTCGTATTGCCCATTCGCGTTCATTATTTATTCTTTTAGACGGTTTAGACGGTTTAATTTCTGAAAGATCGGCGCGGTATTTACGCCTGAGCCGGTTGTATTCGGTGATCGCTGAAGCTTGAGCTTTTATACTCTTGAAGTCAACATTTATGAGGTGCACCAAATTATTATTATTTAATTATATTATATAAACATCATTTGTAATTTTGTCTTAATAGGTAATAATTCGTGAATCAAATTATTAGCGAATTTTACTACCAATTGTTTAGGCTTTGTTTGGTCTTCGGGTCCCACCTCACTTTTTGTACAACGCCTATCGACCCATGCACTAAACCTAAACTAACATCAATGTTTCTCCTAAGCATTATTTTAGTTTATTTAGTTAGATATTACTTCGTTTCGTTTAGAAATATCATTAATTATTTTAATATTACTATTAATTTATTTTTATGCACAAACACTACTTTTTATAGCGTCAAATCGACCATCGATCCAACATAATATAGACGTACAGACGGACTTCTATCAATGATTAGAAGTCCGTCTGTACTGGAAATAATTTTTATACTTACTGTTTGTTTCAGGCTCGCCTATAAGTACATAAGTATTATTGAAATACGCAGCTTTATCAAGCCTACAATTGACTGGTAACTGAATCAACGTTTTCCAAGTGGCAATTTTCCATCGTCAAGTAAGTCGATTTGACGCTCCTAAAAGAAGTGTTTGTGCATAAAATTAAATTATTAATAATATTAAATTAATTAATGTTTTTTTTAACGAAACGAAGTAATATCTAACTAAATAATCTAAACCTAGAATACTAGAAAAGTACTTACTTATAAACACGAACGCGATTCGAAGTACTGCCTAACTGTAAATTAAACCTAGAAAACTAAGAGTACTAAAACTAAATAACTAACAATTAAATAAAGTATTCAATTTCAAACCTTCTTTTAAATTTCTTCTTTTCAAAACTTCTATTAAATCTAATAATTAAGTAATAATCAGTACTCCGTCACTAATCATAAAATTCCTAGCCTATTCAAATCTTCGAATTGTTATGATAACAACCTGCTAATTAACCTTAGCAAACCTCACGAAATAATAAGCGAAATCAACGAAATGCAAATAATCCCACCTAATCCCTAGCAAACGTTTTCAAGCGCAGTAGAAGAATGTCGTAAATGACTGTAACGCGACCGGTAGCCATCTTCGCCATATAAGGTTATCGGAAAAACAAACGTAAGCGCGTTTTAAAATACAGTCAGCGCCATCTAGCGACGTGTGCGGGTATCACTGCCATTCTTAGTCCAATGCATTATAATTATTTTGACCAAATTTTGAGTGTAATTTGTTTATTTAATTTGTGTACTGTTCGAGTAGAATAAAGTTAATCGTTCGACTATTTCTTCTTGTAAACTTGTAAGTATAAGTATAAAAGCCAGTCTAGTCTTATCCAGAGTTTTTCTTTAAATAAAAAAATTATATGGGTATTAAAAGCAGAAGGGGAGGCATTCGCCCAGCAGTGGGACGCTATAGGCTAGATTAAATTAGAAGATGTGTCCCACTACGTTGGATTTTTGCAATGACAGTCGATTTTTTTATGTACCAATAGTAGAAGGGGGCATTACCATATCTCTAATACAGCTGAGACCAGCTGACGGTTCTTCATCAGATACTACCAAATTGAATATTTTTTGTAAAGGCGGTATGTCGATCTCTAATAGTTTGGTTGGGCTCTTGTGTTTTCTAATCAGGGTCACCAGGTACTCCAGATCTTCGATTATCCTAGTTTTTATAGTTTTCCCTTTATGTGGCCATTAAACCCTAACTCTGTACCAAATTTCAGCTTTCTGATTTTATGGGAAGTATACTAGTTCTATTCTAATGATCATGAGTGAGTGGGTGAGTGAGTGTCATGAATGCGAAACTTTGCTTTCGCTTAACTTCGGAACTAAATGACCTACAGACTTGAACATTTGGATTTTAAGTATGTGATTATAGCTTACTGGATGACGAAAATTTGTGCGTTATGGTCTTATCCAGAGGTTCTCAAATGAGGACCTGAAAATGCGGCGAAATGGTTCCAGTAAAGGATGGTACGGCAGTATTCGCTTCGCGCTCCACTTGTTGCAAATTGTTTCATAACCAACTCATACATAACGCACACCCATAGAGCACAATATCACACACACACACACACAAACACACACACACACACACACGTGCATAATCTTCTGCATTTTATCAGTTGTCGTTGCTTTTTCTGTTTTTATTATACTTAGTAGGCATGCTATTAAAATATGTTGTTAAATTTATGAATAATTTATGAAATAATTTAATAATACAAATATTTATAAATAACGTAATGATTTTAGACGGAAAATTATTTAGAATTGTTTAATTTTTAATATTTATTTTCTTACACTATCAATCTTTAGTAATTTGTCAACAATATACTTATGAATCGAAAACTATTAGTACAAAAACTGTAATTTTGAAAACTATTAATTTACTGCGCACTATTGAAAATTTTGACTTAATCAAATGGGAAGTGTCTTCTATACCTATAACACAAGTATTAGAAATGCTTAGTATAGGTATAGGAGATGTAATCTGTAAGACTTTAAATGATTTTTCATTATTGAAATTAGAATCATGTATCTGTTGCGCTTACTATGTAATGTATTTTGAAATGGAATAAATAAATAAATAAAAAATTGTATAGATACAGAAACATCTTGCGAAATTAGCGCCGCTCGTTAAGAAAGTTAGGAAAGGAATTTCAACTTCAGATAAATCCCCATTTAGACATTATCCAGTGAGCCTGCGCGTATTGCTGCACTGAGCTGTAAGTAGTGTTCTGTGTTACCGCAGCCGCGCAGCCCCACGCCTCGCGCCAGCGAGCGCAATACTGACCGCAGCACCTCAACAGCATAGAGTTCTGTGATCAACACCTTACTTGTACATTATCGAGCTCCTACTGCCACCCCGAGCCGCGCGCCAGCGAGCGCAATACTGACCGCAGCACCTCAACAGCATAGAGTTCTGCGATCAACACCTTACTTGTACATTATCGAGCTCCTACTGCCACCCCGAGCCGCGCGCCAGTGAGCGCAATACTTACCGCAGCACCTCAACAGCATAGAGTGATGTGATCAACACCTTACTTGTACATTATCGAGCTCCTACTGCCACCCCGAGCCGCGCGCCAGCGAGCGCAATACTGACCGCAGCACCTCAACAGCATAGAGTTCTGTGATCAACACCTTACTTGTACATTATCGAGCTCCTACTGCCACCCCGAGCCGCGCGCCAGCGAGCGCAATACTGACCGCAGCACCTCAACAGCATAGAGTTCTGCGATCAACACCTTACTTGTACATTATCGAGCTCCTACTGCCACCCCGAGCCGCGCGCCAGCGAGCGCAATACTGACCGCAGCACCTCAACAGCATAGAGTGATGTGATCAACACCTTACTTGTACATTATCGAGCTCCTACTGCCACCCCGAGCCGCGCGCCAGCGAGCGCAATACTGACCGCAGCACCTCAACAGCATAGAGTGATGTGATCAACACCTTACTTGTACATTATCGAGCTCCTACTGCCACCCCGAGCCGCGCGCCAGCGAGCGCAATACTGACCGCAGTACCTCAACAGCATAGAGTTCTGTGATCAACACCTTACTTGTACATTATCGAGCTCCTACTGCCACCCCGAGCTGCGCGCCAGCGAGCGCAATACTGACCGCAGCACCTCAACAGCATAGAGTGATGTGATCAACACCTTACTTGTACATTATCGAGCTCCTACTGCCACCCCGAGCCGCGCGCCAGCGAGCGCAATACTGACCGCAGCACCTCAACAGCATAGAGTTCTGTGATCAACACCTTACTTGTACATTATCGAGCTCCTACTGCCACCCCGAGCCGCGCGCCAGCGAGCGCAATACTGACCGCAGCACCTCAACAGCATAGAGTTCTGCGATCAACACCTTACTTGTACATTATCGAGCTCCTACTGCCACCCCGAGCCGCGCGCCAGCGAGCGCAATACTGACCGCAGCACCTCAACAGCATAGAGTGATGTGATCAACACCTTACTTGTACATTATCGAGCTCCTACTGCCACCCCGAGCCGCGCGCCAGCGAGCGCAATACTGACCGCAGCACCTCAACAGCATAGAGTTCTGTGATCAACACCTTACTTGTACATTATCGAGCTCCTACTGCCACCCCGAGCCGCGCGCCAGCGAGCGCAATACTGACCGCAGCACCTCAACAGCATAGAGTTCTGTGATCAACACCTTACTTGTACATTATCGAGCTCCTACTGCCACCCCGAGCCGCGCGCCAGCGAGCGCAATACTGACCGCAGTACCTCAACAGCATAGAGTTCTGTGATCAACACCTTACTTGTACATTATCGAGCTCCTACTGCCACCCCGAGCCGCGCGCCAGCGAGCGCAATACTGACCGCAGCACCTCAACAGCATAGAGTGATGTGATCAACACCTTACTTGTACATTATCGAGCTCCTACTGCCACCCCGAGCCGCGCGCCAGCGAGCGCAATACTGACCGCAGCACCTCAACAGCATAGAGTTCTGCGATCAACACCTTACTTGTACATTATCGAGCTCCTACTGCCACCCCGAGCCGCGCGCCAGCGAGCGCAATACTGACCGCAGCACCTCAACAGCATAGAGTTCTGTGATCAACACCTTACTTGTACATTATCGAGCTCCTACTGCCACCCCGAGCCGCGCGCCAGCGAGCGCAATACTGACCGCAGCACCTCAACAGCATAGAGTTCTGTGATCAACACCTTACTTGTACATTATCGAGCTCCTACTGCCACCTTGAGCCGCGCGCCAGCGAGCGCAATACTGACCGCAGCACCTCAACAGCATAGAGTTCTGTGATCAACACCTTACTTGTACATTATCGAGCTCCTACTGCCACCCCGAGCCGCGCGCCAGCGAGCGCAATACTGACCGCAGCACCTCAACAGCATAGAGTTCTGTGATCAACACCTTACTTGTACATTATCGAGCTCCTACTGCCACCCCGAGCCGCGCGCCAGCGAGCGCAATACTGACCGCAGCACCTCAACAGCATAGAGTTCTGTGATCAACACCTTACTTGTACATTATCGAGCTCCTACTGCCACCTTGAGCCGCGCGCCAGCGAGCGCAATACTGACCGCAGCACCTCAACAGCATAGAGTTCTGTGATCAACACCTTACTTGTACATTATCGAGCTCCTACTGCCACCCCGAGCCGCGCGCCAGCGAGCGCAATACTGACCGCAGCACCTCAACAGCATAGAGTTCTGTGATCAACACCTTACTTGTACATTATCGAGCTCCTACTGCTGTAGCGTTAATTATAACTGACTAAAATAAATTTTATACTTCTATCTTAAAAAGTAATCGAGCGACGCACTACAATCGATCGATCGATTGTTCAAGCGGCGTCGTTTAAGTATTCGCGTGTCCCCTCACTATCATAATTCTGCGCTTGCGCAAACGGACGATGAATCGGCAGATTGCGATCATCTGAGACGCTCACTCGTATAGCTCAATTATATTTAAGAAATTCTAAGTGTTTCACTAATAAAACATTGTGGAAGTTAAATAAACGATTCCCCCTCTATTTGGGTAAGTCAAGTGCATTATTTAACGTATTAATCTACAACTGTTGATTTTGTTATGTTTGTAGCTAAAATGTACTTAATTAAGCATTAACCTAATTTGCTTCACTACAGCTTACCATTTTCATTGCTTCTCAATCATTAAAGAACATATTGTTACTAAAACTAGGTCGCAAGCTATTTACCATCAGCCAATAAGTAATCCATTTCATCTAACTTAAAACAAAAGAATTCTGCATAGTTGTACCTACTAATTAGTTAATCTTACGAATGTATAGTTCGCTTCTAAATTATTTTAAAGAAAAACTACATTATATTTACTCCGTTTCTGATTCACATATTGCCCCAATCAGGTTTGGTTAGACCCCCATATTTGTATGTATTAGAAATGGGCAATATGGAACCAGACGGAATAACTCTTCACCTGGCTTAAAGAATCTCCATACCGCTCATTCCAGGGAACACAGTACAGCTGTATATTATAACACAGCCTCGAACAGCTGAGTACTACAGGCATAACAAGAATCCATTTTGATTGATTTCTACAAACCACGCTGGATTGACAACTTTGCCTACCGACGTTCAACTTTGCCCACCGACGTCCAACTTTGCCCGCCGACGGAGTATTTTTTTTGGAAGATACACTACGTTCAGGCATAACAGGGGAGTACCTGCCAAGCTGCCAAGTCAGTAACAATTATAGATTTTTACAACTACCTTCCTTTAGGCTCAACCTCAAAATAAATAAATAAATATTTTAAAATTAAAAAAAATAGAAAACCTTTGTTTATATTATTCTCTTTATGCTCCGTGCGGCCGTCTAATCGACCACACGCGACATTGGCGCTCAACGTGTTGGAAGGTTTAATATTTATATTTTTATTGACTTGGTAGTACCTGCATTGGTGGCTTGTGTCTGTAAAGTCTTTCCTTTTATCTTCTTTCTATTGCTTATCAGCTGAAGCTTGGTGTTGTATCATAAAGGATATGTTTTATTTCTTTATTCGTTTCTAAATTACTTGGTTTTGTAAACACACCACACTTCCGCTGTTTTGCTTCATCGCTATTTTTATTTCTTATTTTATTTTTTGATATGTGCCAGTTATAATTTGCTTTAAGGTTAAGACTGCTTTAAGTGTAACTGTTTCAGAGCGGAGTAGTTAGGCTAATATTAGTTATTAATTATTAATAAGAACTGCACTGCACTTACACTTACCCAAACAGAAGGCACGTTACTTATTTTATGTAAAAAAAAAAACGCGCGTGACTTAAAATGGCAGAAGAAATTAAATTCCTGTCCCTTCATAAACCTGAGCTAACATACGAAGTTGCAATCAGAGGTGAAACACCGGGAAGTACTGTAGATGCTCTACGAAAACAAATAGTTAAAATTGCCAATCTTTACCCTTCGGCGGATATACTAGTGTCGCCTCTTGAACCTTCGATAGATCTAAATGGCGTTAAGGACACTTTGAACAAAATTGAGGAAAATATAACACAACTAACTACATCCTACAACAAACAAATGTTTGAACGAACCAAAAATTTACTAAATCAAGTTTCATTCCGGTCATGCCGTATCGATTGTGGTTCTTCTGAAGAACTATTACAACTACAGAAACACTATTCTGAACGCCTTAGCTCTCTATCCTCTAGACTCAGTAGTATACTAATACCTACTTCAGATCAAAATGATAATAATCTCCCATCATCACAAAGTATGGTTGTGAATGTCACTTGCGAGCGCGGATTATCAGAACTGTCTAAATTAAAGTTCAATGGCAAATCTTGCCCTCGATCATTCATACAGCGTGTCGATGAATATGCTAAGGCTAGAAATTTCTCTTCTAATAAAATTTTATCCTTTGCAACTGAAATTTTCACCGAAGATGCACTACACTGGTACCGTAGTATGAACAATGAGCTGAAAACCTGGGGAGAAGTCTGTGAACAGTTAAAAAAAGACTTTAGTCAAGCGGATTATGATTATCGCCTTCTCTCTGAGATTCGCTCTAGAACACAAGGTGAAAAAGAATCAATAACTGTTTATCTATCTATTATGTCAGGAATGTTTTCACAACTTGACAGACAAATGAGTAATGAAGAGACACTTGAGATACTACTTCACAATATCCGTCCGTGTTATGCTAACGTTCTAACTTGCTCTCCTCAAGTTACTGATGTAAAATCTCTCCGTGATTTGTGTAAAAACTACGAAAATATACAGTCACGCATCTCTCAATTTCGTGAACCACCCAGACCTTCATCAGATACAGTAGCTCCTGAATTTGCCTACTCTCATCCGAGCAGTTCAAGCAAACCTTCCAAACCATTTTTTAACAAAAGTAACTACAATCAAAACTATAATAACAATTCATATTACAAACCAAACCAGCAACTTTACAAAAATGTTAACAATAATAATACATACAACAAAAATAATCAACAAAATAACTTCAAACAAAAAGAAGCCTATGCTTTTCATATTAAAACTAAATTCTGTCCACGTTGCAGAACTGACGATCACAGCCTCAGAAACTGCACTGCTGATCGCAAAATAATATGTTTCAAATGTGGACGACCAGATTTTAAAGCCACTGATTGCCCTTCTTGTAATACTCAATCTGAACCAAAAAACTAGATTCCGAGCAGAATTGTAACCAACCTTCACCTTCCAATAGTAAACTTAATGAAGGCGAATGGAAAAATTGGCTTACCTTCATTTCAAACTTCTTTGCTGCTTATAAAGTACATTCAATTCTGCTGAATAAACCTCAAAATGATTCGAGACCTTACATAAATATAAAAATTAATGACTTGAACGCTTGCGGACTGCTTGACTCAGGCGCCGCTGTTTCTATAATCGGTAGGAACTCCCATCTCGAACTCGAAAAACAAAACCTAACCCTCCTTAATGATGAAAACATTAATGTTGTCGCTGCCGGTGGTCAGACCTTAGGATCGATTGGTTATTTCAACCTACCTGTTTACTTTCAAAACAAATTCGGAATAATAAAAGCTTACGTTGTTCCTGAAATAAATATACCGCTGATCCTTGGTGTTGATTTCTGGAGAAAATTTTCTTTATGTCCCAAATATATTGGCTCTATAGACATAAAGAAACCAGAGAACACAACACTTGCTTCCTTGTCGTCTGATCAGCGAGATCACCTTGGTTCATTTGAAACACTAGATGAATCTCAGCGTAGCATCGCAGATAATGTTATACAACAATTTCAATCTGTGTCTACGTCAGTCAAAGGATTGGGTAGGACTAATCTTATCGTCCATCATATCGATACAGGTGATTCTCCCCCAATCAAACAGCGATATTACCGAACATCACCTGAAAAAAAACGAATACTTACAGAACAGGTCGATGAGATGTTGCAGTTAGATGTCATTGAACCGTGCGAAAGTGCATGGTCATCACCTGTGTTACTTGTCAACAAAAAGAACGGCCAGCCCCGTTTTTGCCTTGACAGTCGAAAGCTTAATTCTGTGACAAAACGAGATGCCTACAATCTGCCCTACATTTCTGATATCCTGGACAATCTACGCGATGCTAAATTTTTGTCTAGTATTGACCTTTCTAAAGCCTTCTGGCAGATTCCTATTGCGGAAGAGGACCGTAATAAGACGGCCTTCTACATTCCCGGTCGTGGAACTTATAGATTCAAAACTACTGCTTTTGGACTTACCAACGCACCAGCCACACAGCAGCGACTGGTTGATTCTATGTTTGGTGAAGAGTTTGAGCTTAAAGTATTTGCTTATTTAGATGATATTATCCTCGTTTCAAGTACCTTTGAAGAACACGTATCCCTTCTTTTACGAGTGCTTGAAAAGCTCAAACAAGCAAACCTTACTATAAATGTCGAAAAATGTAGTTTCTTTAGAAAACAGCTTCGTTACCTGGGCTATATTGTTGACGCCCAAGGACTTCGCACGGATCCCGAGAAAGTCGCCGCCATTATGAATTACCCGATTCCGAAAAATAAAAAGGAAGTCAAACGTTTCTTGGGAACAGCAAGTTGGTATCGCAGGTTCGTACCTAATTTTAGCACTGTGGCAGGCCCATTAAATAAGATGACATCAACTAAAAAGAAAAAGTCTTCGGCTGATACCCCTTTTGTATGGTCAGAAGAATCTGACGCCGCTTTTCTTAAGCTTAAAGAATGCCTCATTTCAGCGCCAGTACTTGCTTGCCCGGATTTCAATCTTCCATTCCAAGTCCATACCGATGCCAGCAACTACGGCGTTGGCGCCATGCTTGCACAGTCAATCGATGGAGTAGAAAGACCCATTGCTTATATGAGCAGGTCTCTTACTGGCGCGGAAAAAAATTACAGTATCACTGAGAGAGAAACACTCGCTGTTCTTACAGCCTTAGAACATTGGAGATGCTATCTTGATAATGGACAAACTTTTACGGTATACACAGACCACTCCGCTTTAAAATGGTTCTTGTCCCTCAGTAATCCAACCGGACGCCTTGCTAGGTGGTGTATCCGACTATCTACGTTCAATTTTGAAATTAAACATCGACGTGGTATCGACAATGTAATTCCCGATGCCCTTTCTCGCGCCTTACCTGTTCCTGACTCTCAGACTGTGCCTGTATCTTCGATCTCCTCCTCCAATTCCTTCTTAACTACTAATGACAAATGGTACAAGGACATATTTAATACTTGTCTCTCTTCTCCAGGCAGTTTGGAAAATTACCAAATAATAAACAATGTTCTGTACCGCTTGTCCAAAAACAAGAATCCCTTGACTACTGAATTTTCGTGGAAAGAAGTTATTCCAGATGAACTGCGTGAGGCTATAATAGCTGAAAATCACTCAGAACCTACTGCAGGTCATTTAGGGATTCATAAGACTTACCTTCGACTAGCTCTTCGATACTACTGGCCCAACATGCATGCTAATGTTATGAAATATGTCTCGAGTTGTCCTACCTGCCTTTCAGTTAAATCACCGAATCATGCCACACTTGGTGAGATGGGACGCCCAAAACAATGTTCGAGGCCGTTCCAAATGATTTCGATAGATTTTATAGGTCCCCTTCCATCGAGCAAAAAACAGAATAGTTATTTATTAGTGGTAGTATGCTGTTTTTCGAAATACACCATGATGTTTCCCCTTCGTAGAGCAACCGCAGACTTAACTTGCAAAGTGTTAGAGGATTCCGTATTTCTAGTCCATGGTATTCCACAAACTATTTTTCTGGACAACGGAAGCCAATTTATTTCCAAAAACTTAAACTCACTTTTTAAGAAATACAAAATCCCAAATGTGTTCTTTACACCCAGATATACACCTCAAGTAAATACAGTAGAAAGGTATAACAGGACAATTATTACTTGCGTCTCATCTTTTATCGATAACGATCATCGTTCTTGGGATGTACACCTACCTAAGATCCAATTCGCAATCAATAACTCCGTTAACGATACTACTAAGTACACTCCTTCATTCCTTATCTACGGTAGGGAACTAGTGATTTGTGGATCACACTACACTGATACTAACTTGAACGATGAAGTCATATTCTTGCCTCGCGACATATACAGCGATTATATTGGTCATTTGGCTTCAATTTTCAATGATGTTCAAGCCTCACTATGGCAAGCTCATATCAAAAATACGTCGCGCTATAATTTGAGGCGCAAACAAGCTGAATTTCAAATAAATGATATTGTTTGGAAACGCACTTACCATTTAAGTGACAAAGACAAATATTTTAGTAAGAAGCTAGCCCCTAAGTTTACAAAATGTCGTGTGATAAATAAAAAGTCGCCACTCGTATATCAACTTGAAGATATGTCAGGAAAAGACGTTGGTCTTTGGCATATCAAAGATTTAAAATTAGTAAATAACATATAGTAGTTTCATACTAAGCCTGTGGTGCTGGCTATAGAATATCACCACCCCATATCTTCCTGTGGGTGTCGTAAGAGGCGACTAAAGGATTCATTAACCTAAAGGAAGGCAGTAGCGTTTCTTCGTGTACAATTTTGGCATAAGCTATGAACATGGGAACCCATATTTTCAACAGTGGAAGTCCTACGTCTGAAATAAAAATAATTACGGCTACTATCCACACTCGCAATAATTACAAATTTAAAACCTTCAGTTAACTGACTATATGAGTCATTTGGTTCAATTTCAATTGCCTCTGCTAAGAAAGGATGTCTTAGTAG
This sequence comes from Coleophora flavipennella, assembly GCA_947284805.1. Taxonomy (NCBI): domain Eukaryota; kingdom Metazoa; phylum Arthropoda; class Insecta; order Lepidoptera; family Coleophoridae; genus Coleophora; species Coleophora flavipennella. Next base: position 17,313,594 of record OX369278.1, on the reverse strand, counting down.
TAACATTATACTGACAACTACTAAGACTATGTGTAAAAGGTGATGTTTGTGTGTTTTTTTTTATCAGGATGTTTGTATGTGTTAGTCAGCAGTTGACTTAGTCAGGATTTTTCATTATGTAGTACGAAAAATCCTTCCGTAGCGAGCGGGGATACTGTAGCGTTAATTATAACTGACTAAAATAAATTTTATACTTCTATCTTAAAAAGTAATCGAGCGACGCACTACAATCGATCGATCGATTGTTCAAGCGGCGTCGTTTAAGTATTCGCGTGTCCCCTCACTATCATAATTCTGCGCTTGCGCAAACGGACGATGAATCGGCAGATTGCGATCATCTGAGACGCTCACTCGTATAGCTCAATTATATTTAAGAAATTCTAAGTGTTTCACTAATAAAACATTGTGGAAGTTAAATAAACGATTCCCCCTCTATTTGGGTAAGTCAAGTGCATTATTTAACGTATTAATCTACAACTGTTGATTTTGTTATGTTTGTAGCTAAAATGTACTTAATTAAGCATTAACCTAATTTGCTTCACTACAGCTTACCATTTTCATTGCTTCTCAATCATTAAAGAACATATTGTTACTAAAACTAGGTCGCAAGCTATTTACCATCAGCCAATAAGTAATCCATTTCATCTAACTTAAAACAAAAGAATTCTGCATAGTTGTACCTACTAATTAGTTAATCTTACGAATGTATAGTTCGCTTCTAAATTATTTTAAAGAAAAACTACATTATATTTACTCCGTTTCTGATTCACATATTGCCCCAATCAGGTTTGGTTAGACCCCCATATTTGTATGTATTAGAAATGGGCAATATGGAACCAGACGGAATAACTCTTCACCTGGCTTAAAGAATCTCCATACCGCTCATTCCAGGGAACACAGTACAGCTGTATATTATAACACAGCCTCGAACAGCTGAGTACTACAGGCATAACAAGAATCCATTTTGATTGATTTCTACAAACCACGCTGGATTGACAACTTTGCCTACCGACGTTCAACTTTGCCCACCGACGTCCAACTTTGCCCGCCGACGGAGTATTTTTTTTGGAAGATACACTACGTTCAGGCATAACAGGGGAGTACCTGCCAAGCTGCCAAGTCAGTAACAATTATAGATTTTTACAACTACCTTCCTTTAGGCTCAACCTCAAAATAAATAAATAAATATTTTAAAATTAAAAAAAATAGAAAACCTTTGTTTATATTATTCTCTTTATGCTCCGTGCGGCCGTCTAATCGACCACACGCGACACTGCCACCCCGAGCCGCGCGCCAGCGAGCGCAATACTGACCGCAGCACCTCAACAGCATAGAGTTCTGTGATCAACACCTTACTTGTACATTATCGAGCTCCTACTGCCACCTTGAGCCGCGCGCCAGCGAGCGCAATACTGACCGCAGCACCTCAACAGCATAGAGTTCTGTGATCAACACCTTACTTGTACATTATCGAGCTCCTACTGCCACCCCGAGCCGCGCGCCAGCGAGCGCAATACTGACCGCAGCACCTCAACAGCATAGAGTTCTGCGATCAACACCTTACTTGTACATTATCGAGCTCCTACTGCCACCCCGAGCCGCGCGCCAGCGAGCGCAATACTGACCGCAGCACCTCAACAGCATAGAGTTATGTGATCAACACCTTACTTGTACATTATCGAGCTCCTACTGCCACCCCGAGCCGCGCGCCAGCGAGCGCAATACTGACCGCAGCACCTCAACAGCATAGAGTTCTGCGATCAACACCTTACTTGTACATTATCGAGCTCCTACTGCCACCCCGAGCCGCGCGCCAGCGAGCGCAATACTGACCGCAGCACCTCAACAGCATAGAGTTCTGTGATCAACACCTTACTTGTACATTATCGAGCTCCTACTGCCACCCCGAGCCGCGCGCCAGCGAGCGCAATACTGACCGCAGCACCTCAACAGCATAGAGTTCTGCGATCAACACCTTACTTGTACATTATCGAGCTCCTACTGCCACCCCGAGCCGCGCGCCAGCGAGCGCAATACTGACCGCAGCACCTCAACAGCATAGAGTGATGTGATCAACACCTTACTTGTACATTATCGAGCTCCTACTGCCACCCCGAGCCGCGCGCCAGCGAGCGCAATACTGACCGCAGCACCTCAACAGCATAGAGTGATGTGATCAACACCTTACTTGTACATTATCGAGCTCCTACTGCTACCTTGAGCCGCGCGCCAGCGAGCGCAATACTGACCGCAGCACCTCAACAGCATAGAGTTCTGCGATCAACACCTTACTTGTACATTATCGAGCTCCTACAGCCACCCCGAGCCGCGCGCCAGCGAGCGCAATACTGACCGCAGCACCTCAACAGCATAGAGTGATGTGATCAACACCTTACTTGTACATTATCGAGCTCCTACAGCCACCCCGAGCCGCGCGCCAGCGAGCGCAATACTGACCGCAGCACCTCAACAGCATAGAGTGATGTGATCAACACCTTACTTGTACATTATCGAGCTCCTACTGCTACCTTGAGCCGCGCGCCAGCGAGCGCAATACTGACCGCAGCACCTCAACAGCATAGAGTTCTGCGATCAACACCTTACTTGTACATTATCGAGCTCCTACAGCCACCCCGAGCCACGCGCCAGCGAGCGCAATACTGACCGCAGCACCTCAACAGCATAGAGTGATGTGATCAACACCTTACTTGTACATTATCGAGCTCCTACTGCCACCCCGAGCCGCGCGCCAGCGAGCGCAATACTGACCGCAGCACCTCAACAGCATAGAGTTATGTGGTCAACACCTTACTTGTACATTATCGAGCTCCTACTGCCACCCCGAGCCACGCGCCAGCGAGCGCAATACTGACCGCAGCACCTCAATAGCATAGAGTGATGTGATCAACACCTTACTTGTACATTATCGAGCTCCTACTGCCACCCCGAGTCGCGCGCCAGCGAGCGCAATACTGACCGCAGCACCTCAACAGCATAGAGTGATGTGATCAACACCTTACTTGTACATTATCGAGCTCCTACAGCCACCCCGAGCCGCGCGCCAGCGAGCGCAATACTGACCGCAGCACCTCAACAGCATAGAGTGATGTGATCAACACCTTACTTGTACATTATCGAGCTCCTACTGCCACCCCGAGCCGCGCGCCAGCGAGCGCAATACTGACCGCAGCACCTCAACAGCATAGAGTGATGTGATCAACACCTTACTTGTACATTATCGAGCTCCTACTGCCACCCCGAGCCGCGCGCCAGCGAGCGCAATACTGACCGCAGCACCTCAACAGCATAGAGTTATGTGATCAACACCTTACTTGTACATTATCGAGCTCCTACTGCCACCCCGAGCCGCGCGCCAGCGAGCGCAATACTGACCGCAGCACCTCAACAGCATAGAGTTCTGCGATCAACACCTTACTTGTACATTATCGAGCTCCTACTGCCACCCCGAGCCGCGCGCCAGCGAGCGCAATACTGACCGCAGCACCTCAACAGCATAGAGTGATGTGATCAACACCTTACTTGTACATTATCGAGCTCCTACTGCCACCCCGAGCCGCGCGCCAGCGAGCGCAATACTGACCGCAGCACCTCAACAGCATAGAGTTCTGTGATCAACACCTTACTTGTACATTATCGAGCTCCTACTGCCACCCCGAGCCGCGCGCCAGCGAGCGCAATACTGACCGCAGCACCTCAACAGCATAGAGTTCTGTGATCAACACCTTACTTGTACATTATCGAGCTCCTACTGCCACCCCGAGCCGCGCGCCAGCGAGCGCAATACTGACCGCAGCACCTCAACAGCATAGAGTGATGTGATCAACACCTTACTTGTACATTATCGAGCTCCTACTGCCACCCCGAGCCGCGCGCCAGCGAGCGCAATACTGACCGCAGCACCTCAACAGCATAGAGTTATGTGATCAACACCTTACTTGTACATTATCGAGCTCCTACTGCCACCCCGAGCCGCGCGCCAGCGAGCGCAATACTGACCGCAGCACCTCAACAGCATAGAGTTCTGCGATCAACACCTTACTTGTACATTATCGAGCTCCTACTGCCACCCCGAGCCGCGCGCCAGCGAGCGCAATACTGACCGCAGCACCTCAACAGCATAGAGTGATGTGACCAACACCTTACTTGTACATTATCGAGCTCCTACTGCCACCCCGAGCCGCGCGCCAGCGAGCGCAATACTGACCGCAGCACCTCAACAGCATAGAGTTCTGTGATCAACACCTTACTTGTACATTATCGAGCTCCTACTGCCACCCCGAGCCGCGCGCCAGCGAGCGCAATACTGACCGCAGCACCTCAACAGCATAGAGTTCTGTGATCAACACCTTACTTGTACATTATCGAGCTCCTACTGCCACCCCGAGCCGCGCGCCAGCGAGCGCAATACTGACCGCAGCACCTCAACAGCATAGAGTGATGTGATCAACACCTTACTTGTACATTATCGAGCTCCTACTGCCACCCCGAGCCGCGCGCCAGCGAGCGCAATACTGACCGCAGCACCTCAACAGCATAGAGTTCTGTGATCAACACCTTACTTGTACATTATCGAGCTCCTACTGCCACCCCGAGCCGCGCGCCAGCGAGCGCAATACTGACCGCAGCACCTCAACAGCATAGAGTTATGTGATCAACACCTTACTTGTACATTATCGAGCTCCTACTGCCACCCCACGCCGCTCGCCAGCGAGCGCAACACCGACCGTAGCACCTCTATCAGGAAATAGTAGCACAAATATATGATGAACCCCGCCAGGACGAACACCACCACCTCCATGCTGCACTGAATGAGGGCTGCACGGTGGCGGCGGCGGGTGGCATGCTCGCGAAATGCCGTCGAAGGAATAGTCGAGTTGGCCGCGCCGCGGTCGGTTAACGGTTTGTCGTCTCATTCTTATGATATTAAACTAGTTTCGTTATATTCGTCCGTATCAATCCTAATATTATAAATTTGAAAATGTGTTTGTTTGTTTGCTATCTTTCCACGCTTCCATATCTAAACCAATCTCGACAAAATTTAGCATGCAGGTAGCGGGAAACTCTTTATTCCGTAAAATAGCATAGTTCGATACGGTTCCTGAGGGAACTGAGAAAAATGTATTGTTTGATTTTTTTAACCGACTTCAAAAAGGGAGGTTTTATGTCCGACTGGAGAGAGATATATATATATATATAAATATACATTTTATGTATATTCACCGATTTCTCCGTCAATTGTAGACCGATTTTCAAAATTCTATTTTCGTTCGAAACAGTATACTTCCGAGGGGGTCCCACTGTCACCAAGTCAGGATCTGATGACGGGATCCCAGGGAAATCGAGGGCAAATCTCAAATTTAATAGGCACGTAATACAAGTTTCATGTATATTCTAAAGTTATAGGGTCTGATAGTCATCATCTCATGTTGATGAGCTGATTATGGAAGGAATAACTCATTAATATACAATTTTTGAATTTTGTTTATAGTTCTTGAAAGACTGATTTGAATAATTTGTTTAAATTTAATTATAAACAAGTTTTCATTGAAATAAACTGTAATCAAATTAATATTCATAAATAGTTAATTCGAAATGACGAAATTGTCAATTTTAAGTATAATCAAATGTTTAAAATTTATAGTTTTGAAAAGGCCGCCTTAACCTATTGAATATATTAGTAGATTTCCTCGCACGGCGGCGGCGGTTGGTGGCGCTCTCACTCCGATCCAACGTTACAATGAGCGTAACGGAACAATGACTCATCTTTTTTCGTAGGTGCAGCCGGCGTCCATCGATTTATTAGACGTTTACACGTCAAAAATTTAATATCAAAGTTCTTACAGCTAGTTGCTGTTAAAATAAAAGCACTTCTCTGCTACAAGGAGTCAATTGTCAAAAGAACCCTTCGCCTACTAGTGTTTTATGCACTGCACAAGCTTATTTGTAGGGACTAACCCGTGCATACACAATTTTTTGACGTGTAAACGTCTAATAAATCGATGGGCGCCAGCTGCACGCACAAAAAAGGATGACTCATTGTCCCGTTATGCTCATTTTCCCGTTACGTTATGACGGTGTCACGTTAAACTATCGTCCGTAAACCGACTTTACAGACAACCATTTTTTTTAATACTAATTGCTAAAGAAGGTCGGGGCTGCCAAGGCAGTAGAGAAAACAGCAAAAATCAATAGAATCTGGTTTCAACAATGCTCCAGCTAAGCCTCTAAGAAAGTTTGAAAGATTTTCCAGCTATATAATTTTCATAATTTACCCATGCTGGTTGAAAAAGTGAAGCAGAACTTCCTTACCACATTTATTCTAATTGTCATCATCATCATTATCGTATCAGCCGAAGGAAGTCCACTGCTGGACATAGGCCTCCCCCAAGGATCTCCACGACGACCGGTTCTGCGCTGCCCGCATCCAGCGGCTTCCCGCGACCTTCACCAGGTCATCGGTCCACCGAGTGGGAGGCCTGCCTACACTACACTTTCCGGTGCGTGGTCGCCACTCGAGAACTTTACTGCCCCAACGGTCATCTGTTCTACGAGAAATGTGCCCCGCCCACTGCCACTTAAGTTTAGCAATTCTGAGAGCTATGTCGGTTACTTTGGTTCTCTTACGGATCTCCTCGTTTCTGATTCGATCACGCAGAGAAACTCCGAGCATAGCACGCTCCATTTCCCTTTGGGTGACCTTGAGCCTTCTTATGAGGCCCATAGTAAGCGACCATGTCTCAGTTCCGTACGTCATCACTGGCAACACACATTGGTCGAAGACCTTGGTCTTAAGACACTGCGGTATCTGGGACGTAAAGATATTGCGAAGCTTACCGAACGCTGCCCAGCCGAGTTGGATTCGACGATTGATCTCTTTCTCGATGTTGGACCTACCTAACTGGACTGTTTGTCCCAGGTATACATATTCGGTAACAACTTCGAGTGTAGAGCCTCCAACCTTCAGAGGAGTAGGTATGACACGGACGTTTGACATAATTTTCGTCTTGTCCATGTTCATTCGAAGACCCACTTGTTGAGAGGCTCTACTGAGGCCATCGAGCATTGTGCCTAAGTCGTCCATAGTCTCAGCCATGAACACGATATCGTCAGCGAATCGAAGGTGGGTGATGTACTCGCCGTTGATATTGATGCCGAGTCCACCCCAGTCCAAAAGCTTAAAAACATGTTCCAGGGCGGCGGTGAACAGTTTTGGAGATATAACGTCTCCCTGTTTCACCCCTCGCTGCAGCTGGATAGGTTCCGAGTTTTGATCCTGGAGGCGAACCAACATGGTGGCGTTTTCAAAAAACTTCAGCACTTCGATATATTGATAGTCTTCAGTATAATCTGCAGCAGCGTACATACGCGGTCATACATATGTGGTCTATGGTAGATACTAAATCCTTTTCGGAAACCGGCTTGTTCGGGAGGCTGGAAGTCGTCAAACCTGCGTGCGAGACGATTCGTAATGACCCTCGAAAACAGTTTGTAGACATGGCTCAGAAGTGAGATGGGTCTGTAGTTCTTCAGCAGGGTATTGTCTCCCTTTTTGAAGAAAAGCACGATCACACTTCTGTGCCATGCCTTAGGCGTTTGTCCCTCAAGTATAACGGAATTAAATAATTTCTGAAGAGCTCTAAGTACCGGTGTTCCTCCTGCTTTCAGGAGTTCAGCCGTAATTCCATCATCACGCGGTGCCTTATTGTTTTTAAGCTGTTTAAGAGCCATTCTAATCTCGTACAGGCTGACGTCCGGGATATCTTCGGTATAGTGTCGGGTAAGTCTAGCTCTTGGGTCTTTAGCCAGATCGCTGACGGGCAGACGTGTGGTCGTGTACAATTGTCCGTAGAACTTCTCAACTTCTTCCAGCAACTCAGTCTTAGACGATATGATCCTGCCGTCCTCAGTCTTCAGCTTGGTCAGTTGGCTTTGACCAACAGACAGATCTCTCGCGAACACTTTCGAGCCTTTGTTGTTCTCAATCGCCTCTTTAATGCAATTTGTATTATAGTGGCGCAAATCGCGATTCTAATTGTAGTAAAGGCTATTCAGTTCCATACACTCCAACTGGACAAGCAAGGATTACTGTGCATCAGAGAATTTATAACAGTGCTACAGTACCGAACTGGATGTAGACGTGATGGCTGAATCTTGTCGAGGCCAGTTTCTGTACCCCGCTTTTTATTAAGAAAAAATGGATACTTATATTTTTTAAGTCTTCTAAACATTAAGACACTGAGACACATTAAAAGAAGGGTTTATTCAAACCCAACACTCCTATTTGAGAATTATGAGAACAGCATCTAAGCTTGTTAAACAGGACTGGTTCAGAAGTAGTAAATTATATCTAAAAGATATTATACTTACTCACAGACCCATATTCAAAGATACTCAAACCAGTTTTAAGACATACTTATTAAAAGCTTAGGCTTTGTGATCAATACTAAGTAAAGATGAGTGTATCCACTGGGCGGGCTTGCCTTTGTAAGTTTCTAGTTTTAGTCATAGATCTTGGAAACATGTCGCTGCTGACAGATGTGTCACGTTACATTACAAATTTAACTGTTTCTTAAGAAAAACACTCAGTTTTACAGTTTACTCATGTAGTTAAACTTAGTCGTTTTGCCCGGGTATTGAATGTGTGGGGCTGTACCTAGTTAGGTACCTACTTACTTTAAACAAAACTAGATAATAGAAATATCAAAATTATTTGCAGTTTAGGCTTTTATGCACGTATGATGCAGTTATGGAAATACCTACTTAGGTAATTGTATCACTGAAGATTACTATAAAAAAGAGGCTTGGTGAAAGACAAGTAATTACTACCTATGTACCTAAATTTTCTACAGAGGGATTTGCAATACAACCCTAACAGGACAGACAACACCAGGAAACCACCGTCTATCCCCTAGATAGCACAGTTAATTGTGCCACAGTTTGAACCAGAGAACTCGTGGCTTCTGGTTACTGGACACAGGCCCAAGTACCCACTTCAACTACACAGGTGTAACAAAAGTGGTGTAGGTGCGCTTAACTGGGGCTTCTACTCATCATACTGAACAACTTTAGTTCTACGAGTTTGTTGATATCGCAAAAAAAATATTTTACTCTTCATACAAATCGATCAGCAGATCGACCAATTTTATGCATTTTAGTATGGAGGGTCCAATTTTTTTTTGAGAATTGACTATGGGCTCCTTGGGGAAAGTTGTTCAGTATGATGAGTAGAACCCCCAGTTAACAGGACCTACCTACACCAATTTTTTTACAACCTGTATAATCATAAGTCTGGAGGCACGGCAGTGCCCCCGCCAAGTCGAGTAAAAAAAGCGGCACGGCCGTACCATCCTTTTCTCGAAGCAGTTCAGGCCATTTTCGACCCCCCCACAACTTCGTTGTAGATAAACCTAGAAGCCTGAATTGTCTGTACCCAAGCAGGCATCATATAAGCACGGTATATTCCAAATTTCATTCAATTTGAACCAGTACTTTGAGAATTATAACTAGTCATCAAAGTTTCCTAATTTGTCACTCACTGACTGACAGATCATCAAAATTCCAAGGCACTTCTAGCCGACATAGAAGATTCAAATTTAGAATACAATTAGTCTTTAGTGTATAAAGCAAGGAAAAACTCAAACATTTTGCAATTTCGGTCCAGTTTTCTAGTTACACAAACTACATAAATAACTTTGTAATCCCATATAAAATATTTAGGATTACAAAGTTATTTATGCAGTCGCAGGACCGAACTCCTTGATTTACAAGTTTTTAAGGCGCAGTTCATGAATCAATGTAGTTTTCTACAAAAATACGTGAAATCCCACCAAAAACATCCTGTAAAAACTAGCCAAGTCTCGATTGAGCTGCTTGTTTTTCTATAAAAAGTAATGAAATCTCTAAGCAAAGCCAAGCCTAGTCTAGGGTTCTTTACTGCGATTTCTTTATTATTATGGTTAGATTTTATGTGACTTGGCCGTTGACTTGGAATAAATATGCATAAAGAATGTTCAACGGCAGATCACATAAAATCTAACCATAATAATAAAGAAATCGCAGTAAAGAACCCTAGACTAGGCTTGGCTTTGCTTAGAGATTTCATTACTTTTTATAGAAAAACAAGCAGCTCAATCGAGACTTGGCTAGTTTTTACAGGATGTTTTTGGTGGGATACCTATTTTCAAGAATCCAAAGGGATCACAATATGCTAATAGAGTATAAAATAGATAATTCTACAAGGCTTTAAGCAGCTCCATAAGCCAAACAATCTGGAACAATTTAGAATTGGTGTGAGGATCGACACCTGCAAATGTCCATGTATATCAAGAGTATCCATTGAATTTTTGCATTTTGCTTACCTACCTACTAAATGTCATTAATATGTTTGGCATAGCAATTGCCTAGATGGTTTTCCTCTAGTCCATTTTATGATTCTTTTTTTTTACAATAGGCTATTTTACCGTATAAAAAGAAAATTACAAAACACTATTCAATAAATTAATAGTATCTGTTCTACAACAGCAAAATCACTAGCACATTTGAAATATTAAACAATTTTGAATTTTATTTTTATAAAAAACAGCAAATTATTTCTATATTTCACTATCAGCTATGGCACTATTATGACGTCACTATGTTAGTAACGCGATCAATTGCAGAAAAACTTTAGTTTTTGACATTTGATAAAAAGTCACTCAAATGACTAGTAGTAAAATACCGTTGGCATCATCTCACCTGATCCTGATAGTAAGTGACGATGATGCCGAAGATGGAAGCGGGCTTACCAAGATTCCCCAACGCAATGGGGATCTGGCTATCCTATCTTCGAGCCGGAACACATAAATGCCGAACACTGATATTTAGCGTCAAGATGTAGATAAGACGGTGGTAGCTAGCCAGGTGGTCTATGGAAATGCCCTACCACCCTACCACCAACCAAACTGAGTCTTACAAAGTAGACCCAGCCGGGAATCGAAGTGTGAAGCGAATGGACTTATCATTCTGCTACGGAGGCGATTCCGATTGATTGATTTGTGATTCCTATTAAGGAATGGACTGTCCCAATTAGGCAGAAGGAATGGTGAGTAGTTGTTCCATAACTATGTATTAAAAAGATTTTACACGCATCCGATGTGTTTATCACTTTTTGTTGAAACAATTTTGTATTCTAGTTGCTGGCAAGGAATTTTGTATTTCCCCTTATCACCCTATCTGAAACAGAGCCCATCTACTACATAACAAACTTGCCCTGGTGTGGTGCTACCTTCCTATATGTGTCATTCATCACGACGTTTCAAGTGATGTGACTGACATGATACATACAGTCCGACTTGATCCTAAGCTTCGCTCATACTAGCTGACTAGCTGACTGCTGATTGGTCAGAGAAAGGTCAACATTATCCCTTTTACTGGGTTCTCATTTTCAATTGGTTTAGCTAGGTGCTGTAGATATACACTTTTACTCTCCAAGACCGACTGCTCCTGGTTACTTACATAAGATGTTACATTTGAACCAGTATGCATGCTCAGTTATTAGCATAGATACCTAATCAGGCTGTCACTAGTGAACAACCTCTGGGAGACCAAAAAGACGATAGTGCCCCCATGCAGAGATTTGTAACCATAGATGGGATAATGCACTGTCAAGCAACATTTGAAGATTGAACCTATTTGCACACACATTAAAATAGTTTGTTCGCTTCCATTGCACCGAATGCTACTGGGAGAGGAGATGCCAATTGGCATCTTTTCGTGTGCTTCGTTTTTGGGAAGTATGTAGCCTGTCTGCCTCCCCTTATATATAGCATATCACTTGTGCCCCAACCAAATTGCTAATTAAGTATAATTATGCTTCCTTTATATGAGGCATAAACAAAAGATCATTTTTTTCTGACAACTTTCACGTTAAACATCGCCATAAACTTAATCTAGAGACGAGACGACATTATAATTGAGAAATGTGATGCTTGATTGAAATTATGTTGTTGTCTCGTCGAAAGATAAAGTCCCTCCCTCTAGTAAAAAGCTAAAAACAGGGGTTTCACAGCTTTTTCTTTACCCTCCCATATCTTGAACCATAAAAGTTGTGCGAGAGCGGGAAACTTTAAACAGAATGGCCATAGACAGGAGTGGTGTTATAGACTAAATATAGGTTACTTATTATGTTTTTACATTACTTTTTACTTTGCAACAGTGGTAAATCGGCCGCTCTGCAGAGCCAGCCATAATCTGAATCTTTCGACGAGACGACATTATAATTTATCAAGCTTCACACAAGGCAGTATGGTTAATGAGTCTTAGCCTGCCTTTTAAAAGGGCGTAAAAAAAGTAGTGACTGGTGAATATTTATATCCTCTTTGATTTTTATTTTGGTTTGTGGAAGTATTGTATTTTCACATGATTTTCTTGTGATTTTGTTGTTTTTCTGGTGCTGCTGGTGTGTTGCGATGTCGGAGGTTCTAGTGCGTGTCGTGGCGTTGGGCGCGACGGCGGCGGAACGCGGCGGAGGGTACTGCGCGCTGTGCTTCGCGACCCGCGCCGACCGGCGGCTCGTGAGCCCGCGCCACCTGCAGCGCCTCGTCCAGCAGCTCGCGGGGTACATGGCGCATCTCGCGCCTATGGTATTTACCGGTTTTTCCAACACATATGGAATTGCTGTTTCAAGGCCAAAACTGGATGGCAGAGTAGACTTGCTACCTGGTCTAACACCAGATGTATTAATAGGTTAGCTAATCCAAGACTTACATCAAGCCAAATACTATCTACCTATGCTTAGTTAGATCACATAATTCAATTCTTTTAATTCAAGTTAAATTATAAAATTTCAACTCCCAAAGAAACAATAAATAACAAGAGATCCCTGTTTGGGTAAGTCCGCCTTTGTATATATTATTCCTACTCTGTAGGTATGTGTAGCTGTATTTATGTGTTTTACAAGAATGTGTTCACAAACATTATAATTTTTTAATATTTAATTAATATTTAAAAAACCGATTGCTTAAAATGTTCCCTTTTTCACTCGGGGGATCAACATTAATTTAAAGACACCTCACACTCAAACCAGCCAAGTATGGATCGGACTCGTGTACAGAGGGTTTTGTACCACCACACCACTACTCCATACACCTAATCATTACAAACAAAAGACATCAATGCAAATGACAAAAAAATGCAGCGGGTCAGTCTGGTAGCTGGGGTGGCAACTCCACCTCATGCTAAGCATTGTATATTGATGTATGAGTGAGATAGTAATTTGTGATTGTGTTGAGTATGAAAGAGCCGGGAAGTACTGCTAATTTCACTTAAAGGTTCAGTACAGACTGGAAAACAATAGAGCCATTATTAATAATATTTTTTTGTAAATATTTGGGACCCCGCTTGGCAGAGGGGGAGGGGGTAAAGTTTTCTTATACTGTGCACACTGTTAACTCTATCATAAAAACAGTAATAAAAACAAGCATGAAACTTAGTGTGATTGAAGTACTAATACTGAAGTAGATTAGTAGAACAACAAAAATACTAAAAGTCGGCCAAGTGTGAGTCGCACTTGCGTTAAGGAGTCCGAACTGATGACAAAAAAACATTTTTTTTAGGTCGCGTTGATGTATTTTGCTTGTAAAGTGAATAGGTAACATTGTCATTATACTATGTAATTGTGGGGAGACGTGTGGTGGTATGGAACCCTGTGAGTGCTAGTCTTAGGCGCACTTGGCTGGTGTGTTTTATTGCTTGATGACAAATTTATGCATATACTTACCTTTAATTTCCAAATACAGAGATCGTAATACGATACTATAGGGTTGGAAAGGGCATCTCAAAAGTAATTGAATGGTACCAATAAAATCCAATACCAATAAAAGTCATATGGTACCTTATAAATATTAAGTACCCGTTACAAGACGTATTCACATACAACAAAAGGTGGTGTACACGCCCCACTTTTGTATGTATGACCACATATAACTTTTTACAGAGTAGTCCGACTTTGATAATTCTTTTTTTAATGAAAAGGGTATACCCCAAAGTTTGTCCCATATAAACTTTGAAATAAGATGATTGATTGTTCACTCACTGATTGTAATGTATGACCACGCATAACTTTTTACAGTGTAGTCGGATTTTGATAATTCTTTTTTTATTTAGAAGATTAGCACCAATTAGTATATTTTAGCAACAAAAAATCCTTAAAAAATAATTTAAACGATGAAAATAGAAAAGAACTGAGAAGCGAAAAATAAAAAGAACCTTTATAGTCTAACTGAGCTCCTATACAAATGTAAATACCTAAATAATTTTGAGTCTGTGCCAAACCACAGATGAGATACTAGTTACTTCGTAACAGATACTGCACTTTCCTATAAAACGAAAATACGTACGCATTTATTCACCTACACCTACCCACTGTCAGACAATACACAGAAACATGGGTATTAAGGCGCTCGACTTATCGGTTATAACTGCGTACACGGGCGGCGCGCGAATTGCGGCGGCGACTGTACGGCGTTCTAGCGCTCGCCAGGGTTGATTCATAAAATGAAAATAAAAGTTTTACAAATGATGGTTTTTATTTATTTGATTAATTTATGTAATTCTCGTACTATTTGACGGCACTGAGAAGGTGCGCGCGCTTGCACCGAATTACAAGTATACCTTTCATTTTTGTTTGGTAAAAAAAAGCGCGGTACTTTATGTTATGACCAGATAAATCCTGATTGACGCGTTCTGATTGCAACCCGATAGTATTTTTTTAATCCACAATTAATAAGCCCTTACTTGGCATCACCTCTCCTGATGGTGAGTGACGATGATGCTGAAGATGGAAGCGGGCTTACCGAGACAACGCAGTGGGGATCCGGTTATCTTATCTACAAGCCGGAACACATCAATTCTGTTCTGATGTTTGGCGGCAAGACTTAGATTAGATGGTGTTAGCTAGCCAGGCGGGCTATGAAAATGCCCTACCACCAACCAAACCGAGTCTTACAAAGTTGAACCCGACGGGAATCGAACGCGCGACCTCCTGGTTTGAAGCGAATGGACTAACCATTACGCCACTGAGGAGGTGATAGTGTTGCGAGACCGCGCGACGACGGCGCGACGAACATGTTTACGAGTAACTTGCGCAGTCGCTCGCTCGATACTAGGTAGATAAATGTATGTCTGAGATTTTATGATAGGTAACTACTTTGATCGTTGTTATTAAAAAAAGGGGTTATAACTTTATTTGATCTGGTCAAAAATTAAGTTTGATCTTACATATGTATACGGCAGCATGGTAATGGGACCAAAAATAGTAGGTACCCATAAGCTGAACATAAACTACGACATAAAAACTAAACTAGAAAATCTGAAGAACCCGTTAGAAGTCCTTTTTGTTTTGCAGATAATTAGGTGCCTATGTATATTGATGTCCCTTGTCGAACGTAGTGAGTTGCCACTTTCCCATGTATATTGTATAGGTCTATGCCCCATTAATAAATAAATTGTATTCCAGTTGTATTCCTATTCGATCCCTTTATAATAATTATAACTAGGTATTCTTTTCATAATATTTTCCATCTCCTTTCCCCATAGGTAACGGTTAAGCAGTAGCTCGATATTACCGACAATCGACAAGGTACGAGCCGCAGTGTAGGTCGTGGTGCGCCACAAGTTGAAAACACATTAAAAATTTTGAAAAAAACCCACGACGGTAAAAATCTCATCGAAAAAGAATAAAATAACTCAAAACCCCCGACTTAACCCAATTATTATGTAACGAAATATTATAAAAGACGTAAAAATACTTTCTAAAAAAGAGTTGATATCTCGAGAAATCGGTAATAGATATACTTAAGTACCTAAACAATGAATATCGATGTTTAAATACAGTTTTTTCCTAACGTGTCTGTTTCTCGAAGATATACTTAGATGTAGCGATAATAATTTTACCATAATACATAACCGAGGAATATCCGTCGCGTGACGGTCGCTTCCGTCTGACGGTATGATCGTTTCGTCCTCTGTACCGTAGCGAGAGCAGCCATGATCGTTTCGTCCTCTGTAAAGTTTAACTTTTACCGTGGTTTCATAAAACCACACACTTACTTTTTTATTTTTCTCTTTTCAGTTTTTTTTCTTTTTTTTACAGTTTATTTTTGGGAGCGTTCAAGTATTACGTAACAAATTTGGGGGGGAGGGGAGAGTGTTGTTAGACGTTACGATGCGTTACAGGGGCGGGAGGGGGCGTTTGAACTACGCGTTACGTAACATTGTCTTTTTCTTCTTACTAACGCGATTAAAACAATAAAAAAGGTATTTTAGCGACTTTCCGGTACTTTACGCCAAATAATTATTATTGTGACTTAGGTGAAAATGATAACGTAACGTTTTACTGGGGGGGGGGGGAGGGGGGGTTACAGAAAAACGTTTCGGTGCGTTACATTGGGGGGGGGGGGGAGGGGGTCAAAAATCTTCAAAAATTGCGTTACGTAATACTTGAACGCTCCCTTTTTATTAAAAAGTTTGATGTCGTAAGAGAATCATTGAGCATGCTAAGTCTCAGAGGTTGAGCTATTATTAGTTTTCGAGATATAAAGGTTTATTGCGACTCGTAGCTAGAGGGGTTGTTTGTTCGTAATACACGCGACACGCGCACACGCGCACACGCGACACGCGCACACGAGGAATGTGATGCGATAATCTTTGGCTTCGTTGACATCCTGCAAATTGGGATACATGTGGCGATGATCGAACAGACCTTGAAGTTAAACAAACCTAACCGCTATTTTATCATCCGCCTTGCTGTTCCAGGGGAAACTATGGGATTCCTTAGTCACTCTCTTGTGTGCTTGTTGTCGTAGGCGTCGTCGCTGACGTGGGGCGCGCGCGCGTGTGCGTGGTGCGAGGCGCGCTGCGCGGCCGCGTGCCGCGTGCTGCACGCGCTGGACGCCGCCGCCGGCGCGCACGCCCTGCTCGGCATGCTCGACACGGGGCAGCACATCAGCGGGCTGGTTAGTACTGTGCCTGACTAGTCGTGTTCAGCGGCGTCTCGTGGATGCAGCGCCGGCCGCGCGCAGGAAGCTCCTCTACTGGACACGGGGCAGGACGCCGGTGACTGGGCGCCGTGCACTGCAGGTCTACCATTCACCCGCGAGGAGTGAAGTTGCAGTTTTGCTCGGTGCACCTACCTCAGGTGCGTCCTGAAAGGTGTGCGTGGAAGGGCGTAAACGCGCTGGTGGGTGTGTTCGACACGGGGCGGGTGGTCAGCAGGCTGGTCGTTACGAGACTCCAAGTTCTGAGCTGTGGTTGACGACTGCACATCTGCCACTTGTCTGAAGCATGTGCCGTTCAGACATCCGACGGTAACCTCAATATGAAGCGGCTATCTGCGCGCGCGGCTACATCCTCATGCACCGCGAGAAGGCCTCACTCGTCTGTCTCCGTACAGTCGGTCACTACGATAGATACTCAGTATGAACATGATTTCCTGCCTGCCTATCCGCACGAAGCGTTACGCTTCCTCATTTATCATGCGGAAAGTGAAGGAGTGGAGTGGAGTTTTTTGTTTAACCACAAATGATAAGCTCTTGGCATCATCTCACCTGATGGTGATGTCGGAGATGGAAGCGGGCTTACCAAGATTCCCCAAGGCAATGGGGATCTGACTGTCTTTTTTTTCAAGCTGGAACACATAAATGCTGTTAACATTTATGTTTCGCGGCAAGACTTAGAGAGACGGCGGCAGCAGCCAGGCGGGCTTAGAAAATGCCCTTCCACCAATAAAACGGATAACCGAACCCGCGACCTCCTGATGTGAAGCTAATTGACGTAACCATAACGCCACAAGGGGTAGTTAAAAGTTTAGCTTTATCTTCATTTTCTTACAGTTTGGGGACCTCCAAGGCATTATTTGGTTTGTTTATACTTTCATGATATCGTTGCTCATCACCTCCTCGTGTGGGCGCGCTCGCGCTGGCCGCGCGTTATTTAAAGTGTGGTTGCACACAAAGGTGTTGTGTGTGGTTTTTGTGGATTCCGGCTAGCTCGACGGTGTGGAGGCTGTAAGTAGGCAGTAGAAACTAAATTAGGTTAGCGTTCGCTTCTACAATTCTATCAGAAGGTTCTTATTGCGCCACCAGCTGTTAAACTGGAAAGTTCTATATAATGTGAACAAAACAGATCCGTTTACCTGAGTCCTTTTATTATTTTCAAAGATATTCCGAGATTCTAACATGTAGTAGGAGGAATGGTACCATTCCTAAATTTATTCTGTCTGTATTATTTATTTCTAAATTCCAAAACTAACACGAGTTACTTTTATGTAAAACGTTAATTAGGCGGAGACACTAAATGTATACCTCGGAATACTTAAAAGTAGTTTCTATTTCTAAAGTGATTTCTTAAAATATTTTAGTTTGTTCAAGTTTAACTTGAACGAAATAATATTTTTGTCAACATATTTTAGTTCGGTTTACGCTCACGTGTGGACGGGCCCGTCTGCACGGAGTGCTCCTTTTAATTCTAAATTAATATGATAAAGTTATTTACGGACTCAACCTAGGTATAAGAACAAAGGAAGTTTATCATGCGAAGTAAATATCGCTGTGATGCTTTCTGCTACTCTTGTCTGGCGTCCACCGTGGCAGCAGGTGCGGCTGCGGGTCCTACAGGTGTACGCCAGCCGTGAGGAAGGGTTTAACAAAGGTTGCAAAACTAACTTGCAACAGTACAAAATTTAAACTTTAGTGGCTCGCGTTTGGAATTCCATCAGGTTTTGTTTAGATTCATTATTCTATTAGCTTTTGGACTGGATAGACCGCGCCGTATTCGAGCAGAACTTGTCCCGCACACACTTGTCACTAGACCAAGCAGAACTTGTCCCGCACACACTTGTCAC
This sequence comes from Coleophora flavipennella, assembly GCA_947284805.1. Taxonomy (NCBI): domain Eukaryota; kingdom Metazoa; phylum Arthropoda; class Insecta; order Lepidoptera; family Coleophoridae; genus Coleophora; species Coleophora flavipennella. Next base: position 17,294,696 of record OX369278.1, on the reverse strand, counting down.
TAGACCAAGCAGAACTTGTCCCGCACACACTTGTCACTAGACCAAGCAGAACTTGTCCCGCACACACTTGTCACTAGACCAAGCAGAACTTGTCCCGCACACACTTGTCACTAGACCAAGCAGAACTTGTCCCGCACACACTTGTCACTAGACCAAGCAGAACTTGTCCCGCACACACTTGTCACTAGACCAAGCAGAACTTGTCCCGCACACACTTGTCACTAGACCAAGCAGAACTTGTCCCGCACACACTTGTCACTAGACCAAGCAGAACTTGTCCCGCACACACTTGTCACTAGACCAAGCAGAACTTGTCCCGCACACACTTGTCACTAGACCAAGCAGAACTTGTCCCGCACACACTCGTCACTAGACCAAGCAGAACTTGTCCCGCACACACTCGTCACTAGACCGAGCAGAAAATGATTATCAGTTTGCCAGCAGAGCCGTAAAGTGCAGTACAAATGTAAAGAAATAAAACGAAAAGTGGAAAATCAAATATCAATTAATTTGTTTTTACGCACCCCAAGCTAGAGTCCTATGTGGTCCGCCGCCGCCTCTACAGTACCATCGCACCCCAAGCTAGAGTCCTATGTGGTCCGCCGCCGCCTCTACAGTACCATCGCACCCCAAGCTAGAGTCCTATGTGGTCCGCCGCCGCCTCTACAGTACCATCGCACCCCAAGCTAGAGTCCTATGTGGTCCGCCGCCGCCTCTACAGTACCATCGCACCCCAAGCTAGAGTCCTATGTGGTCCGCCGCCGCCTCTACAGTACCATCGCACCCCAAGCTAGAGTCCTGTGTGGTCTGCCGCCGCCTCTACAGTACCATCGCACCCCAAGCTAGAGTCCTGTGTGGTCTGCCGCCGCCTCTACAGTACCATCGCACCCCAAGCTAGAGTCCTGTGTGGTCTGCCGCCGCCTCTACAGTACCATCGCACCCCAAGCTAGAGTCCTGTGTGGTCTGCCGCCGCCTCTACAGTACCATCGCACCCCAAGCTAGAGTCCTATGTGGTCCGCCGCCGCCTCTACAGTACCATCGCACCCCAAGCTAGAGTCCTATGTGGTCCGCCGCCGCCTCTACAGTACCATCGCACCCCAAGCTAGAGTCCTATGTGGTCCGCCGCCGCCTCTACAGTACCATCGCACCCCAAACTAGAGTCCTATGTGGTCCGCCGCCGCCTCTACAGTACCATCGCACCCCAAGCTAGAGTCCTATGTGGTCCGCCGCCGCCTCTACAGTACCATCGCACCCCAAGCTAGAGTCCTATGTGGTCCGCCGCCGCCTCTACAGTACCATCGCACCCCAAGCTAGAGTCCTATATGGTCCGCCGCCGCCTCTACAGTACCATCGCACCCCAAGCTAGAGTCCTATGTGGTCCGCCGCCGCCTCTACAGTACCATCGCACCCCAAGCTAGAGTCCTGTGTGGTCCGCAGCCGCCTCTACAGTACCATCGCACCCCAAGCTAGAGTCCTGTGTGGTCTGCCGCCGCCTCTACAGTACCATCGCACCCCAAGCTAGAGTCCTGTGTGGTCTGCCGCCGCCTCTACAGTACCATCGCACCCCAAGCTAGAGTCCTGTGTGGTCTGCCGCCGCCTCTACAGTACCATCGCACCCCAAGCTAGAGTCCTATGTGGTCCGCCGCCGCCTCTACAGTACCATCGCACCCCAAGCTAGAGTCCTATGTGGTCCGCCGCCGCCTCTACAGTACCATCGCACCCCAAGCTAGAGTCCTATGTGGTCCGCCGCCGCTTCTACAGTACCATCGCACCCCAAGCTAGAGTCCTATGTGGTCCGCCGCCGCCTCTACAGTACCATCGCACCCCAAGCTAGAGTCCTATGTGGTCCGCCGCCGCCTCTACAGTACCATCGCACCCCAAGCTAGAGTCCTATGTGGTCCGCCGCCGCCTCTACAGTACCATCGCACTCCAAGCTAGAGTCCTATGTGGTCCGCCGCCGCCTCTACAGTACCATCGCACCCCAAGCTAGAGTCCTATGTGGTCCGCCGCCGCCTCTACAGTACCATCGCACCCCAAGCTAGAGTCCTATGTGGTCCGCCGCCGCCTCTACAGTACCATCGCACCCCAAGCTAGAGTCCTGTGTGGTCTGCCGCCGCCTCTACAGTACCATCGCACCCCAAGCTAGAGTCCTGTGTGGTCTGCCGCCGCCTCTACAGTACCATCGCACCCCAAGCTAGAGTCCTGTGTGGTCTGCCGCCGCCTCTACAGTACCATCGCACCCCAAGCTAGAGTCCTGTGTGGTCTGCCGCCGCCTCTACAGTACCATCGCACCCCAAGCTAGAGTCCTATGTGGTCCGCCGCCGCCTCTACAGTACCATCGCACCCCAAGCTAGAGTCCTATGTGGTCCGCCGCCGCCTCTACAGTACCATCGCACCCCAAGCTAGAGTCCTATGTGGTCCGCCGCCGCCTCTACAGTACCATCGCACCCCAAACTAGAGTCCTATGTGGTCCGCCGCCGCCTCTACAGTACCATCGCACCCCAAGCTAGAGTCCTATGTGGTCCGCCGCCGCCTCTACAGTACCATCGCACCCCAAGCTAGAGTCCTATGTGGTCCGCCGCCGCCTCTACAGTACCATCGCACCCCAAGCTAGAGTCCTATATGGTCCGCCGCCGCCTCTACAGTACCATCGCACCCCAAGCTAGAGTCCTATGTGGTCCGCCGCCGCCTCTACAGTACCATCGCACCCCAAGCTAGAGTCCTGTGTGGTCCGCAGCCGCCTCTACAGTACCATCGCACCCCAAGCTAGAGTCCTGTGTGGTCTGCCGCCGCCTCTACAGTACCATCGCACCCCAAGCTAGAGTCCTGTGTGGTCTGCCGCCGCCTCTACAGTACCATCGCACCCCAAGCTAGAGTCCTGTGTGGTCTGCCGCCGCCTCTACAGTACCATCGCACCCCAAGCTAGAGTCCTATGTGGTCCGCCGCCGCCTCTACAGTACCATCGCACCCCAAGCTAGAGTCCTGTGTGGTCTGCCGCCGCCTCTACAGTACCATCGCACCCCAAGCTAGAGTCCTATGTGGTCCGCCGCCGCCTCTACAGTACCATCGCACCCCAAGCTAGAGTCCTGTGTGGTCTGCCGCCGCCTCTACAGTACCATCGCACCCCAAGCTAGAGTCCTATGTGGTCCGCCGCCGCCTCTACAGTACCATCGCACCCCAAGCTAGAGTCCTATGTGGTCTGCCGCCGCCTCTACAGTATAGAATAGAATAGAATAGAAAAACTTTTATTTAGAGCACAGTACAACAATTTCCAGGTACAATTTACAAACGATAGAAATAAACTATAAAAAATAGCTGTACTGTGCACCAAAACGGTACTGACTCAGCATATGCTGCAGTATACTCTGCAGCGCTGTTATTCTGCCAGAAACCGGTTCGGCGAACGAACGCACGCTCTTCACAACATGTTAAAAATAAATTTAATAAATTAAAATAGAAACAATAAAAATGTTATTTTTTAAAAGTAGAGGCACAAGAACGAACAAATTACATCGTTGTAAAACTAAATAGGTACAACTGTGTGCGATTGTATGTATGCCTAGTATGTTAGTAAATACACAGATTACTAAGTACAACTGTGTGCGATTGTATGTACCGTACAGTACCATCGCACCCCAAGCTAGAGTCCTGTGTGGTCTGCCGCCGCCTCTACAGTACCATCGCACCCCAAGCTAGAGTCCTATGTGGTCCGCCGCCGCCTCTACAGTACCATCGCACCCCAAGCTAGAGTCCTATGTGGTCCGCCGCCGCCTCTACAGTACCATCGCACCCCAAGCTAGAGTCCTATGTGGTCCGCCGCCGCCTCTACAGTACCATCGCACCCCAAGCTAGAGTCCTATGTGGTCCGCCGCCGCCTCTACAGTACCATCGCACCCCAAGCTAGAGTCCTATGTGGTCCGCCGCCGCTTCTACAGTACCATCGCACCCCAAGCTAGAGTCCTATGTGGTCCGCCGCCGCCTCTACAGTACCATCGCACCCCAAGCTAGAGTCCTATGTGGTCCGCCGCCGCCTCTACAGTACCATCGCACCCCAAGCTAGAGTCCTATGTGGTCCGCCGCCGCCTCTACAGTACCATCGCACCCCAAGCTAGAGTCCTATGTGGTCCGCCGCCGCCTCTACAGTACCATCGCACCCCAAGCTAGAGTCCTATGTGGTCCGCCGCCGCCTCTACAGTACCATCGCACCCCAAGCTAGAGTCCTATGTGGTCCGCCGCCGCTTCTACAGTACCATCGCACCCCAAGCTAGAGTCCTATGTGGTCCGCCGCCGCCTCTACAGTACCATCGCACCCCAAGCTAGAGTCCTATGTGGTCCGCCGCCGCCTCTACAGTACCATCGCACCCCAAGCTAGTGTCCTATGTGGTCCGCCGCCGCTTCTACAGTACCATCGCACCCCAAGCTAGAGTCCTATGTGGTCCGCCGCCGCCTCTACAGTACCATCGCACCTCAAGCTAGAGTCCTATGTGGTCCGCCGCCGCCTCTACAGTACCATCGCACCCCAAGCTAGAGTCCTATGTGGTCCGCCGCCGCCTCTACAGTACCATCGCACCCCAAGCTAGAGTCCTATGTGGTCCGCCGCCGCTTCTTCAGTACCATCGCACCCCAAGCTAGAGTCCTATGTGGTCCGCCGCCGCCTCTACAGTACCATCGCACCCCAAGCTAGAGTCCTATGTGGTCCGCCGCCGCCTCTACAGTACCATCGCACCCCAAGCTAGAGTCCTATGTGGTCCGCCGCCGCCTCTACAGTACCATCGCACCCCAAGCTAGAGTCCTATGTGGTCCGCCGCCGCCTCTACAGTACCATCGCACCCCAAGCTAGAGTCCTATGTGGTCCGCCGCCGCCTCTACAGTACCATCGCACCCCAAGCTAGAGTCCTATGTGGTCCGCCGCCGCCTCTACAGTACCATCGCACCCCAAGCTAGAGTCCTATGTGGTCCGCCGCCGCTTCTACAGTACCATCGCACCCCAAGCTAGAGTCCTATGTGGTCCGCCGCCGCCTCTACAGTACCATCGCACCCCAAGCTAGAGTCCTATGTGGTCCGCCGCCGCCTCTACAGTACCATCGCACCCCAAGCTAGAGTCCTATGTGGTCCGCCGCCGCCTCTACAGTACCATCGCACCCCAAGCTAGAGTCCTATGTGGTCCGCCGCCGCCTCTACAGTACCATCGCACCCCAAGCTAGAGTCATATGTGGTCCGCCGCCGCCTCTACAGTACCATCGCACCCCAAGCTAGAGTCATATGTGGTCCGCCGCCGCCTCTACAGTACCATCGCACCCCAAGCTAGAGTCCTATGTGGTCCGCCGCCGCCTCTACAGTACCATCGCACCCCAAGCTAGAGTCCTATGTGGTCCGCCGCCGCCTCTACAGTACCATCGCACCCCAAGCTAGAGTCCTATGTGGTCCGCCGCCGCCTCTACAGTACCATCGCACCCCAAGCTAGAGTCCTATGTGGTCCGCCGCCGCCTCTACAGTACCATCGCACCCCAAGCTAGAGTCCTATGTGGTCCGCCGCCGCCTCTACAGTACCATCGCACCCCAAGCTAGAGTCCTATGTGGTCCGCCGCCGCCTCTACAGTACCATCGCACCCCAAGCTAGAGTCCTATGTGGTCCGCCGCCGCCTCTACAGTACCATCGCACCCCAAGCTAGAGTCCTATGTGGTCCGCCGCCGCCTCTACAGTACCATCGCACCCCAAGCTAGAGTCCTATGTGGTCCGCCGCCGCCTCTACAGTACCATCGCACCCCAAGCTAGAGTCCTATGTGGTCCGCCGCCGCCTCTACAGTACCATCGCACCCCAAGCTAGAGTCCTATGTGGTCCGCCGCCGCCTCTACAGTACCATCGCACCCCAAGCTAGAGTCCTATGTGGTCCGCCGCCGCCTCTACAGTACCATCGCACCCCAAGCTAGAGTCCTATGTGGTCCGCCGCCGCCTCTACAGTACCATCGCACCCCAAGCTAGAGTCCTATGTGGTCCGCCGCCGCCTCTACAGTACCATCGCACCCCAAGCTAGAGTCCTATGTGGTCCGCCGCCGCCTCTACAGTACCATCGCACCCCAAGCTAGAGTCCTATGTGGTCCGCCGCCGCCTCTACAGTACCATCGCACCCCAAGCTAGAGTCCTATGTGGTCCGCCGCCGCCTCTACAGTACCATCGCACCCCAAGCTAGAGTCCTATGTGGTCCGCCGCCGCCTCTACAGTACCATCGCACCCCAAGCTAGAGTCCTATGTGGTCCGCCGCCGCCTCTACAGTACCATCGCACCCCAAGCTAGAGTCCTATGTGGTCCGCCGCCGCCTCTACAGTACCATCGCACCCCAAGCTAGAGTCCTATGTGGTCCGCCGCCGCCTCTACAGTACCATCGCACCCCAAGCTAGAGTCCTATATGGTCCGCCGCCGCCTCTACAGTACCATCGCACCCCAAGCTAGAGTCCTATGTGGTCCGCCGCCGCCTCTACAGCATTATCGCACCCCAAGCTAGAGTCCTGTGTAGGCCGCCGCCGCCTCTACAGTACAATCTTCGATTGCATCGTCACTTTCATAATTGAAAAAATAATTAAGCAAAAAAAAACAATTCGGTGGGCACATGTATGAGGTGATATGATTATTATTATTTGATATTTAATGTTACTTGTCGTTGGTGCGCAGGAGAAGCAGATGGGCGAGGCGGAGGCGGCGCTGGAGCGCGCGCGCGGCGCCGCGCTGCGCTGCACCGACGTGCTGCTGATCGACACGCTGCAGCCCGTCATGGAGGTCGGTGCGCTGCTCGTTACTTCGAAAGCGTGATACCTCCCGAGCATTCGCTCCAAACATTCGTTGTATTAAAATAACCTAACCGATTTGTCAAAAAATTGAAACGGCTGCTTATCCTACGACACTCAAGAGATGAAGACGATACTGACGACACCTGTCACTCCAGAATCCATCGAGTCGTTTAGATACAGGTTCAGCCTCAGAAACAGACACACGGTCATACACCCTAACAATATTTTCTCCTTTGCAAGTCGGATAAGTGTGCTCACACATGCACCAAGCAAGTTCACACACATGCACCAAGCAATTTCACACACATGCACCAAGCAAGTTCACACACATGCACCAAGCAAGTTCACACACATGCACCAAGCAAGTTCACACACATGCACCAAGCAAGTTCACACACATGCACCAAGCAAGTGCACACACATGCACCAAGCAAGTTCACACACATGCACCAAGCAAGTGCACACACATGCACCAAGCAAGTGCACACACATGCACCAAGCAAGTTCACACACATGCACCAAGCAAGAGCACCCACATGCACCAAACAAGTGCACACACATGCACCAAGCAAGTGCACACACATGCACCATGCAAGTGCACACACATGCACCAAGCAAGTTCACACACATGCACCAAGCAAGTGCACACACATGCACCAAGCAAGAGCACCCACATGCACCAAACAAGTGCACACACATGCACCGCGCAAGTGAACACACATGCACTACGCAAGTGCACACACATGCACCAAGCAAGTTCACACACATGCACCAAGCAAGTTTACACACATGCACCAAGCAAGTTCACACACATGCACCAAGCAAGTTCACACACATGCACCAAGCAAGTTCACACACATGCACCAAGCAAGTGCACACACATGCACCAAGCAAGTTCACACACATGCACCGCGCAAGTGAACACACATGCACTACGCAAGTGCACACACATGCACCAAGCAAGTTCACACACATGCACCAAGCAAGTGCACACACATGCACCAAGCAAGTGAACACACATGCACCAAGCAAGTGAACACACATGCACCAAACAAGTGCACACACATGCACCAAGCAAGAGCACCCACATGCACCAAGCAAGTGCACACACATGCACCAAGCAAGTGCACACACATGCACCAAGCAAGTGAACACACATGCACTACGCAAGTGCACACACATGCACCAAGCAAGTGAACACACATGCACTACGCAAGTGCACACACATGCACCAAGCAAGTGAACACACATGCACTACGCAAGTGCACACACATGCACCAAGCAAGTGCACACACATGCACCGCGCAAGTGAACACACATGCACTACGCAAGTGCACACACATGCACACGCAAGTGCACACACATGCACCAAGCAAGAGCACCCACATGCACCATGCAAGTAAACACACATGCACCAAGTAAGTGCACACACATACACCAAGCAAGTGCACACACATGCACCAAGCAAGTAAACATACATGCACTTGCTTGGTGCATGTGTGTTTACTTTTTTGGTGCATGTGTGTGCACTTGCGTGGTGGTGCATGCACCACAGTGCAAGCACAGCACGCAAGCACTATGTTGTTGTCCGCTACTTCTTTTGTAGTATTCTCTGATAAGTGGGTTAGTTGGGTGCGAGCACTTGTTGTGCAGTGTATAGTTGTAGGTGTGGAGGTGTCGAGGTGTCGGCAAACTGTAACCAAAGTGTTTTACTGTTGTAGTTGATGAAGAGCACGACGCCCGCGCCGCGCCCCCCTCCCGCGTCGCGCCCCCCGCCCGCGTCGCAGTAAGTTTGATTATCTCATTACTCTGAGTGAGAAATTCTTGTGTATACATATATTGGAGTTACTTTTAACTTTCGAGCGAAGAAGGTTGTCGCCCGCTGCGACGCTGCCGCCGCCGCCGCCGCCGCCGTGCGCGAGCGTGGAGAAAGGTTTCACCAGATCCCTCGGGAACTACATCGCTATGTTAGTTCGTAGTGTTTGTCATTTCCAACCATCTCTGTGCAAAAAATCATGATAATACGTTGCTTCGTACCGATGTTAAAGAAAACAAATTTTCACGAGATAAAAAATGAGCTATGTCCTCCGTGACACGGGCTACGTTTTCGCCAAATTTCGTCAACATTGGCTGAGACGCTGAAGTGTGAAGCGGTAATTGAATGATTTCTCCATACAAATTTTGAACCCTGAGGGGTTGAATTTTAAAAAATCCGTAATTAGCGGATGCCTACGTCATAATTGCTATCTGTATGCCAAATTTCAGCTATGCATTGATAGACCAGTCAGTCAGTCACGGTTTCCTTTTTTATATATGTAGTCGTAAGATTTTGATAAAATTAGGTTTTTGATCAAAAATCTAGGTTTTTAAAACCGAAACATGACACAATTTAAACTAAATTTTATCATAAACCTGTAACAATCTAGATTTTTGATCAAAAACCTGAACTAGTCTGGGTTTATGATAAAGTTCTAGTCAAAAACATGGGTTTGCTTAGTTTTATGACAAATAGATCAATTTAAATGAAATAAATAAAACAATCCATCATCCTTGCAATTATAGAAAGTAAAAAAATATTTATTTATCAAAATTTTACATCTAATCAATATTCTCCTCCTCCAATCCAATTATGAAATGAAATGTTACACTTTTATGTATGTTGGTATATTAATCTGAGTTTGATGAGCAGCGAAAATGAAATTTAGTAATTTTTAAATACGACTGAACTTAATGCAAAATTTAAAAAAGAATAAAAATGTAATAAAAAACGTTTACCAATGATCGTGCTGCCTTTTTTATAAATTTGCTAGTCTGCTTTATTTATTATGACAATTTCTTGACTTGTGACATCTAGAGTTGCATAAGATATTGTTTTTTGCCTGTACATCGTTTTGTCTTGCAGCGCACTTTAGATTTTTCGCACGAGAATTTCTTTAAACCTTGGCCTCCAAATAAAGACATCTTTGAAGCAATTTCTCGCAAACTCTGTTCAATTGTCGATACAGGTTTGTTAAAGGCAGTGTCCGATATTTGAATAGAGTTTCGAGGCAGCCAGTCTTTAAGAACCCCAGCTGAAGTACCAATTTTGAATAAATCGTTCTTCTAATCAATTACCTTTCCTATAATGTTACTTGCATCCAGTGGCCCTCTATTCATTTTCGGCACCATCAACTAAAATTGTAGCACCAATATCGATTTCTCCAAATTTTTCCGAAGAAGCTGCTTTCATTTTTTTTGCTGACATTTTTAAACTTTCAACGGCATTTTCCATTTTAGTAAGTATGTTTTGTTCTTTTTGACATAAATCACACAGAATCTTTGATCCATACCCTTCATTTTCTTCTGATAATATCTTCCCGCAAATTTTATGAACTAGGTTGTTACAAACGCCATAACGATGTGCTCCAGTGGATTCCTTTCCTTTCCTTGACTATAGGCTCCGATTCAGATTTCCGTCTCAAGATCAAAAAGTTTTTGAGTGCCTGCCTCCAAATCATCATATTTTTTTCCATAGTAGTCTTTGTTTTGTAGACCTCTTCCGTCTGGTGATGAAGATCTAGATTTATATTTTTCAATTATTTTTAATAGCTTCTTCTACTCTTTTCTGTGTCCATAATGGTTTCTCTTTATTTTTTCGGCCTTCAAACAAAGTAGTAAACGCTCTTTCAAAATCTTCTTTACATATAAATTGCTTATCCACTTGGTTTCCTGTAGATGCCATTTCTAGTAAGCACTGGCACAATATTAATAACATTTATTTATTTAATTATTTAACGTAATGTTTTGTTGCAAAAATGGACGCGGGTTGGCCATCTGAGTTGTGTTGTGTGACTGAAGAAGCGAGGAAAGGGGCGAGGCGCGCGCGAACGCAGGCGAAACAAAAGCGGGGGAATTCCACATCAAAGTCAACGGAAATCTACATCAGATTCATCATAAACCCAAACTAGTTCAGGCTTTTGATCAAAAATCTAGATTGTTACAGGTTAATGATAAATTTAGTTTAAATTGTGTCATCTTCCGGTTTTTGATCAAAAACCTAGATTTTTGATCAAAAACCTAATTTTATCAAAATACTGCGACATATAGATCCCCACACGATAGAGTAAGTAACAAAAAAAATCGCACCATCGTCATTTACTTTCAGATGAGGTGATGCCAAGGGCTTACCAATTGTGACATGGCTGTTATTTGTCCCTCAATATTATTGACATCTAATCAGCCCACTGCCAAGTGTAGGCCGCGCCTCGTCCCTCCCCAGCCTCACCGTCGTGCACCGGGCGGCTGGTCCGCCTGCTGCCTGCTCATCTCGCTCCGACGTGGTTGACACTCTTTAAAGCTCTAGCCCACTTTATATTCTTATTTAAGTACCTACCTTCGTAATCCCCGTGTCGGGCACGTTGCAGGGATATAGAGACGGTGGTGATAGAGGACGACCCGACCGACCGCGCGGCGCCGCCGCCCGCCGTGCGCCGCGCCGGCTGGTCTCGGCGGCCACCTTCCCCGGATGCATCCGTCGCTCCAGTTAAAATTGCCCCAGCGACGACTACTCCCGGATGTACCTCGCGGGGGACCGGTGGGCAGCGGGCGCCAGGGGGCAACGCAACTGGCCCCTACCAGTACCAGGGCAACACGGCTCGAAAAACGTTCCCCGCGAGAGGAAGTCCCGCCGGCACTGGCGCGAACCCGAGCAGTGCAACTGCAGCGGCGTGCGGCGCCACGCAGAGCGCCAACCGCGCCACCGCCCCCGCCACCGCCACCCCGGCCAACCCGGCCAACCCGCTGCGAGCGCCCGCTTTAAGCGACGTGTCTCAAAACGCAAGCTCGATGCTGGTGCAGGCCCTGGCGGGGGTGGCGCCGGCCGAGGCCCCCAGCGCGGGCGGCGCCGCGGCCGCGCCGCTCAACAGCGACGCGGTGCTGATGGTGCTGCCGCCTGGCGCGCAGGTCCGTGCAATTCTTAAATGTACTTGTACATCTATTTTACTGTTTCTGACTTGAAATTCAACAAACAATTTTATTTTAATTTGTCGCACTCAGTGCACTAAGTGCGCATTTAAAGACATGTTTTTAGGGTTTCGTACGTCACGGGGTAAAGGAACCCTCATAGAATCACTTCGTTATCCGTCTGTCTGTGTGTCTGTGTGTCTGCCAGTTATACAAAAAATCGCGTTTCTTCTGAAAAAAGATAAGCATCTAGAGAGTTTTTGCTGCAGTAACAAATTTTCATAGAACTGCGAGCTAGAGTACGTTTGCGTACCATTTTCTATTTGTTAAGTATGATGAGTAGAACCCCAGTTGACGATACCTAACTACATCAATTTTGTTGCACCCTGTGTAGGTGTAGGCGTCGGTTACTATTTACTGATAACTTATCACAACTAGATAACACATGTAAAAGCGGTAACTTGTTTTCCTGTTCCTGTAAGGCGAGTAGAGGAGGCTTTATTTCCTAATTATTTTGTTAGATTTAACGATGATCGTGATTATGTAAAATATTGTTTTTTTAATCAACTCGGAACCTCTTAGGTTCACTATACTGACGAAAATGATGTGTTTTGTTAGTTTTTAACTGAAATGGCAATAAACATTGGAAGTTTCCTGCTCGTTTGTTCAATGTATGATAAACCGGCAGGCGGCAATGCGTTGCAGTCGGAGTGGGACTCACGAACCGAGGGGTCTCGCGGCGTCTCGCGGCGCCACACCGCCACACCGCCACACCTCTGGATAAGGGACCTTCAAACCATCAACGAATACCTACCTAAAACAATGATCTTATTAATTTCAATCAAAAGACGTCGAGTGACATATTTTTTTAAAAATTTTGTTTGAGTATGATTAACACTCGGCCGGTTTTTATTAATTTTATTCTAAAAGTAGCGCCGCTCCGCCGCTCCGCCGGAACAAATAGAAAATGGTGCGCAAACGTGCCCTATGTAACATTTGTATGAAAATTAGTTACTGCAGTTGAACCTTTTTGGATACTTATCTAATTGAATATTATGTTAAAATCGCGGGCACTTGTCAGAACAAATTGAAAATAGAGCGTAAACTTACCCTACGTGACAGTTCTATGAAAATCAGTTCCTGCAGCAAAAACTGTTGGTTGCCGAGCAAACTCACTCTTTCCTAGAAAGTACAAATTGACGTAGTAAATTAGTGCCATCAAAACCCTGCGCAGAGATTACGATGTTTCTAATAAGACTAGTTTGGTAAGTACTTTAAACCTTAACCAAACTACATAGGGTTCACATTTAAGGCATAATAGTATCGGCGGCAGATGGATCCCGCTATTTGCTGTTTCCTTAGAAATGCTCATCACAACGAATAAAATTATGCCAGAAAAAGGCGGAACTAACGAATATCTATCGAATCGTGTCTTTGTTTTTTTGGAGTTTACTCCTTAAGAATCGATTTGCATATAAGGCGCCCGGTATGAAAAAAATATGAGGAGTAAAATCTAGTGATCGAAAACGTAGTTTGTTATATTCTCTTTGCGCGTTACGTTTTTTACGCGCAACCTATTGTGCGCACCTCTGTCACGTGATACAAAACAGTCAGGATTGGCTGAGTCTGACAAAAAGAATATAAGTCACTACGAAATCTAAAATGAAGTCACAACACAGTAATCGAATCGGTTGCAGTCTTACAATTTTTGATCTGATAAGATTTTAAAATTTGTGATTTTTATATAATTTGGTATTCCACTCCATCATGGGTGTCAATTTTGTGAAAGCAGATAGCAGAAACTTGCCCAAAGTGGACGCAATCATGTTCTTTAAAAATAACCCCGAGTTTTATTCTGCAGAGCTGAGAAATGTAAAAACAGCAATGTAAGTACTATAAAATAATATAACACTACCTACGTAAGTAACCTTAATTCTGCTAAGGCGAAATAATAGTCTTTCTTTCAGTAGTAGTTTTTTAGGTTATAAAGAATAATACAGTAAGTAATTAGTTTGCATTTTCAGGGCTGCACGAGAATCTTATGGTGACGATGCTATTGGGTACGTGCAACTACGTCGTGGATCAGGACTTTGCACACTCAATTGCAAGATCTGCCCCGAGCACAAAGCGAGGGCTAGTTCATACAAATTCACTATGGTGATAGACGAGACTAAAGGTGAAATCGTCAGTTGCCAGTGCTTGGACTGTGCAGCTTTAGCTGGTGGTTGTAAGCATGCAGTGGCATTTTTGATGTGGACCCATCGTCGCAGTGAAGAACCTTCCTTGCGTGAATGTTACTGGAAAAAACCCGTCCTCTCGAGAGTAGGGACTACTATGAAATACGTCACTGTATATCAAATTTGAAAAAAAAAACCAGCTCCACATCATGAAACCAGCACAGACCTTTTCCACGGGTTTCTTCAAGAAGCAAAAAAGAAGAAAATTATGAATTGTGAACTTTTAAAGTATCAGAACGACTTTAAACACAGTGATGTTCGACAGTTTTCATTTCCTTATTCAAGTGAGTGATGATATAAAGAAAGATGTCAACAAATTACTAGAAACATTACAAGAGAAACTTAACAAAAATGCTCTTGATTTAATTGAAGAGTCAACACAAAACCAATGTTAGAGCCCTTTATGGTATGACCTAAGATATGCTCGTATAACCGCATCTAAAGCATACGAGGTTAGTCGCTGCCAAACACCAAATGGATCATTAGTAGCTGCGACCATGGGAGCTAAAACACCTGACACATCAGCTATGAAAAGAGGCCGGAAATTGGAATGATTATAAAAACTGTGCAGAGTAAACTTAAAACTAAAGTCAAGCCCTGTTTTGTGCCTGTTTAGACAATCGTACTTAAGTAGTAAACTCCAGTCGTGCGTCGGAGCTGACACACACTTTTTTTTTTAAATTCCAGTGGGGTGGCGATGTTCACGTCAAGTTAGAACAAACAAAATTTATACGGAACAAATTAGAAGTACCGACGATCTATTGATTTAGTAAATAAAAGTTGGAAAATCTGGACCTTTCCACCCACGGTGGCTAGCGTGAAGATAACCGCCACCATTTTAATAAAAAAAACGCTATTTCGCGTGCCGGAACTAACGAAATTTTGCCAGAACAAATCGGAACTAATCCAGAAGTAACGATTTAAGCTAAAAACTCGAAATTCGCGACACGGGGCGCGTCTGTTCACGGTGGTAAATGAAAGGGCTTTTTAAGCCGATTTTGGAATATATCCGATAATAAATAAATTCGATCCGATCCTGGTGATTTTAGTGGTTAAAAGCTACCCAGGGCTCAGTACTACTAGCTTTCACTTATTTACTGCCTGTTTAGTTTCCACATAACTGTTAAAGTAAACTAAAACTTAAACTTCCACAACTTCTAGCAAATTTAGACCTATGGTCTCCTTAAAAAAAGCCATATCTCCGAACATATTAAGACTTGTAGTTTAGAATTTCCCCACCCTTAAAAAATGTATATTAGTACTAACTTACAGTATGGACACTCCCTGTCGCTCTCTAGATTCTACCTCCCCCCCCCCCCCCCCCCATCGTCGCGCAGATTGGTTACAGTTTCGTTATCGAACGAAAAGGATGAGCTACGTTAACGCGCCCCGACCGCTGTGATTTTCGGGAATTATTAAATCCAAATTTGGTAAACTGTTCATTTTACTGATGTGTTAGTTCACATAGTAATAACTGCAATAAAACGCGATATCCTTTGGATAAAAAGCAACACAAAAAGCCAGTTCATTAATTCGTATTTCGTCACGCTTAGTATCTGGAGAAAACGCATTAATCTTGCTTTTTTGTGAAGCGTCTTAAATATTTCTTAAGAATTAAATTACAAATCATATGCTGATTTGCTAGTGTAGAAATAAAACGGGCCAACTGCGAGTCTGACTTGCACACGTAGAATTCCGTACCATCGTATAAGATTTAATTATCGCATTCCAATATAAATATGGACTGTTTTTTTTTTTATTCACTATTGGTAAACCCTGTTATTGTAGGTAACTTACCTTTACGTATTTTTTTAAGTTTATCACCTTTTTTTTTGTTTAATCCACAGTTGATAAGTTCTTGGCATCATCTCACCTGATGGTAAGTGACGATGATGCCGAAGAGGGAAGCGGGCTTACCAAGATTCCCCAATGGGGATCTGGCTATCTTATCTTCAAGCCGGCACACATCAATGCTGTTAACACTGATGTTTGGCGGCAAGACGAACGATAAGATGGGGGTAGCTAGCCAGGCGGGCTATGAAAATGCCCCACCTCCAACCAAACCGAGTCTTACAAAGTTAACCCCGCTGGGAATCTAACTAGCGACCTTCTGGTGTGAAGCGAATGGACTAACCATTGGTTTTTAACCGCCTCCGTGGCGTAATGGCTATTCCATTCGCTTCACTTCAGGAGGTCACGGGTTCGAATCCCGGCGGGGTCAACTTTGTAAGACTCGCCCCATTCTACGGTCGGTAACTCGAGGTCAATGCTCTCCAGGTTCACGTTAAAAGTCACGTGATTTGATAACGTCTTCATTTTTAAAGTTTATCACATTATCCTTGATAATTATTATCAACGGTCGGTACCTCGAGGTCAATGCTCTCCAGGTCACGTTAAAGCTTACGTGCTTTTTATTTTATTTTGCGCGGAAATACGGACTAACCGTGCGGGGATCATTGAACTATTACTAGCGGGGGATGCGGGTAGTAGCATGCGCACCTATTTAGCTATGTTTGAAGAACAATTTTATTCATCTAAGTTACCTACCAAGTAGCCACTGTTGATTGTTGCATGCAGTGAATATCTAACAAACATTTCGTGACCAATGCCGCCGGTGTGATTCAACCCTACCTGCATTCATGCCTATAGATACGTCAGTTTAGACTAGGTCATGACAAATCTGGTGACGATAAAGGAAATGGATAAACTTAGGTTGAGAGGATAAATGGCAAATATGTCCTACTACTGACGGGCGTTGCTCCATAACGCAACCGAATATTTGGTCAGTTTTTGCATAATTGTCACGAGTACAACTAGAACTTTCGTTTTATATCTTACTCAGCCATTTCCCTGTTTGTTTGTTTTTTGTTTACGATAACTAGTTTTTCAGGCGCTATAAGTACATAACGCAACCACTTTGCGCAGGCAGACCGACATATTTAACATCAGAGGGTTGCCGTTTATCCTCTCAACGTAAGTTTATCCATTTCCGTTATCGCTAGTAAATTTATCGTTACCTCCTAGTATAGTTGTTTATATGTGTATCATTTCTCGCTCGTTTGTATGAAGGTTCCGGGGTGTGGCGACGCAACAAAACACGTACTAAGCACCGCGGGATTACGATTAATACGAAATTAAACTTTTTTCTCTCATTAAGAACCGGGTTTCTTTATTCGGAACCGGTCCTTCAGATGCCTTGAAATACCCGGGTATACCCGGGTGTATTCCCTAGTCCCCACCGAAGGGCTTCACCCCACATTGGTTGGGCATTCTTTGTTCGATTCCACGTCTCGAGTTCAAAAGAGAAATGGTACAAAATATGCAGAAACCAACTAAGGAAAGGGTTTAAAGAGATAAGATGGCAACACTTTTGATCTCTACAGCCCGTTGCAGCCTCTTTTCACACAACGTATCATTTTTGACGAGAAACAAAATCAGCAGCTTTTTTTCGTTAAAGATCCCTCCGAACAGCCTGCTGATGGATAAAGTTTACAACGAATGGAAGGAGAAAACTCGCCCAATGACGTAGTCAATGACTATGCAGAGCGTTGAATTGCGTTCATCCAGAAATTAATGCAAGCATTACAAGGAGCGAACAGCCTTCTGCTGCTGCTGTGCTCTCCTCTGTGTGGTGTGGTGGTCTGGTGGTCTGGTGGTGTGGTGGATGTACACAGAAAAACTCCGTGTGGCTTCCAAACCCAACATTGAAACGTGGTGTTTGGGAAATAAAGATGCAAACTGATTATCTTTATTTAATATTTAATTACATATCATCATTATATAACTCATTGAAAAAAAAACATCAGAGGGTTTTTTCCATATAAATCCCATTTATAAAAATGACAAATCTGCACGACCCCCAAATATTATTAGTTTTAGCTCAAATTTTGCAAAGCGGCACCCAGGGCGATATGAAACAAATAGAGCCTGGTGGAGCACCAACATTCAAAACTTCGTTTTTTGGACCACCCTATTATTGGTACCATCTCATTGATAAGAAAAATGTTATTATAATGAAACGCTTTTCAGATCATCAGCAGACTAGACGGTGTGGGTCCGAAGTACCTTCTGCTGAACCCGCCGGACCTCGCCCCTCCCGCCACCCTCTCAACCCCTCTCGCCGCCCCCTTAGCCCCTCTCGCCGCCCCCTCGACGCCTCTCGCCGCCCCCTCAATCCCTCTCGCACCCCTGCCGAGGAACGCCGCCGCCCCCGGCAGCTGCACCGTGTTCTGCGACAGCGACTCGGACAGCAGCGACTCCATCCTGCTCAGCCAGCTCATACAGCGGCGGGACGAGTTCAATCGGAAACACAAAAACAGTGAAAGTGATAAAACTAAAACCAAAACGAATAACAATACAACTAACAGTTTCAACTTCTATAATACCGGCAATAGCAAGTGTTACATAACGGACGTGAAGTCGCTCAGTGAACAGAAAAGTGTCGGTGTGACGGAAACAAGTAAACAGTGCTTTATAACGGAAGTGAAGTCGTTGAGTGAGGACAGTGAGAGCGGCAGCAAGCGTGGCGGTGAGGCGACGCGCGCGGGACAGAGCAAGAAGGCGAAGGGCGACGCGCACGAGTACGCGGGGGAGCAGGCGCAGGCGCGCGCGCCGCTGCCGAGCACCGACCGCGTGGACTGGGAGGACAAGATACCTATGGATGTTATCTCTTTTATGGTGAGGCTTCATGGCTGTCATCGCTTTTGTTGTGCAACTAACTGCGAGCGACAGGCGCTTGCGCTCAGGGCGGCCCGCCACCGCGCCACCAGCGCCGCACAGCGTTGCCGAAGTGTTGGCGGCACGGACAAACGTGTTGACGGCGAGACCTCCCGCAGCTGGACCTGGCCTTCGTATCAAAGTGTTGTTTTTTTATCATAAATTTAAGTGCGTTTGACTACATCTCACCCGACTGTACGTAACGATAACTCAAATAATGCTTATTCACTCGCCTTGAAGATCCCCAATTTATAGGGCTCGGAAACAGAGACGCAGGCAAGGAGTTCTACTCCATCGCTGTCCGCATATTAGCTAATGTCATAGGAAACTAACGCTTCGTGCGTATAGGCTGAATATCAACAACAAAGGGGTGGAACCGCCTCCTGCGTCTCGTTGACCGAAGGTGGAATGGAGCTGGGGGAATGAGGCGTTGACAGGAACAGCGACCCAAACTGTATATAACCGTAAAGTTGGGTGAGTGGGGACGTCCCACTAGTTCATTATTTCTATCTATAATTTTTAAGTCCTTAGCATCATCTCACCTGATGGTAAGTGACGATGATGCTGAAGATGGAAGTCGACTTACCAAGATTCCCCAACGCAATGAGGAACTGGCTATCTTATCTCCACGCCGGAACACATCAATGCTATGTAGCAGCAAGACTTAGATAAGTAGTGGCGGCTAGCCCGGCTGATCAACCAAACTGAATCTTACAAAATTACATTTCCTGGGGTGAAGTCACCATTGTGAGATGGGTTTCTTCCCCATCGGTTATCACATCAGTTCTGAAGCTGTATGGCAAGAGAAGAGAACACAGGCATTACAAGTGTCCACCTACAGAACGTTACGTTAGGGATACTAACTGTAGGCGAAAAACAATTACATTCTAGAACATGTACTAATTAATCAACTTAACAAAGACCACCGACCGTTTCGACATATTCAGTAACAGCGCTGGCAACACTACGAGTGTGTTGCCTACGAGTAGGCGTCCCTTTGCGTAGAAGTCATCTCGGCGATTCTCTTCTTATTATTATTTTACTTTCCTTTTTTTTCAACTTTTGAATTTTGTTTCCTTTTTCTATTTGTGAAATATTACCTTAATTGTTATAGTATGCACGGTTAACGCCTTTAGGCAATTTTCATTGTTACTCTCTTTTATTATGTGGAAGCTTGTAATTAGCTTGTAGTGACTATTTCTATTTACCACTTTGTCAATAAGGCTGTAAGCTCCCCAAATGAAATAGAACACAATGTCCCATGTGAACGCATCAGCTGATCAGTTTGCGTGTCCCCAGGACGCGACGGACCCGTGCGCCGGCACCTTCCTGCCTCCCAGAGCGGCCGGCAAACTGTTCCACGACACCCCGCCACCACTCCACGCCATCACCGCCACCACCGCCACCACCGCCACCAGTAGCCACACAACAAACAATTGTACAAGTAGTGATAACACAAGTGCGCAGTGCGCCGCCCCGAGCGTGGGGGGGGCGCGCGACCCGCCCGACGGGGACCCCGGGGGGCCGCGCCCCCTCGCCTTGATATCGAACGTCACCTCGGCCACGGGGGAGAAGTCCCTCGTCATAGACCTCTGCTGATTGGTGCTTTTATATTTGGAACGTTGGCTAAGCGTGGCCGCACACTGAGCGGCTGAGCGGCTGAGCGGGCGGGTGGCCGCAAGTCGGCGAGCAAGCCGAGCAACTAGCAACTAGAAAGTGTTTCTATTAGTGTGTGTCGGCGGCAGATCGTAAGACGGATGTTACCACCAGGCTAGGCAGGCAGGTCAGGTCGCGCCGGACTGGGACGGTCTGCCGCCGACGTGCGACGTGCGACATGCAATCTGACAAAATGAAATCTCTACGAGTGTGTGTGTGTGTGTCAGATTGTAGAAAACAAATAGAGTGAAAACAAAGTACTTCGATCGCGACTGCCGCCATATTTTTTCGTTTTTTTATTTGCTATTATAATACTTTATGAATTGATTTTAATAGAATTTTCTGATACCGCCTGTCCTGAAAGCATAATCTATCGAATTCCTACTAATATTATTAATGTGAAAATGTATTTGTTTGTTACCTCTTCACGCTTCAACCACTCAACCAATCTTGACGAAATTTGCCATGCAGGTAGCCTGTGTCATGCAGGTAGCCTGTGTCATGCAGGTAGCCTGTGTCATGCAGGTAGCCTGTGTCATGCAGGTAGCCTGCGTCATTTAGAGCAACACATGCTACTTTTATCCCGTAAAAAAAGCATAGCCCGATACAATTCCCGAGGGATCTGAAAAAATACCCTTTTTCAGTATCGCAACGGATTGTTGTGATTTTTGCACAGAGATAGTTAAAAGGGTGGGAAATTGCATGAAACTACTAATGAGCATAGACCGAGATAGTTCCCGAGGGATCTGGGAAAACTAATCTTACCACGTTCGCGCGCGTCGGCGTCGCGACGGAGCAACGGATTGAAGTGATTTTTTGCATAGGAGTAGTTGAGGGGGTGGGAAGTGACATGGACTGCTGATCAGAACAGCCCGATAAAGTTCCCGAAGGATCTGGAGCAACTCGCGAGCCGCACGCGCGCCGTCTCACCCTCAAAGAAAGTCACAAATAAAATAAAAGTTAAAAAAAACTAAAACCCGACTACGGAAAAGTATGGAAACAAGAATTTTCCACCTGAAATCATATATTATTGTTCCCTTATAATAATACTAGCTGTTTCCCGCGGCTTCACCCGCGTGGACCTCGTTTCTATGACTTTTCGAGGGTGCGCAGTGCGCGAGCCGCAAGCGGCTCGCGAGCGTGGTAAAAAGTAGCCTATGTCTTAACCCAGGTCCTAATCTGTCTACCTACCAAATTTCAGCCAAATCCGTTCAGTAGTTTTTGCGGGAAAGCGTAACAGACAGACAGAGTTACTTTCACATTTATAATATTAGTAGATTAGTAGATATTAGTAGGGATTATTGTTCCCTTGTAATAGCCGCGCGCGCGAGCCGCGTGGTGGAGGTGCTCGAGTTAACATTGTGATTACGACGGGGCTTGCGAGTGCGGCGAGCGCCCCGCCCGGGCGGAGGGACCGATAGAGGCTATGAGTTCATGCGGGAAACTCATGTTTTCCGTACTCGGGCTTACAACAACAACACGTAATACAACAAGCCAAGAGTGAGTTGTACTCGCGCTAAGGTGTCTGAACTGAGTAAAAAAAATATTTTTTAAGGTTCTTTAACTCAAAAGGTAAAAACGGAACCATTATAGGATCACTGTCTGTCACAGCCAATTTACTCCGAAACTACTGGACCGATGGAGTTGAAATTTAGTACACACAATATGTAAGTCGGTGACCTTAACAAGTACGTGTAACGTAAATAAATGAATTCTAAACGTGTAGGACGAGAGGCTCGAGCCTACCCTGAATTAGAGCGATCGGGCCTCAGTCGACCACGCGGGCCCGGGCCCAGTGCGGGTTGGTCCACTTCACACACAACCTGCGAGTTAAGGTAACAGGCAACAAATAGCCACTCCTAGAGTCTCGTGTCTGACCTTTGTAAGGCTGTATCTTTGGCGCCGTGACGGGGAGGGCGCTGAAGGGGGATTTACTAAAAAAAGTCATAAATGAATGGGATACAAGAAATGCTTTTTTATTACAAGTTTTTTGCTCTATCGTAAAAACGTTAATACATAGGTACAAGCGTGAAACTTGGCATGATTATATTATACTTAGTACTTATCCTGAAGTAATACAACAAATAGAAAAACTGGCCAAGCGTGAGTCGTACTCAATTTATGGAGTCCGAACTTAATGAAAATAATATTTGTCACTCGCGTCGATGTCGTTTTTTTAAATAAATAGATATCATACATATCATTATTAAACTTGTGGAGTAGTGCTGTGGCGGCGCCTCGCGCGGGAAGTTAATTTTAAAATGTAGGTAGTTAGAAGATATTTAATAAAATGTACGAAAATTATGCCTCTTCCCCTTTTCTCCGACAGTACTACGAGTAAAGCAAAAATGTTGGAAAAAAGTAGTGAACACAGAGAGCGAGCGCAGCGCCTCGCGTACAGTTTACACGAAATCGTGTTCTTACGGAGAACGGAAGCGGCGGCGCGGCGCCGCGCGGTGCGGGACCCTCCAAGTCTCCACCCTGTTCCCGAGGCCCCCTCGGGCGGGCTCGCCGGCGCCGCGCGGTGCGGGACCCTCCAAGTATCCACCCTGTTCCCGAGGCCCCCTCGGGCGGGCTCGCCGGCGCCGCGCGGTGCGGGACCCTCTCCAAGTATCCACCCTGTTCCCGAGGCCCCCTCGGGCGGGCTCGCCGGCGCCGCGCGGTGCGGGACCCTCTCCAAGTATCCACCCTGTTCCCGAGGCCCCCTCGGGCGGGCTCGCCGGCGCCGCGCCCCGAGCGGCGGATTTGCAAACAATTCATTTTTGTTTCTAAAATTGGAAACGCTAAACACAAAAGAACGCCGACTTCGTTCGCAACAATTTCGTACAATTTTGGATTTTTTTTTTGTTTTCGTTAATATTCTAAAAAACCGGACAAGTGCGAGTGGGACGCGCCCACCGAGGGCTCCGCACCGATGTGTAGGAACATAACATAAATCATAACAGTGCGAACTGTTAGTTACTACATACACCAACATTATTACGTGCCTACCTATACATAAAATAGGGATTTTTTAATTATTCTTCGTCATAAATAAAAACTATACATCATAAAAATAATTAAAAATATATTTAAGCTTGTGCCAATGGAGCCCTTTCATACGATACCCCGCATGACACGGTTAACTCAATTCAACATTAGAACCGCCGTTCCTTGATTAATTGATTACGTACTTTAAATAAAGACTATATTTGTATGATTTTTTACAAATGTACAGTTTTCAGATTTTTCCCTATACTAGTAGTATAAGACGATATTACTTGTCAAATTACATTGTTCTAGGTTTTGATATCCTTGAGAGTAGAAATATACATTTTTTTGTGGCATAAACGGCCGTATCTTTTTTTTACTTTAAGTTTTCACAGCTTCAAGGTACTGCAGACCGAAGAATATGGTTTTAATTTCAACTCGATACCTCCACGCGTTCCCGAGATCAGTGGTCTCGACACACAGACGGACGGACAACAAAGTGATCCTATAAGGGTTTCGTTTTAACGGTACGAAACCCTAAAAAAGTAGTACACTGATTTTGATAAAGTGTATACGGGACCAAACTGGCGCCCGGCCTGCCCGGCCTGCCCGGCCTGCCCGGCCTGCCCGGCACACATTAGCGAATAAAATAACAATCATGGACATCGGCTCACAATCTGCGAACATATCGCGTAACAAACGTATCTTTTTGAAAGTACTACGAAATTCATGTCGCGCGTAGTCCGATACGCTCTTGAACATTTTCTTTGAAGTCGGTTGAGGAAGAGACTTCATTTTGACCGACTTGGTCACCGGTTACCTGGCTGCTCAGTGCTCAGTGTGCGGCGGCGAAACGAAACGAACTATATTATGTTAAATAAGGATGTACATAGCTGTGTGTCTCTTGGTTCCGAGACCGTGTCGCGACGTGACGCGTGACGCGTGACACGTGGCGCGGGAAGTGACGCGGGACGCGAGTGCTGCCCTCAAGGCTGACTAGGATATTACACAAACGGCATTATAGTGCGGCCTTCCAGATAATGCTGATTTGACACTTCAAGTCAGCGATAGAATGTAACATTCGATTAGCGTTGCCAGGCGTCCGGATAAAGCCGGACAGGGTTAGGCTTTTTGGATGCGTGTCCGGTCAAATTCGATGATGTCCGGCCTGTCCGGTTTTTGTTAGGCTTTTTTAGATTTCATGATCCTCCAGTCGTATAAGTGATAAAGTGACTCAAGGGGGCGGCGCTTCGTAGTCTGATTAAGACCTCGTCTAAACGTACAGATTGACTAACTAATGCACTAAATTTATTCATGTTTAAAGCGGGCTGTAATAATTTAAGAAGTCCGGATTTTTACCCAAAAGTCCGGCTTAACTTGGTAGTCTGTCCGGCTATTCAGTTTTAAGACCTGGTAACCCTACATTCGATGAATCTTTGAAATTGTAAAAAATAAATCTTTAGTTTCTAAGCTTAAGAACATGAAAAAAACTTTTTTATTTAATAATAGTAACGGAACACATATTTAGTTTTATGTTTATGCATAAGGACAACAGAATGTGAATTTTTTAATTATATGAAACGTTTACGTTCAATGGTCATTTCTTCTTATTAATAGTGATGTCACCACATGTAACCATTGATAACGTATTTGTAACGAGATTTGTTAAAAATATTATAAATTCATTTCCACACAAACAATTATTGCTTGTTGCATCAAGCAACCAACCATAAAAGTTTCAGGCATAAAAGTAATATGTTTATGCAATAAAAATAGTGGATTGTACAACAAGCCATTTTATCTGAGACGTTCATTTAGCCACCCGAGCCGGTGCGGCGAGGGTAGATAGTCACGTCGAGGGTAAATTTGATTTCATGCTCGAGTTTTACACTCTGCTCTTCGATTGCTAGGAAATAATAAATATTCAACCGCAGTACAACAAATTTCGCTAATTTTGATAATTAATTTGTTTCCCGCCACACAATTTTTCTTATTTTCCACCCCCTACACCCATTACCACCCCTAAAATCGACGGTCCACAAAGTACACCTTAGCCTCGGGTTTAGCAACACTATTTTGGTAATGGTTATTTTATTTCGTTATATGTTACATCAACATGATAAGTACAAAGTATTTACTATGGATGTCTATGGGCACATCACTAGCTACGTCAAAATAGCATATATGTCATATCAGCATTCTCTGGACGGCCGCAGTATGGGCGCTGTCCGCCTTACATTACATTGTCTTTATGTTAACTGCATGATAAAATTGTGAGACCTATGAGGATTGTTCAAAGTTGTATGGCTCGCTCGGCGCCGGCTATGGTGCGGCTACGGTGTCGGTGTGAACGACGTCGACACAAGTATGAACACAGCAGTTGTTTAGTTGACTAATAATACGTATATTCTGTTAATTTTGATTTCAGAAATATATTCTTACTTTGATCAAAAAGTTTTTCAATGCTTCTCCTACCAATAGGTTCCCTTTAGGATTGGCGTCCCCCCTGCTGTGTCCCACTAGTGGGGCCAGCAGGATTTTCATCTTCTTACTACTTACACTCATGTGCGAAAACGCGGGCAACAAATTTTTCTCAGTACATTTTCATACAAAAGGGGGCTCCAAATAAGCACGAATGAAGAAAAAAAAAGACTTGGCACTCGGGGACTGTCGCGGTAAAGCTATTGCACTGCATAGCATTTTTTATCAACTTATGCAATTACCAGCACGGTCGTGGGTGAGCAATGCTGAACTGCCTCATGGTAGGGTGGAGACTCGGTTTTCTGCCAAAGATATAATGACGGTCATTAAGTCTATGTCCAAGGGTAAGTCTCCTGGCCATGACGGCCTCAGTATTGAGCACCTGCGTTACGCTGGCCCTCATATCGGCAGAGTACTGGCCCTGTTATATAACTTATGTATAAGTCACGGGTACCTACCGCCTGACCTTATGAGGACTATTGTGGTCCCTATTGTTAAAAACAAGACAGGTGATTTATCGGACAAGGGCAACTACAGGCCTATTTCTTTAGCAACAATAATCGGCAAGGTGTTTGACGGACTGCTTGACGCACAACTTAATAAAAATCTAACACTACACGACAACCAGTTCGGGTTTCGGCCCGGACTCTCTACTGAAAGTGCTATTTTGTGCCTCAAGCAGGCTGTCAAATATTACACTGACCGAAAAACACCTGTATATGCGGCTTTTCTGGACTTGTCAAAAGCTTTTGACCTGGTTTCCTATGATGTCCTGTGGAGCAAACTAGAGAGCATAAATTTTCCTAGAGAGCTTATAAACATCTTCAGGTATTGGTACGGCAACCAGGTCAACAGCGTCAGGTGGGCGGGTAGCTTGTCAGAAGCGTATGGATTGGAGTGTGGGGTAAGACAGGGTGGACTGAGTTCCCCGGCTCTCCTTAATCTTTACGTGAATGCTCGTTGCCACGTTGATGGAGTGTGCGTCAACAACATCAGTTACGCCGACGACATGGTGCTGCTGAGTGCGTCTGTGTGCGGCCTCAGAAAGTTACTGGAAACTTGCGAATCTTATGCGGTAGAACACGGGTTACTGTATAACGTTAAGAAAAGCCATTACTTACATGGTCTTTGAGGCTGGTAACAAGAAGCCATTAAATGTACCTCCCGTTAGACTAAACGGTGTCCGATTAGAAAGAGTAAGTACATGAATTTAAATATCTCGGGCATCTGGTTACCGCTGACCTCAAGGACAATGCGGACATGGAAAGGGAGCGGAGGGCTTTGTCGGTAAGAGCCAACATGATAGCTCGCAGGTTTGCACGTTGTTCCACTGAAGTGAAAATTACGCTCTTCAAAGCCTATTGTACATCCTTTTACACGTGCAGCCTGTAGGCTAATTATACTCAAAGATCGTATGAAGCCCTCCGTATCCAATACAATAACGCTTTCAGGGTGGTGGTGGGGCTGCCCCGTCGCTGTAGCGCCTCGGGTATGTTTGCGGCGGCGCAGGTCGACTGCTTCCGCGCGACCATGCGCAGGCGCGCCACGTCTCTGGTGCGCAGGGTGCGGGGCAGCGCAAACATCATCCTGCAAATGATTGCGGACAGGCCGAACTGTCCTTTCATTTCCTTTTGTAACTCTTTACATGTATTAATCCCCTTTTTTTTTTTTTTTACCCGGGGAAATGCTTTACGCACCGGCGGCGCGCGGAGGTGTGTGGGACTCCCCGACTCATGACGTGTCGGTATACCCACTAAAACCACCGGGGTGTCCGCTCCCTCTGTCATTGGAAGGGATCGCGGGGATGCGCATTAGCACTTGCTACCGCAATCCCTGCCAACAGTCTGCTCGCTCTATGAGCGATGCTCATCCCATCGTGGCCGGCATACCGTGGACACTTGGTATGCCGGCAGCGTCCTGAGGACTTTTGGACAACGGGTTATCCCCGACCCCGTCATCCTGTCTCTCCCTATCTGTGGCGGCAGGCGGTCGTAGGCAAGCCGTCTTCGGCCCACCCTTCTGCGCCTGATTGGTTGAGAGAGGGGATTATCCTCTCTCAGCCGTTCCGCCTCTTCCCGTCTGGTCATGACGGCACCGCAAAATGCAGAAACCGCGGCGAAGGATCGCTCTCCGCTGACCATCGATTCCGCTACCGCCAGCAGCAATGTATTAATCCCCTAGGTTAAGCTCTACTAACTATGTATGAGTCCATGTTACTTGAAATAAAATAGAAAATAATAAAAAAAATATAATTATTTATTTATTTTTTATTTATGCAGTATTTACCAGTACCATATAGTCCTTGGGGCGCGGGATGTTTATGTAATAAATTAACACTAAGAAAGTTAATCATCATCATCATCCGTCATCCATCATTTGTTATTCGTCATCGTCAGTCATCCATCATCGTCATCATTATCATCATCATCATTATCATCATCATCATCATGATGGATAGATAGATGGCACTAAGTTTTTTAGAACTCAATATTTTTTTTGGTGTGTTAGGTTTTATTTTCGTTAGGTACGAAATTTCTTGATTCGGTCCCCTCACAGCCCGCGATAAAAGCTATACAATAGCTTAACTAAAAGCAACTAAAAAGTGTAATAATTAGGTGAGACCCTTAGCTACCACTGTGTGGAAGTGCAAAACATTGTGCAGACCCTCGGGAGCTCGGCGGACCGCTCGGAAGGGTGCACTTGGTAAAATGGAAAAGGTTCCATACATTTTGCATCTAAACATGATGCCCGTTATTTTGAAGAGCCTACAGAGTTCCCGAGGAGCTGCAGAATGTGGTGCTCTTCAACAATGTGTACACAGGGAGCTAACCTAATGATTCCACTTTTCAGTTAGTTTGTTTTCTTCATTTGACAAAAATCGTGTTTATTTGGAGCCCCCTCTTGTATGAAAATCTATACCTACTGAAAAAAATGTAGTGCCCGCAGTGCCCGCCTTTTTGCAAGTGAGTACTTGTATTAAAATTGTAGGAATGCTACTCGATTACTGAGTGGACGACTAGAAACTCGGAGGGCGACTCGGCTTTTAAATAAAAGTCAGGTTGAGCGTAGGTAAAACGGGAGATGCAGGCCGCTTCGAGGGAAGCTCGGGGGGCGCTGCCCTCCAAGAAAAATGTTATAGTAAATAAAGTAAGGCAGTAAGGTAGCGTAGATAAAGCAAGGTTGTAAGGTAGCGATCGAAGATAAAGCAGGGTTGTAAAGTAGCGAAGATAAAGCAAGGTGGTAAGGTAGCGATCGAAGATAAAGCAGGGTTGTAAAGTAGCGAAGATAAAGCAAGGTTGTAAGGTAGAGATCGAAGATAAAGCAGGGTTGTAAAGTAGCGAAGATAAAGCAAGGTGGTAAGGTAGCGATCGAAGATAAAGCAGGGTTGTAAAGTAGCGAAGATAAAGCAAGGTGGTAAAGTAGCGATCGAAGATAAAGCAGGGTTGTAAAGTAGCGAAGATAAAGCAAGGTGGTAAAGTAGCGATCGAAGATAAAGCAGGGTTGTAAAGTATCGAAGATAAAGCAAGGTGGTAAGGTAGCGAAGATAAAGCAGGGTTGTAAGGTAGCGAAGATAAAGCAGGGTTGTAAGGTAGCGAAGATAAAGCAAGGTGGTAAGGTAGCGAAGTTAAAGCAAAGTTGTAAGGTAGCGAAGATAAAGCAGGGTTGTAAGGTAGCGATCGAAGATAAAGCAGGGTTGTAAGGTAGCGAAGATAAAGCAAGATGGTAAGGTAGCGAAGTTAAAGCAAGGTTGTAAGGTAGCGAAGATAAAGCAGGGTTGCAAGGTAGCGATCGAAGATAAAGCAAGGTGGTAAGGTAGCGAAGTTAAAGCAAGGTTGTAAGGTAGCGAAGATAAAGCAGGGTTGTAAGGTAGCGATCGAAGATAAAGCAGGGTTGTAAGGTAGCGAAGATAAAGCAAGGTGGTAAGGTAGCGAAGTTAAAGCAAGGTTGTAAGGTAGCGAAGATAAAGCAGGGTTGTAAGGTAGCGAAGATAAAGCAAGGTGGTAAGGTAGAGAAGATAAAGCATACATGTACTTATATTTATACTTCTTATATGTGTAGGTGTATATACAGGTGTCCCATTATTATCCAATGTCGACCCGGCGCGGCAGTGACTCATGGGCTAGCGGCTAGGTCATGACTAGCCAGAGTTTGTCAATTTCACATTTGTAAATGATAATTTTGTAGATAAAATTCTTAGGACAATAATATTACGAATGCCATGTCTACAAATTAATTTGGGTATAGAGTAAAACTGTTTTTTTTTCTTAGTAACACTACCACAGGAGAATAAGGCTATCGAATTTAATCAAGGATTTTTTTTAAATCGGAAAATATTTTTTTTTATGATTAACAAATTTTAATCACTTAGCCTTGAATACTTATGCTAAAAAAGTTAGCTATACTGGCATGTTTTCTAAAAGTATGCGCTCAAGTGTTGTTTTCAAATTATTAGTACTAATATTCAATTTACAAAATAAATTGTACAGCCACGTTGTGCATACTTTGTCGCGAAGCCTTCACCGTCTGTCGTAGTCGACTATACGGCGTACACTAATCAACTATAAACATTACACTTAGGTAGCTACTTAGTAGCAAGGAATACAGTAAGGTTTAACAGACTCTTGATGAAGTATTTACAAATGATATCGGTTTCAGTAGGTATACGGGAGGTATCTACTTTGCTCAGAGTTTTCCTGCAATAATTATGTACCCAGCGCAGTAAGCAAAATTAAATTAAATTATGTAGGCCTTGTAGAGTTAAGGTAACTTACCGAGATTCATCAAAGTCGTTAGAGCTATTTTTGAGTTAAAAAGTATTTTTTTTACTATGGTGGCACCCTAAAAAAATCAAGATAAGGGATATTTAAAAAAAACGGCGGGAAATATAATACTGCCCTAACTCAAATTTCACTCAAATCCGTTCAGTAGTTTGGGAACTAGAGTTTTTTACTTTTTAGGCTCTATTGGTGTAAGACAATCGATCCCCATCAAAATATCAATTTCTATTTTGTTTGCCGTCTCAATACCCACCTTCTTAACTCGTTCGTCGCGCGTCAGTCGCTCGAAAGGAAAATATATTGCACTTTGACTACAAATTGAGCTCATTTAAAATGCTTCCATTGATTAGGGTTTTTATTTGTTTACAAGCTCGTTAATGCACAAAATCTTAGGAAAAATGTGCACAATAGCTGAATTAATCCCTTAAAGGGATCTCTTCCAGTCAACATTTGAACAAGTTGAGGGTTTTTCACTAAAATGCTTTTTAAAAATAATTGTAAGGCTTTTATTATTGAAAACGGATTTGTGATCCTACGTGGCTACCAATACGAGTAGCACGCATGACCACGCGCTGCACCTGCACCATGCTGACATTAGAAGCGATTGTGTAACTCGAGCTGAAAGCTCTCGGGGTCTTGGAGCTGGATGGGCGCTGGTCGGAGCGTGGATTTCATCAGTCGACATCTTTCTAGCTTGGTCTTTAGATTCAATGTGCATCTTACCATTCAGTGATCGCTTCCTGTTTTTACTGAGTTGATCACAGAGACATCATTGAATATTTGCCTTCTCGTCGACAAGATGAAGTCAATCTCATTCTTCGTTACGCCATTGGGATGCAACCATGTCCACTTTCGCTGTTTAGACTTTTTGAAGAAGTAAATCATCATAAAGAGGCCCTCCCTCTCCATAAAGTCGGCCAGCAGCTGGCCACGTGCATATCTCTCTCCGTATCCAAATTGCCCCACTCTCAGCTCACCATCACTTCGTTTGCCCAGTTTCGCGTTAAAGTCCCCCATAACAATGGTGTTTTGGGTCCGGGAGCTATTTTCAGAAATCAGAAATCATTTATTGCATTTATCACAGGTTATAAAATTAGATGTCATTGTGTATGGTAAGCTCACTATGATATACCTTAACAGGCGTACAATATAAAGTTAGCAAACAATGTAAGTCAAAAAAAGCAATTAATTAATATTATGTAAAGCTCTAGAGATATCCTCATATAGGATCTCCACTTCGTCGTCGGAGTGTTGCGCGGTCGGTGCATATACCTGAATACCTTTCAGCGCATACCGTTTGGTAATTTGGAGAATAGGGTACGCTACCCTCGTCGAAACACTCTCGATCCGGACCACATTGTTAATGAGGGACTTGTGGAGTAGAAACCCGACACCACCCTCGGACAGTTGGTCGCCCTCCCGGAAATAGAGCAGGTTTCCGGATTTAAGGATTATGGTGTCCTCTCCCTGTCTTCGGACTTCACACAATCCTACAATGTCCCATCGTAACCTGCTCAATGCTTCCTCGAGTTCTGTCAGCTTTACGTCGGTTCGCAGTGTGCGCGTGTTGTAGGTTGCCAGGGCCAGAGGTATTTTGTTTTGGTAGCCTGGCATCTGCCGTTACCTTGAACGCTACCGGAGCCAGGAATAGCGGGGCCGCCGGGGACTAGGGGCCGTTTTTTGTTTGTGTCGATCATTGGGGGGTGTTGCGGTAATCGCCACGCTTGGCAAGCGGGTTGGCGATCGCAGTGTTGTTGCAGGTCGACTGCAAGCCACGGAAAGACGCTGCTGCCCATCCTCCGGTTTGAATCCCTTAGTCGGCTCTTACGACACCTATTGGAAGACATAGGATGGCCCTATTCTAAGCCGGGAGCCATACGGTCTAAAGAATGTATGTAAAAAATAAAAGATTTTACATAAATAAAATTTTCTATATAATTTATGTAAAAAATAAAAGTTAATAAAACTAAAAACCGACTTCAAAATTAACTTCACTCAAAAGTATGAAATAATTTTAATATACTTAAATACACGACATTAACTAACAATAACGAATTCAAAGGTGGGTACGAATTAAATTAGGGGCCTAAATTTCTTTTTGAGGTCGGCACCAGCATACAGCTACTTATGTATGTTTTAGATTCGATGGCATTGCTGCCACCAACCTCAAAAAAAATTTTGGCCCCTAATTCCCTAATTTAATTCTTACCCACCCTTGATTTCGTTATTGTTGTTTAATGTCGTGTATATAAGTATATTCATATTATTTCATACTTTTGAGTGAAGTTCATTTTGAAGTCGGTTTTTAGTTTTTTAAACTTTTATTTTTATTTTATTTATTTATGCTACTTATTTAATAACGTTAAAACCAATCACCCACTCGCCAAACAATCAAATCGAACAATCAAATCTTAATACTTACATATGTTTCATCATATACAGATTACTGTGGCTTCCATCATCATCTCAACAGCATAAAAGTTAAGGAGTTAAAACTTTCATCATCAGCTCATCTGAATAACCTGAAAGAATACAACTATCGGACTATACGTACCTACGTATCTACGTAAAATATTTCAAGAATTATCCTCCAACTCCTTATCGTTAGGGGTTGTACCTTCCTTCATCAGCTCATCAACATGAGATGATGACTACCAGACGAAAATACTTTCATTATTTTAGAAAATACAAGAAACACGTAATACGTGCCTATACAATTTGAGGGTTGCCCACGATTTCCCTGGTATCCTATCATCAGATCCTGACTTTAGTGACAATGGAACCCCCTCGGAAGTATACTCTTTCGAATAAAAAGAGAATTTTGAAAATCAGTTCACAATCGGCGGAGATATCGCGTAACAAACATACAAAAAAAACATACAGTCGAATTGAGAACCTCCTCCTTTTTGAAGTCGGTTGAAAACTAGTATTTCTCCCTTTGTTTCTTCATGTTTTGTGATGTCATGTGAACCATACATACAACTAATAAGAATCCATTCGTATTTTACTAACAATTTAGTCAGAACCTGAGCTACCCCAGCGATAAAAATATTCAAGACAAAATTGTACAAATGGCTTAACGATAAAAACTATTATAATGTTATAGAATTCTTGCGATAATGTAATCCAATTTATTCGAACTGACAATATTGTTTACAATTCGATTTATATCTACCTGCATTGACACTATTTTGCATGCTTATTTTTATAAGCAAGACATGGTGTACCATGTATACAGTTTGTCCAGTAAGTCAGTATAGGTAAATACTGAAACTGGAGGTAGATCAGATCGTGAACTGTCATGATTTAAAATTTGACGTCATGTGAAACCCTAACGGTTTCCGAGATATGGCGGTTTTTTTAAATTTTACAAAATTGTTACCTTCAGTCCTTTTTTGGGATGCTACAGCTAGAATAAAGGTATTTTGAGATTTTGTTTTTCTGTTTTATGTTACAGAAGGATAAGGACAACTTTTCAAAGCAATGGGCCATATTAGCGTTGTACATTTTTTTTACGGCATAACCTGCCACAGTTGCGACATTAAAATTTGTATAGATTAAAATTAAAAAGGATTCTTCTTTAAAAAAAATTGTGACCTTTTCGAAAAAAAAAATTTGGTATGCATTTGATAGCCTGATCCTTCTGTAACATAAAACAGAAAAACTAAATCTCAAAATACCTTTATTCTCGCTGAAGTATCCCAAAAAAGGACTGAAAGTAACAATTTCATAAAACTACTGGACACCCTGTATATTGGTTCTACCATGTATCCTGCAAATAAATGATTTGATTTGGTTACCAGGAATGTTATAAATCAAAAATCAAAATCAAAAATCAAAAACAATTTATTTCAAATAGGTGTTTACACACACTTTTAAATAGTCAAAACAAAAAAAAAATACAATAAAAATAAAATTACAAATAATGTCATGATTCAGATTACAGTCTCAGGTAATGGTATTTGTTATAGAATCAACATATATATCTTTGTCATTTACATAATCTATTATTTTATAATATCCTCTAGAGCACAAAACTTTTTTGACATGAGTCTTGAATTTATTCTCTGACAAACTAGTTACATTTTCTGGAATTTTATTGTAGAATCTTATACACTGCCCCACAAATGACTTTTTAACCTTACTCAGTCTCGAAAAGACTATGTCTATTTTATTTACATTTCTTAAATTCAAATTATGCCTGTCACTGTTTTTAGGAAATAAATGCAAATTCTTACGAACGTACATGATGTTTTCATATATAAATTGACTAGCAACAGTTAAAATATTGATTTCTTTGAACTTATTCTGTAACGAGTCACGTGATCGCATCTGATAGATTGCGCGGATAGCTCTTTTCTGCAGGATGAAAATAGTTTCTATATCAGCCGCATGCCCCCACAGTAATATGCCAT
Organism: Coleophora flavipennella; assembly: GCA_947284805.1. NCBI lineage: Eukaryota > Metazoa > Arthropoda > Insecta > Lepidoptera > Coleophoridae > Coleophora > Coleophora flavipennella. Next base: position 17,259,715 of record OX369278.1, on the reverse strand, counting down.
AAGACATTATACTATGGAAGTAACTAAAATACACTAGTCTCGCAGTATCTACATCCGTTAACTGTCTTATTTTCTTAACGGCATAAGCAGCTGAACTAAGCCTTCCCGCTAAAGTTTCAATGTGTGGTCCCCATTGAAGTGAAACATCCAAAGTTATACCAAGGAACACCGTGGTATTTACAAATTGTAATTTATTACTGTCTAATATTACACTATTATTGACCTTTTTTACATTTGGCAAACAAAATTTTATACATTTTGTTTTCTTAGCATTTAATAATAAGTTGTTCACAGTGAACCAGTTCAGTATCTTTGAAAGAGTGTTGTTTACTTCGTCAATTAATAATATAATATAATAAATTATAATAATATTTATATATATTTCTCGGGGGAGCCTAACCCCTAGGGAACGTGTCCCCAGGTGGTGGATAGGGGAAAGCTCGCCAGATATGGAGGGTAGGGGTGAAATAAAATAGCTCCCGCGGACCATTAGGCCGGAGAAGGACACTCCGTGATCAAACCCCTGCAAGGAGCTTCTTCGACGTTTTCGGTTAAGAGGTCTGTGCAGAGCTGAGAAGTTAGGCAGGACGTGGCAGTAGGGACAGTAGCGGATGAGGTCCACGCGAGCCAACGGTAGTGCCCACATGCCTCCAAGAGTACTGTCTTGGTGTCCGGCGGCCGCCGACCGTAAAACATTAAAGCCAATCAATTTTCTTCTGGTCATGAAAAAGGAAAGCGCATAAGGTTAGGGCGTCCCCCGCAAGCGACGTAGAGAGCGAAAATGTTAGGGCGTACCCCGTAAGCGACGCACAAGCTACCACATTAATACTCGCTTCATGGAATATTGGAAGTATGACGGGGCGCGGGAGGGAATTAAGCGACGTACTAAAGAGACGCCGTATTGACATCTGCCTTGTCCAAGAAACCAAGTGGAAGGGGGCCAAATCAAGAAATTTAGGCAGCGGATATAAATTAATATATAACGGGACATCAAGTAATCAAAATGGGGTTGGTATTATAGTATCAGAACCTTATACTAGAAGGTTAGTAAATGTAGTGAGAGTAAATGATAGACTAATGGCAATAAAAATAGCAATGGATAACCAGCCCTGCTCCAACTTCATATGTGCGTACGCACCACAGGTGGGTTGCCAAGCGGCGGAGAAAGAGTCCTTCTGAGAAGAACTCAACCAACTGATTGCCAGAGTACCAGTAGGTGAATTCAAATTCATCGGTGGCGATCTAAACGGCCATGTTGGTGAAACCAGCAAAGCCTATGGTAGACATCACGGAGGCTTTGGCTATGGAACACGAAACAAGGAAGGCGATTCCATTCTAAGCTGCGCGGCATGTCATGGTTTGGCCATCATAAATACATTCTTTAAGAAATCACAGGAACATCTTATCACATACAAGAGTGGCGGACACTGTACTCAGATAGATTATATCTTGAGTGATAGGAAAAATCTGGGTCTCTTTAGAGACTGTAAGATCATACCAGGGGAGGCGCTGACGTCCCAGCACAGAATATTAGTAGCGGAGCTCAAACTGCCAAAACCTATAAATATGTCAAGAAAACCTGTGTATAAAATAAAATGGCACGACATGAATAAGAAGACCACCTTTACTCAAGAAATGGCTGCTTATCTAAAGGAAAATGCCCAAAATCTGGAGACGTATTGAAGAAGTGTCAGGTCAAGAGTACCCTAAACCGAAGAGCTTGTATAAAAAGATTGATGAATGTAGAGGAAGCGAGAGAAGTATGTCAGGATCGTAGCAAGTGGAAAAATGTGGTCTCTGCCTACCCCTCCGGGAAAGAGGCGTGATCTTATGTATGTATGTATGTGTCTGGAATCGCCGGTAAACAAACAATGGAACCAGTTTGAAACTAAGTGCAGGAATCTGGCAAAGACGATCTTGGGAGTGTCAAAGTCTGGTTCAGGGCGAAATAGAGAAACATACTGGTGGAATGAAACAGTAAAACAAACTCTCGAGAACAAGAAGGAAGCATTCCAAAATTGGTAAAAGAACCCCGATGTAAACGAACTGAAGGAAACGTACATACACTGCAAAAAGGTTGCTAAATGTGTTGTTGCTCAATCTAGAGCCGAATCCAATGACGCCTTCTATCAGAAACTTGAACTAGCCCAAAATGAAAAAGACATCTTCAGGATCGCAAAACAGAGAAACGAGGCTGCCAAGGACATCTCTACTGTTAAATACATAAAGAACACCGTAGGTGCACTTTTAACGGAAGATGCGGACATTCAGCATAGATGGACTGAATACTACGAAGACCTCCTGAACCACGCGAACCCTAGAACTGTAGAACTGAAAACGGAACAAGTGAATGGACCTATCAATGTCATAACAACTGACGAGATTAAAAACAACCTCCGCAAAATGAAGAATCACAAAGCGATGGGCCCTGACGAAATACCTGCGGAATTTTGGAAAGTTATGGGTGACGTGGGTATAGACTAGCTACGTGTCCTCATTAACAAGATCCTGTTTGAGTGTCGGATGCCGGACAGCTGGAGAAAGAGCTATCTTATTCCATTTTATAAGAATAAAGGAGATGTTCGAGAATGCGAAAACTATAGAGGAATAAAACTCACATCTCATACACTCAAAAGGAAAGGGTACTTAGCGGGCGTATAAAAGAACTTGCTAGCATCACTCCGAATCAGTGTGGTTTTGTGCCTGGAAGTTCAACCGCGGATGCGATTCATGCTGTCAGAACTCTACTGGAAAAAGCGAAAACCAATAAAGAAAATCTACATATGATCTTCATAGATTTGGAAAAGGCTTTTGATAGCATACCGCGGGATCTTATCTGGCACGCTCTAAGGAGTCAGTACATACCAGAACAATATGTCGCACTTTTGATGGATATGTACGAGGAGGTTACGACCCAGATACGAAGTCCTGCAGACGTGGGGAAACCATTCGCGGTAAATATCGGCGTGCATCAGGGTTCCGCTATAAGTCCACTATTGTTTAACTTGGCAATGGACTATGTAACCAAGAACATACAAACCCCAGTCTCTTGGACCATCCTTTACGCAGACGATGTAGTGCTCATTGATAAAGATCCTGTCAGACTGCAAGGGTTGCTGGATACATGGAGGGAACCTTTGGAGGGAAACGGAATTCGCATAAGCCGAACAAAAACCGAGTGCCTTAGCTGCTACTTTGATGGCATAGAACGTCACGCACAGACCAACTTTACCCTTGATGGTATACACCATTTACCCAAAGCCGAAAAATTCAAATACTTAGGCTCTATCATCAGTGGCGACGGAAAGACTGAGGCAGACGTTATACACCGAATAAATGTAGGCTGGCAAAAATGGCGCTCACTTTCTGGAACACTGTGTGATAAAAGAATGCCAGTCAGGGTAAAGGGAAAGTTGTACAAGACTGCAATAAGGCCAGCACTGCTTTACGGGTCAGAATGCTGGCCTATCACTAAGGCACAAGAACAAAAAGTGCATGTCGCGGAGATGCGTATGCTTAGATGGGCAGGTGGAGTCACCCTGGAGGACAGAGTAAAGAACACCCATGTCAGAGGATCCTTTAAAGTTGCACCGGTAAGCGAGAAAATGACCGAAAGACGTCTCCGCTGGTATGGCCACGTTATGAGGAGGCCGGACACGCACATAGTCCGAGTGGCGCTGGACCTAAAAACTAATAAGAAAGGACCCGGAAGACCCCCGACTACTTGGTCGACGACGATCCGCAAGGATCTAAACAATCATAACCTGACGGAAACCACATAGCTAAACAGACCTACCTACAGAAGAATGACCAGAAGGGCCGACCCCAATTAGAGATGGGAGAAGGTCGCGAAAGAAGAAGAAGAAGAATGTTATAATATTATTTTCTCAAACATGCTTGGAAATTGAGAGCATTATTTTGACAACCGCCATCGAGATAAATCGAAATTGCTGTAGGTACTAGCCAAATATATGCGAGCAGCGGCCGGCAAAAGTTGTATAGAAGTCCATGTCTGTTGTGTTTAGCGGCCAAATAAATTACTATGTAAACTCATATCTGAGGTGTAATTTAAAAATGGAACTATAATGTATTTTATATATTAACTATAATATGTTACTCCGAAACATTGCAACCAAGGAGGTAACTTATTAAAGAATTTATGACTTGCAAATAGAATGCTGTTTATTGAAAAAAAAAAACAAATGAACACCTTGGCGCGTGAAAAGTTATTGTTGTTCGTTGTTCGTCATTGATTTCGAAAAGTAATTACTGAAGTTTTAATTTCCATGCATTAGTTATTTCAGAAAAGTACTATACAAGACTTGGCCACAACTAGGCATTGATGAACTTACGTTCGTCCATCAATGCCTCTTTTGCTGGCCGCTGCAGTAATGTACTATTTTAACTTTGAATAAACTTATCTCTGATATGTTTAGAGGAGAGCATTATGACAGTATTTTTATTACCGAAAATTTCTTACTCTATTGACTTATTTTCAGTTTCAATATCCTTATTTTAAAAAAATGGGGCGTTGTTTTGTTATGGGCATTAGTTTTAATAACGCCAATATACAAAATTTTTATAAGAAGAAATTGGATAAATTATTTTTAGTATTATTATTTATTCTTAATAAGCATTGATCAGAGTCATATCTCATACACTGCTCGTTTCATTTGTATGATAAATGCCCAAATAAGTTTTTTTCTAAGTTAGATGGGCGTTAATGCCCAAATAAATATCTTTAAGTAATATTGTTGTTAGCTTCATATCTGTAAATGACTGTTTGTCTCTAATAAAATACAACATCAACGGTTGCACTCAGGAAAATAAAGATCCCACCAAAAACATCCTGTAAAAACTAGCCAAGTCTCGATTGAGCTGCTTGTTTTTCTATAAAAAGTAATGAAATCTCTAAGCAAAGCCAAGCCTAGTCTAGGGTTCTTTACTGCGATTTCTTTATTATTATGGTTAGATTTTATGTGACTTGGCCGTTGACTTGGATATCTCAAGGAGTAAATATGCATAAAGAATGTTCAACGGCAGGTCACATAAAATCTAACCATAATAATAAAGAAATCGCAGTAAAGAACCCTAGACTAGGCTTGGCTTTGCTTAGAGATTTCATTACTTTTTATAGAAAAACAAGCAGCTCAATCGAGACTTGGCTAGTTTTTACAGGATGTTTTTGGTGGGATTTCACTTATTTTTGTAGAAAACTACATTGATTCGTGAACTGCGCCTTAAAAACTAGTAAATCAAGGAGTTCGGTCCTGCGACTGCATAAATAACTTTGTAATTCTATATATTTTATATGGGATTACAAAGTTATTTATGTAGTTTGTGTAACTAGAAAACTGGACCGAAATTGCAAAATGTTTGAGTTTTTCCTTGCTTTATACATTAAAGACTAATTGTATTCTAAATTTGAATCTTCTATGTCGGCTAGAAGTGCCTTGTAATTTTGATGATCTGTCAGTCAGTGAGTGACAAATTAGGAAACTTTGACTAGTTATAATTCTTAAAGTACTGGTTCAAATTGAATGAAATTTGAAATATACCGTGCTTATATGATGCCTGCTTGGGTACAGAAAATTCAGGCTTCTAGTTTTATCTACAACGAAGTTGTGGGGGGTCAAAAAAGGGCCTGAACTGCTTCGAGAAAAGGATGGTACGGCCGTGACGCTTTTTTTTTCTCGACTTGGCGGGGGCACTGCCGTGCCCCCAGATGTTTAAAAATTCGTCCTTTAAATTCGAAACTTAATAATATGTTCGAAAACTTACACTGGATTAAAAATAAAAAATTCGAAACCCTTTCCAACTAAGCGAAAATCCGTCCGAACTTCCCCCAACGCACCTTATGATAACTATCGCTGCGACATCTACCTATAACTTCTATAAGTAGGGTGTGTGTTACTCCAGCGGAACCGAAACCTGGTGCTTTAGAAGGGTGAGAGTGTAGCAGACAATTAGAGCATCATTAGGAGTAAATGTGCGCAAAAAGCGGAATTTGTGCTTTTTAAAATTTTGGAGATATTCTTGAAAATATGATTCCGCCGTAACGTTAATCCAGCGATCAAAGTACATGATTGGTAGCTTTTATCGTGCAGTAAATGTGCGCGTATAGCAGAATTTGTGCATCGTACTGTTTTCCAGTTATTACAAATTCCTCTGAGGTAACGTTTTCGTGTTTTCTGTATCTCGACAACGACTTGCAGTAGAATTTTGAAAAAAATACCAAATGTTAGTTTTTGCGTAATTTGAACAAAACTTTTTTGAATTATCTGACGAATAACTGGCAATAAATTTCTTTCTAGTCAGAAAATTTTTATTTGCAAGTAAACATTCGAATAAAAAGCAGTCGAACATGCATCTAGTAGTGTTAATGTCAGTAGAATGGGGTTACATCAGAGATTTATAACATATCTCTGGGTTACATTATGTACCTACCTACCTAATGAATTGAGTACCTACCTACTATTTTATTACGAAAATTTAGAGATTGATCACATCACAATGTTCATATAAAACTAGAAAGGTTGGGATTTTACATGAAATTACAGTGTCTTAATAGCAAGCTTTCCTGTTATCTCCAACTATGAAAAACGTTTGTGTAATAAGTTAAGCCCAAAATAAGATAAGTAATGAAAACTTTGTGTGAACCGACCAAGTCAGAATGCATACGTAAAAGCGACCGCGCCATTCAAAGGGGTAAGTCTAAGTAACCATAAATGAACGGTATATTAGTTGGTGAAGTGGCGTACACACGGTTTGTTTCTTGAAGGTACCCGGCACGACGATGATGCCGCTATTTTCGCCTGGAGTGGAATAGTAGACGCTATAATACACATTTACTCTTACTGATGCTCTAATTGTCTGCTACACTCACATCCTGCTAAAGGCACCATGTTCCGCTGGGGTAACACACACAGGTAGGATTCATTTTTTAACCGACTTCAAAAAAGGAGGAGCTCAATTCGACCGTATATTTTTTTTATTTATTTTGTGTGTTCGGGGATAAATTCGTCATTTATGATTCATTGATTTTATGATTTATTGATTTTGATGATTCTTTTTTTGTTGGAAAGAAGATATCCCAAAGATGGTACCATCATAAAGAAACAAGGATCTGATGATGGCTTCCCAGAGAAATCGAGTGGAATCTTATTATACTGTTTGAAGTCGTTTTTTTGTTTAAAATTATTGTTTATGATAACACTAATTCCACATACACGCATAAAACTGCATTTATAAGTTTCCACTAACAACTGAGTGAACACTTTATAAATACAATTTCATGTGCGTTATGTGGAATTGTGAAAATATAATGATGTTCCACCAAGCACCTACGATGAAAAGTACATCCTACTAACATTATAAATGTGAAAGTTTGTATGTATGTATGGATGTTTGTTACTCTTTCACGCTTGAACCACTGGACGGATTAACATAAAGGCTACCTACTTTTTATCCCGATTTCTAAGTGGTTCCCGTGTAATAGCTGTTAACTCTCTTTTTTGGTAATTTCAGTCACTTCGCAATGGAGGGAAGGATTGTAATGCTAATTAATACTGATTATCGAATTGACTACTAATTAGCAAAGCCCGACACAGTTTCCAAGGGATCTAGAGTTGACTCAGTTCCCACGCTCGACAGACATAAAAACTATGTTCACGCGAAAACTAACTACTGAACATATCTGGCTGAAATTTGGTAGCTAGACAGCTTAGGACCTGGATTAACATATAGGCTCTTTTTTCCACGCTCGCGAGCCGCTTGCTCGTAGACAGTCATAGAAACTATGTTCAAGCGAGCGAAGCCACTGGCCAAATCTAGTCAACTATACAGGATGTAAAAAAAATTGGTGTAGGACCCGTTAACCGGGGGTTCCACTCGTCATACTGAACGAAAAAGTGCGTCAAACTCTCGGAAGTAGGTATACGAGTACAGCTGATTGTGAATCCAATAAAATAACAACCTAACATTTTTATCAAACAATATTTTTTTTTTACCGACACCACATGCACACAACTCTAATTATCGAAATATCATGCACAACACCGCTATTCCTGGCTCCGGTAGCAGTCATGGTAACGGCGGGGTGGGGGGCGCGAAGAATCCCCGGCAGATGCCAGGCTACCAAACCCAACGACCTTTGGCCCTGGCAACTTACAACACGCGCACACTGCGGACTGACGAGAAACTTGCAGAATACCGCAGTGTCTCAAGACTATGGTCTTTGACCAGTGTGTGTTGCCAGTGATGACTTACGGAACTGAGACATGGTCGCTTACTATGGGCCTCATAAGAAGGCTCAAGGTCACCCAAAGGGCAATGGAGCGTGCTATGCTCGGAGTTTCTCTGCGTGATCGAATCAGAAACGAGGAGATCCGCAGGAGAACTAAAGTAACCGACATAGCTCACAGAATCGCTAGACTGAAGTGGCAGTGGGCAGGGCACATAGCTCGTAGAACAGATGGCCGATGGGGCAGTAAAGTTCTCGAGTGGCGACCGCGCACCGGAAAACGTAGCGTAGGCAGGCCTCCCACGCGGTGGACCGATGACCTGGTGAAGGTCGCGGGAAGCCGATGGATGCGGGCAGCGCAGGACCGGACGTCGTGGAAATCCTTGGGGGAGGCCTTTGTTCAGCAGTGGACGATTTGTGGCTGATATGATGATGCACAACACTATACGGCACTGCCCGGTGCCCGCCGCGACATCGGCGCCGCGCACAAAGAACAAAGCTTTGTGCATCGCCGCCTCGCGGCTCATCAAAGCATGGTTTGGCGACGGCGCATTCGCAAAAGTTATTATATCATATCAGTCAGTCAGTCAGTGCACGCGCGACCTTTGTCTAACGAAGACACGTACATCTTATATTTATCTCCCGCTCGCTGCGCCAACGTTTCGAGTCAAGATGGACCATTATTCCAACGTGGAATTATGTGAAACGGTGCGTCTTTATGCAATAAGCGGTAACAGCTTTTGACTGACTCGGTGGCTCAGTGGTTAGTGTGCTTGACTACTGATCCGAGAGTTGTGGGTTCGATCCCCACCCAGGGCAAATATTTGTGTGATGAGCAGATTTGTTTGCTCTGTGTCTGGGTGTTAATATCTATATATGTATGTATTTAAACGTATATAAGTATGTATATTAGTATCTGGTTCCCATAACACAGGGAATCCTACTTTGGGGCCAGATGACCATGTGTGATTTGTCCCAGAATATTTAGCTTACGGAAAGCTGTGGAGATGTTTGTACCATACCTATAGAGTAAGTGTAAATAAAATTGTATATAACTTCAATTATCATCATCATTACAGCTCATATACGTCCCCACCGAGGGGCTCGAGCCTACCCTGGATCAGGGCTGAACTTCAATTAATGTAATAAATAATTTTATTCCACACTTAACTACGCCAAATGCCTCGTTTCTTAGTAAGTACGTAATAACTACGTTATTTCTCGCGTTTTTGTTGCTTTTGTACAGAACTAGGTACTTACCTACTAAACAAATTAGGTATTTTGTCGGTCCTAAGCCCGCCAAGCAGCTGCTACACTTGCCAATAGACACCTGACCTTGGTGACCTCGGTTGGCAACCAACCTGAATTTTTGGTTAAAACCACTGTCTACCAACACGGCTTTAAACCGCCAAGATCACCTTTGTCGGGCGTTCGTTGGCGACCGCGTAGCAGACGAGACGCTTACAAGTGGGAAGGGAAGTTGTCGCGGCTCTCACTCGGCGACGGCGTGCTTCACGTGTATTCCCGTTCCGTCCGAAATCAAGCGCGAAAGAAAATGGTTTATTCCCATTCACACTCTAAAACATACCTGCTTTTTTTTTCGTTTTTTAAATAACCTGAAATTATGTATAGGGTCTACATTTGATGGTAACACGATTTACTATTATATCTGTGAATGCGACGCACTTTTAGATTAACACCTTGTACATGTAAGTGTCGGCTCCCAGTTCGGTGCCGGGGGCCGCCGCGATGTGTTTCTAAATGTTATGCCGAACAAATAAAACTCGTAAATATCTGATTTTATACATATTTATTTATTGGTTGGCTTAGTCACACACATGACAATATTAAATGAATACTAGTGCGTGCAGGACGCCATGCGCTGCACGCTGCACGCTGCACGCCGCACGCCGCACAGTGTGTCCCGCGGGCTCCGTACAAACCTAGTTTAGTTCTTTTTGAATATTACAAAGTTAATGAAATTTTGTAAATACATTGTACAAACTATCGTCTGCGTGAGGTGTGTCAGAACTTTGTTCAAAGTTGCAAAATTGGTGTAGGTCCCGTTAACTGGGAGTTCTACTCATCATACTGAACAACTTTTGTTCTACGACTGCTGAAACCGGAAAAATAATAACTCTTCATACTAATGGATCAGCTGATCGACCAATTTTGTGCATTTTTTAACTGAGTCTCAATTTTTTTTATGAGAATTGACTATGGGGAAAACCCCCCAGTTCACGGGTCCTGCGCCAACTTGTTTCCGTTCTGTACACAAATCTTGAGGAAAGTTTACATTTGCACGGCAATGTGACAAACATATTAATTTGTAGAAGGCGTTTATAAAATTCCAACACTCGTGCCTATGATCAAGAACCAAACTAGTGGTCCGGGCGCGCTTTGCATACACTTCCCGGCACGACGGCACGACGGCACGACGGCCGCGCGCCCGAGCGCCACAGAGACACGGGCGGGACAAGGACATCTCTAGCTCTGTCCCTCTCGCTCGGTCCGTACAATACAACCAAATTATTTTATTTTCATTTGGAGATATAAAGGGTGTTAGGGTGAACACCTTCAACCTTGAAACTGGTGCTTCTACCCATAAAACTGAACAACTTTCCCCATGGAACCCATAGTCATTAGTCACCCTAACAGCCTGTATAAATGATGTCTAAATTAAAAGTTTAAAAGCCACAGACAGACACCCGAGGGCCGCGCGCGTGCGGCCAGGACAATCAAATAAAAGCAGAATGTGAACGAACCAGGTCACTAACACTTTGTTTGTTTTCTTAACTAAGTATCACGTGAATAACTAACTTGGCACCACTCCGTGCACGCGTCACACTCCGTGCACGCGTCACACTCCGTGCACGCGTCACGCGTCACGCGTCACACTCCGTGCACGCGTAGTGTTCATGTGTTTACATTCCGATAGTGTTATTGTCATGTACTTCATGTCCCGCTTCGTTAGCTGGTAGCTCTACTGTGGCGAGTGCGGGGTGCGGGGTGCGGGGTGCGGGGTGCACACTCGGCGCGTGCCCTCTCGCTCGCACTCGCGACACGGAACGACTGTCATCTTGCGAAATAGCCCATTTGCTCACACTTTGGTTGCGAATCAACCAACAAAGGTCCCTCGGGAGAGCTGCCCTTCTCCAGCTCCAAGAGCTGAAGCACACTCACGACGTCTACATTTCAAAAGGTCTTTTCAAATACAAATTGTGGATGTTCGACAAAGTCCTCAAAACATTATTTTTGGGATTTTGGGAATGTCCACACAAACATTTTGCGTTGATTCTGCGCGTACCGAGTAGTGCGGACTCCCACATTGTGGCGCCAACGAAAACTGCATACAAAATATTGCGTACATTACTACTTTATCTCCTAGCTACTATCTCTCGCACCCGTCACACACACACACACACACACCATTTCCTTCTCTTTCACTCGTCTCACGGAACACATAGCCCAATAACGTCGTGTGCGCCGGCGAGGCGAGGCGAGGCGAGGGTGGCTCATACATAATTAGTATTAGATAAATACTAAATATACAATATATCGTCATAGATATTGATCGGTCAATAACAGATTGAAGAAACACCAATGTTGCCGTGGCGGAGGGCTATAAGTACGTACCCAATATCCGGCATCATACGACTGATGACGAACAACTAATTTCATAACCCGGCAAAATAAAACACACTTGAATCCGCCGTGATTGTACAATGTTATATACAAAAATAAAATTTCATTTCAATGAGTCTGTAGCGAGACGCGAGTATGGAGCGACTTGCCTTGCGCGCGGGCCGGGAGCGACTTCACGTCGCCGCGGTTCGGGAGCGACTGCCGAGCCGAGCCCAGTGCAATGGCAAGCTGCATACGCAGCGCAAATATAATAATAGTACATGTAGTTACAGAATGAATCTAATTTGTGTTTAGTGTGTATTCCACTGGCCAGTGCCCACCGACGCCGTCGTCAGCGCCCGCCGCCCAGTGGCCTCCTCCAGCCACCTCCTCCTCGCCCCGCTGCGCTCTGCTCGCACACAACGCCTAGTGGCAATGGGCCCCCGTGAACATTAAAAAAATCTAAAAATAATACATCAAGACATACAACTAGTCTTTACACAGGGTCTTAACAAAGGTACGCACTTTTTTTAACTGGAGCATGTACTCATGGAACTGAACAACTTTCCCCAAGAAACCCCTGGTCGATTCGCGTTTATTATTTTTTAATTAAATTATCAACTGCTCAGAATACAACTGCCAGCTGGTATCCGCGTATTGACAAAGTTCAACGCCGCCGCGGCGTATTCTGGCGTATTCCGCGCAATTTAATAATTTTAATCAAAAAACAAAAGCGAATTGACCGTGGGTTTCTTGGGGAGAGTTGTTCAGTTCCACGAGTACATGCTCCAGTTAAAAAAAGTGCGTACCTTTGTTAAGACCTGTGGATAAAATTCTGATGTTCGTAATTCTTCTCCTCAAAACTTGCCCTACATTCCACTCAAACATACATATTCCTTTAATGCACGGCCCACAAACACCCTCACACAAAGATGAAGATGAATTCAGTTCGCAGCCGTACCAGGTAGCAGGGCTCGCAGCATCACCACCGCACCGCTAAGCCAATCTGAACCTCATTACATTAGCAAGTATCGCGTACAGTAAATTCCTAGTGGTGATCCATACAATTATCTAAATCAAAATCTTTATTAACATTTTTAATATTGTACGTGCGCAAGCGGCGCGCTGTTGCGACCGATACATTTGTAACGTCTCGCCCCTTGTGCACAGATCGACAATTCTTAAGGTTAACTTATCTACAGCTTCCACATCGCGCTGTCCCCGCCCCGCCCCGACCGAGCACGCTGCACAAGTGCACACTGCGCAGTGTGCTCGCTACTTCACATACAATTGGTGGCAGGTCGTGGTACAATAATATACTCCGCGCGGTGCTCTCTTCCGAGACTCGCGAGCCGCGAGCCACGTGACCGACACAGGCCTACGTCAGCGCCATCCTGTGTTACCATTAGTGTAAACAGAATTACCCGAACGTCTGAAATGTCTGTCGTGAATCGGAAGATATTGCTAACGAACGAATAATTAAAAATGACGTGTTGTTGAAAAATTTAAGACAAAATCCATATAAATTAAAATTATAAAATATTTTAACATATTATATCTATGTAACCATAGATATAATTTACCCATGTAACATGTTATGTTGAAATAAAGTGGCAATGTTATTGTGACGTAGGCTCGTGCCACTCTGGGAAGAGAAGAGCAGTGTTGTTAGACCACGGCGGCAGATTGTCGGCGTGTCGGCGTGCCGGCTCGGCGCGCTAGTACTCGTAGTGGTTGTTCTCGCCGTCCGCGTCCTCGTCGGGCGCGTGCGGCTCCTCCTTCACGCGCACCTCCATCGCGGAGATGTTGAACTCCGGGTAATCTGCCGAAGCGCACACGTCGTGTGTTATTACTGTCACTAAGTGCTATACTGCTATACTGCTATAGTGTGCGTGTGCGTGTGCGTGACACACATCGAATCACTTCGCTACAGGTTACACTTCGCCGCTGAAACGCAACTTCCCCAAATACAATAGAATGCAGCGAAACAGACTCGCTACTCGCCACTCGCCACTCCCTGCCGCTCTCTCATCTAATTCTAAGTGTTCATTTATCGAAGCTCTACTGGCCATAATTTTATACAACTAATACTTTTATTCTAATTGTGAGCCAGAGAGGGCACTGGATGCGGTCAGCGCAGGACCGGTCGTTGTGGAAATTCTTGGGGGAGAATATATCGTATATGACGATGTACCGTAGAGTGCGCGACACGCACACACGCACAGGGCACATCGTTAACTGTACAGAATGATCGCGTTCATTGACTTAAGTGGCGGTTTCATGTAATGACCAGAAACCCACATTTAACATTACGCTCGAAAAAGCTTAACAATTTGTACAAAAAAATGGATTTTTGCGCTCTTTATCGCAGTGGAATCACTTGTTGTCCTTGTCGCACCTACTAGAGCGCGCGCCTCACTCACCGTCCACCGGCTCCTGCTTGATCTTGATGTCCTCGGGCTTGATCTTGGGTTCCTTGCGCTCCTTGTCGCGGCGGGAGCGCTTCTTGTCCTTGTCCCGCTCGCGGTCCTCGCGCCTGTCCTTGTCCTTGTCGCGCCGCTCGCGCCGCCGCTCGGAGCGCGAGCGCGAGCGGGAGCGCCGCCGCCGGCTGTGGGCCACACGCGGAACATTACCATAGGATGAGCTGGTCTGCCGGCGTCATCAGCATTCATCACTCATAATATCACCCAGAAAAGTTCATGAAAGCTTGGTGCGCCAGTAATTCAAAAAAATGGCCAAGTGTGTGTCGGACCACGCGCAAAAAAAGCTTTCCAGTCTTTTCAATAAATGTATATTTTTTTAAATACAAAGTTATTTTTGCAGTTGGTATACAATGTTCTGTATGGAAAATCTATAAAGTTTTTACAAATACAACTGCACATCTTAAGCTCGTTGACTATTACCTACTCCTAAACTAAAGAATAATAGTTATATTTATGATACAAGGGTGGTAAAGAGGTAAATAAAATTCATCATCACGAGTTTGGCATTTCTCTTTACACGACATACGACATTTTTCAATACAGTTGTGAGAAAACAGGCAAAATAAAAAACGACCGTGGCAGAAAAATAAAATACATGGGTGTACGTGCACCTATCAAGATTTTGGTGATCAGAGTTCATTTTACGCGACTTGCGGCTCATTTTAAATGTCCGGGGAGTATCTCACTTTGTTTTTTCCTATACATACACATAAGTAAGTTTATTTTTATTACACGTATATTATATTCGTAATTTTATTCGTATTCACAACTAAAACAAGTCAATTCAGTTTTACGAAAATTGCGCCATATTTAATTTAAATAGGCACACGTACGGACAGCGACACATCAAGCTATACAAATCCAGTATAAGTTGGCCGCGCGAGTCGCGCGACGCCTTTGCGTTTCAACGTACGCGAGGCCCGCGAATGCTGGTTTTGTATAGCTTAATGAGGCGCTGTGTGTACGTCCCCACGGGTAAGTTTTTTTTAAATGTTACCATAAACGTACAATAAGACCTGGGATAATATTATTGTAACCATTAAAACCTCTTTGGAAAAGATGACCTATTCATTACCTCTGCGCTTCATTCATTTTGATTCTCCTTTCTTCACAAAGATATAACCCAAAGAGAATCTTAATCAGCTAGCGTTATGTACTAACCTCACGGAGGAACTAACTCTCTCTTTTAAAATTCTCATTTCAAAAGTCTTAAAGAAGATACGTATCTTTGGTTATTACATTTTTTTATTCGCTAGAAATGTCTTTTTTTCAGAGCTACAAATAAAAAAAATAAGAGTGTGCTTTAGACCACATGACTGAAGTAAAATTTCTTTAGCTTCATCTATATGTATGTATAGTGGCAGCCCCCAGAATCAAAATGGGTGGTGGGCTTTGAGTATACATACTAAGGTGGCCGGGGGTTACGTCTCGGCCCTTATAATAAATTTTTCGAATCGAATTGGTTGGGATAGTCATCTTTGGTCCCATATAACACACTACCTACCAATATTAAATAGGTAATATTTTTTTCATTTTTGTAACTTTTTAGTTTGGTAGCCTCTCTATAAAAATAATCATACACCTACCAAGGTTAAATAGGCGATATTTTTGAACGACCTATCCAACTACACGGCATTTTTACACCATAAACATTTTTAAACCATAAACATTTTTACACCATAAACATTTTTTAGAAAAGACCACGGAACCCTACTTGGCGGGAATGCGACTCGCACTTGGCCAGTTTTTAATTTTTGTTTCATTAACTATACAAAAAAGTGCAAAGTACGTTGTATTTTTTGCAAAGCCTCTTAATATCGCACCATAAATAATCTGTAGAGCCTCGGTGGCGTAACGGCTAGGGCCGCCGCCTCCTGTCCGGGAGGTCGTGGTTCGAATCCTGCCACGTACCAATGTGATTTCGAATTAAGATTTCATATGTACGTTTATCCGACGCTCTTACGGTGAAGAAAAACATCGTGAGGAAACCTGCACACACCTGCGAATAAACTCGCAGGTAGAGTGTGAAGTCGACCAACCCGCACTGAACCCGCGTGGTCGACTAAGGCCCTATCGCCCTAATTTCGGGTAGGCTCGAGTCCCTCGGTGGGGACGAATATGAGCTGATATGATGATGAAATAATCAATATTGCAGAATGGGATTTCAATGTAATGTCATGCGGGCGTTGCACCGTTGCGGACACGTTGCGCCGCCGCCGCCGCCGCCGCCGCGCGCCGGGGCTCCCCCTCTCGCACCTCTCACCCTACAAAAGGCGCCAGAAAATTGGGTTAAACAGCACCCGCTCCCCCGTGCCGCGCGCCGCAACGGCAATGGGATTTTAGGGGATCCGCGGAACTGCGCTTGTAGCACAGTGAATGCGACAAGACATGTTTGCGTGACAAAGTGCCGATTGTCTCGTACCTTCGAAACCCTCGCCAGGCTCAGGATTCCGAATTTGGACCGCTCGATCCTTTCATCCCTTATGTTTCAATCCCAGAATCCTTCGCTTGCTCAGGTTTCAATACAGGTAACTCGCGCCAAATATGCCTGTATGCTAAACGGTTTGACGGCCTGTAGAGTGCGAGGTGTCGGTAGGTTCGTGTCGCCCCCCCACCACCCCCGGGCCGGGCGACGAGACGGAGACGGAGATGGAGTTACAAAGAGTGTGCTGACCGTTCGGTGGTGGCGTCCTCGTCGCGCGCGCGCTCCCGCTCGCGCCGCCGCGGGCGCGACGTGGAGCGCCGGCGCGACCGCGAGCGCGTGCGCCGCCGAGCCGCGCCGCCGCCGCCGCCCCCGCCTGCAACACACACACACACCGTTACTATTAACACACCTTAAAATGCATAAACATGTACAAGGCATTAGGCACGAAACATACATAGCAAGCGCCCGAGGCGCCGCGTTCCGTGTGTTAAGTTGCATTGTATAGAACTGTTTATAACGAAACATAGCAAGCGGACGGGCGCGCGCTCTGTACTGCAAGCGTCGCCACTGCCACACGTGCGACAAACTGTGCGGGAAACATTATGAGCACCACTTGTAAACATATACGTAGACCGACGATCTGGTGTAGGTCGCGGGAAGGCGCTGGATGCGGGCAGTGCAACACCGGTCGCTACGGAAATCCTCGGAAGAGGGCCTTTGACGATGATAATGCTCGCAGGAAGGCGCTGCACGCATGTGGCTCAGGGCCGCTCAAGTGGCCGCTTAATGAGATTGATGATGATAGGTGCGTAAATGTCCACCGCTGAGCCTTTCCTGTTCGCCTGGGGAGGGTGGGAGACGCAGGAAGAGCACTCCACACCACGCGCCCGTGCTCCTGCGCTCAGAGTGTGATGGACACGTCAGTGACGCGCAGTGCGCTGTGTGTGTGTGTGTGAGACTCACGCTCGCGGTCGCGGCGCGCTCGCTCGTCGCGGTCGCGCTGTTCGAGGCGGTACCGCTCGCGCTCGTTGTCCTCGCGTCCGGAGTGTGATGGACACGTCAGTGACGCGCAGTACGCTGTGTGTATGTGTGTGTGAGACTCACGCTCGCGGTCGCGCTGCTCGAGGCGGTACCGCTTGTGCTCGTTGTCCTCGCGGCCGGAGTGTGATGGACACGTCAGTGACGCGCAGTGCGCTGTGTGTGTGTGTAAGACTCACGCTCGCGGTCGCGGCGCGCGCGCTCGTCGCGGTCGCGCTGCTGGAAGCGGTACCACTCGCGCTCGTTGTCCTCGCGGCCGGAGTGTGATGGACACGTCAGTGACGCGCAGTACGCTGTGTGTATGTGTGTGTGTGAGACTCACGCTCGCGGTCGCGGCGCGCGCGCTCGTCGCGGTCGCGCTGCTGGAAGCGGTACCGCTCGCGCTCGTTGTCCTCGCGGCCGCAGTGTGATGGACACGTCAGTGACGCGCAGTACGCTGTGTGTATGTGTGTGTGTGTGTGTGAGACTCACGCTCGCGGTCGCGGCGCGCTCGCTCGTCGCGGTCGCGCTGCTGGAAGCGGTACCGCTCGCGCTCGTTGTCCTCGCGGCCGGAGTGTGATGGACACGTCAGTGACGCGCAGTACGCTGTGTGTGTGTGTGTGTGAGACTCACGCTCGCGGTCGCGGCGCGGTCGCGGCGCGCTCGCGGTCGCGGCGCGCTCGCTCGTCGCGGTCGCGCTGCTGGAAGCGGTACCGCTCGCGCTCGTTTTCCTCGCGGCCGCAGTGTGATGGACACGTCAGTGACGCGCAGTGCGCTGTGTGTGTGTGTGTGTGTGTGTGTGTGAGAGACTCACGCTCGCGGTCGCGGCGCGCGCGCTCGTCGCGGTCGCGCTGCTCGAGGCGGTACCGCTCGCGCTCGCGCTCGTTGTCCTCGCGGCCGGAGTGCTTGATGTTGACGTCAGCGCCGCCCCGCCGCGTGCCGCCTAGCCCGCCTCCTGTGCACGCACACACACAACCATTAAGAAACTCTTGGTGTCGAATGCCACAGTCTCGACACTTAAGAGGAAACAAGGGCGCTATTTTTTTCATACAAACGTAGTCCTTTGTTTCCTCCCTGGGTAATGACAATAGAGCGAAAATGTTTTGTCCATCAAACCTATATCTAAACATGCCCCTATGTTTTGTTTTTTCTCATATTCTAATTATAATAGGAAGTAGGAGCCTTGACAATACATCATAATTTGTGACCCAAAAACTCATCAAGAGAATAGAACATATTATGAAGATGCCATTCATGGAGGGTTTTCTTAAATCTATTGAAAGGCAGCTCTTTAAACGACTGCGGTATTTTGTTATATATGACGTGACCCAACCAATAGCAATTGCTTGTAGAATGTTTTCTGATATTTTTAAACAAATTTACCCATTTCTAATACGCAAAGACAAGGCAGCGGCAAGATTTTCAAGGTCTTAAATAGCGGTCTACATGATACGTCCTGTGCTACTCCGTATATTGAACGAATACATTTTTTTGAGCTATGAAAACACTAACGTTTGTGCTGTTGCCCCAGATTACTATTCCATAACAAAGGATGGATTCAACGTAAGCATAATAATCTGTGACAGCCGTACTTCTAGATGTCAGTTTATAGAGAGCAAAAGAAAAACTATTAATTTTGGCACAAATTTTTTCAACTTGGTCTTTCCAGTTTAGTTTGTCATCATTGTTATGCCAAGAAATTTGACACATGTTGCCCTCTGTAGAGTTTGTCCTTTATAATGAATACTAAGATTTTGTTTATTATTATAATTAATAAATGTCGATTTGTTAAAATTAATTTGAAGATTACTGTAAAGCCATTCGATTATTGATATTATTGTATTATTAATGTCATACACGTGATTACTCAATGTCAACTGATTATTAGATGTCACAATTACTGATATGTCATCTGCGAATAAAATAGGCCTATGTTTTGTTACGTCTGGTAAGTCATTTATATAAATGAGGAATAATAGTGGGCCAAGCACACTACCTTGCGGGAACCCATAAGCGTTGGTCTTAAATTCAGAACTGTAACGTTTCACGTGTTTATTGTCAAGCTTAGTTATTTGTACGCACTGTATTCTATTCATAAGATACGTACTTAACCATCCAAGTGCTGGTCTTCGAATCCCATAATTTTCAAGCTTTCGCAATAATTGGTCATGTGACACAAAATCGAAAGCTTCCGTCATGTCGAAAAAAAGCACAGTCGTAAACATTTTGGAGTTTGTACTCTCTAGGACATCCTTAATTAAGTTAAATGTTGCTAGAGTGGTTGATTTCTCTTTCTGGAACCCAAATTGATCGTTTTTAATAATGTCATGTTTTAAAAAGAAACTCATTAGTTTTGTGTGAATTACTTTCTCAAAAATTTTTGAGAAAATGGGTATTAGCGTAATGGGTCGATAATTTCCCATATCGCTTCTAGGACCTCTCTTATATAAAGGCTTAACAATGGAAACTTTTAGTTTATTGGGAAATAATCCTGTTTCCAGTGAAAGGTTTATGAGATATACTAGAACAGCCTTAATCTGATCTTTAACTAACTTAACAACTTTCGTGCAGATATTATCGTAGCCCTCAAAATTTGTTGTATTAAGGAAATTTATAGTATCACTCACACAGTTTTCATCAATGGGAGCAAGGAAAATTGAACTATTTTGTAAATATTTGGTACCAGTGTTTTTAGTTTTAAAGTTACTTTTGTTAGTTAATTTAATGTAATAATCATTAAACGCTGGTTAGTTAAAGCATTAGTTTCAATTAGTTGCACTAGGCTTCGCCTCTGCGCATATAGTTATCCCAGCAGTACTCGTGTGTTCTATTGAGAGTTAGAAGGAGCAGGATTTCCGCCCATTTGGGTGGTGGACTACACTTACAGACAGGCCTTGTATCGGCCTCACTCCATAAGAGACAAAACTGGGACCGATTGCTTGACATATAAAAGGGGGTTTCAAAACATGTTAGAAAACGGCGGCCTCTCGAAATGAACGATCAAGCAACACATAAAATATTTGTGAAATTACATATTTAAGGTGGACATTATCGTTGATTTCAACAGAATGTCATGATTGTGAACATTTTCATGGACTACGTTTGGAGGCGCCATTTTGTGAGGTTACTCTGTGTGCAATACTGACCGAGTCGGCGCGGCAGCCACCCCTTGACGGTGCGCGCGCGCTCCACGTCCACCAGCACGCGCTTGCCGTCGATCTTCTTGCCGTCCGCGTGCTTGTACGCCGCTGTGTATACACACGCACACTATGTTATCACTTGGCTCTCGTACGGTAATTGTATACACGGTGTAAACAAATCATTGTAGGATACGTTAACTGCAAGTTCTGTCTTCTCATTGTGCTGCACAAGTTCAAGGAAAGTTATGTAGGCTTCATACAGTTGCCTGCTCCTATTCCTATCAAGTTTCCATTGCTTTTCAGCGCAAAGTTGGCGGAAAGCTGATCAATTTCTATTGTATGTGACAAGACTAAACATTCTAAAATACACTGCGGTACAACATGGGTCCCGGTAACAGTTGGCCAGCATGACAACGTGGGGTCCCGGTAACAGTTGGCCAACATAACAGCATGACAAGCAGAAGTGCCAATTAACGAGTCCTGCACTAATCGAGTCACTCCCTGTATACAAACATTACTAACCATAATATTTCAATGCAATAAATATGGCGTAACTTTGCACACAAAGAAAATTACTTTTAAGTATTTGAACCCTTTACCGCTTTACAGTTAAAAATCGTCACCATTTGGTCGTAATTTAAACAAACATTAAAGAGTTTGGTGCGAATGAGCCATATTGTTTGCTTACCATGTCTGACAGGAAATAAACAACGGTTTCGTTCAGTTTTTATAAAAATATCTAGAGGTAGGTAGTTACGTCGTCTTTATGTATTAGTATCGTTCGCAGCTGACCGTCCAACGTCAGCTGCAAGTTCACAGGTTTCTGTGAATGGTTGTTAAGGGCCGCCAGGAGGCTCGAGTCTCCATACAAACGTAGTTCCGCTTTAATACAAAAACTACATGCCGGATTGAATCCAAACTTTGCTAATATATTGAGGAGACACATATCGATGTTTAGTTATCGATGTACTAATATAAAACGGAAAAAAAATAAGAGCAGTTTCAAACTTTCAGTACAAAACTAATTTAAGCCTTCGTTTAGTTACGTTAAAATTTACTACGATTAAAACTAATTACAAACATCGATATGTGTCTACTGAATATATTTACAAAGTTTGGATTTAATTTGTATTAAAGCGGAACTACGTTTGTATGGAAACTCGAGCCTCCTGGAGGCTCTTAAGACCTACGCATAATGTACATACTGAGTGACAAGTGGACGTGGTATATTCCCTGTCAGCGCTACAAGTAATGAAAAACTCTCCAAACCTGCAATTTGTAAACGACCTATGTTTCGTTCCTCCTTTACGTTTCACGTCAGTACGTTGCAACACAATGTAATGCCAACTTTGGCTTGTCATTTTAAACTTTTCTTCACTGTTTTAAAATAGTTACCTTTTCACAAGGTTCACAAAGTGACTGCGCAGACAATATCTAGTCCGTTCATGAAGCATCATGGTAAACTTAACAAATATCGAAGCCTAAATTTACCAACTTTTCAACAATACCGAAATTCGCGTGGCGTTTTAAACATATCTTTAGTTTTCTTTTCAAAAGCTAAATGAACAATGTTAAAAATATGTTGTATATTGGTCAAATTAGGTTTCGAGGGAGACCCTCAAAGAGAGGCGAGCGTGATGCAAACACAGGGGTATTTGTGCACCTCTGGAGTCGAACGTTCATAATCATGAAAATGGACCATTTATGAAACAAACTACAGTCAAGTATCAAAAACTTTGGACGTCCCATAAAAATGGGTCAGCCAATATTATCAGTTTGACCATGCACTCCTTTGTTATCCAGTTTCACGAATAGAAGCCAAGTTCAGGTAGAGGTCCAAAAATAGCTCCCTGTGCGGGCCGTGTGCGAAATAAAAACCAAGGATACCTACCGACCGACCGGGCCGAGAGACGCGGGGTGCGGGGCGAGGGGCGGGGGGCGCGCGTGTCTGCTCACTGGCTACGTGTGCCACCAGTTCTGTGCAGTGACCATTCGAAATCTATCGTAGTGAGTGCCTGATCATAAAGGTTCTACATACAATTTTATATTCAGTACCCAAGTATTGCACTGCACAGCTTTTATGGAAATCAATTACAGATTAATTTGATAACATAACGGTGCATCTGATTAAATGACGTCACACCTTCCCATTTGGATGTCTTTGTCCATTATCTTTCCAAATATGATCATAATTCCCTTCTCGTAGTCCGGCGGCGGCGGCGGCCGGGAAGTTGTTTCAATAATATGACGTATACCAGTGAACAGACAACAGCTACTGGAGCCCCCGCGCGTCCTCCCGGGCGGGTTATAACAAACAAATAGATACCCACCATCCATACCTATCGTCGCGACTCATTTACCGTTACCGTTACTTACTGCCGGATACCGTTACTTACTGCCAGATACCGTTCTGCTACTTACTTTAGGGAATAACCGAATTTACCCGACAGCGGGCGCGCGCGCGGCCCACGGAGACCATGTTACCTGGTGCGCACTACTTACGTTCCTTGCGCATTTAGTAATTATATCAAATACTTTTTGTAATAAAGAACAAAATCTAATCGATACTTAATTTCAATTCAGTAACTACTGAAACCGATCATTTCACGGATCGATACATCAATCAAATTATTAGATATGGGTCGCAATCTATTTACTGCAAAACATGGCAGGCGCAGGCACAGGGAGACTTTCATATGTATTCTCCATTCACAATGTAAACCAAATATTCAAACAATGAATGATTGATCACAACAATGTGGGGATAACCCACTCTCGGCCACCCGGTCCTGGGCCAGGATCCCTGCGCGACATCCCGAGACTGACATACATACATTACTTACTCTTTACTTTGATTTCAAAGTACATAGTTTGATTTGGAATTTAGGTGAGTCCCCGTAGTTTTGACACTACATTGTCTAGACAAAGGTACACAATACACATAGTACACAACGAGGTGCCGACCGCAGACCGCAGTCCGCACTACACAGGAGTCCGTCTCCCCGCCGGCGCCGCCTGCCACGCCATCACTTAACTCATGCGACCCAACATCCTACAAACCTGGGAACATTACTGACGAAATTTAACTTTTTACTTGAATCTCGTTATTGGTAAATATATTTGAGTTGTATGTTGGCATCTTACCACCACATACAAACCTATACAAGGCGGGTAACTCGGATAGTGTGGTAGTGAGTGTCTACACGGCCGGGTCTGTGGTGCGAAATAGAAAAACCACTTGTTAATCATACTCGGACTTAATAAATAACCCAACAAAAGTAACTTATTTAATATTTTACAATTCAAATCATAACCTTGCCAACAAATCTGTCGATAACTGTTAAATGTTTGTTAGCCTCATAAATAATTGGTTTGAAATGAACGATGAATTAAACTAATGTGTACGCAGAGTCAATACTAACAAACACAATCGACTATTGTAGTTCGGCTCCAGAGTTGTTGACATGACAAATAATACTTTTGAAACCATAGTGAATACGTTAGCATAATGTTATGTGAACTAATTTAAACGTGTGATATCAATCAACATAACAGCATCATACGATTCATGGAATCTTGGGAATGGGTAAACTCTTGTGTGACAAATGCCAGCCAGTTTTAACAGCCGGATATCCACACGAGAAGAGAATGGTCTCGAGATGAGAGCGCGAAGAACTGTAATAGCTGTCACCGAGCAAGGCAGGTGTCGACCCTCCAGGGACCGCGCACCGAGAGGCACGGACCTGTGGATTAGTGATAAGTACGTCCTCCTTGTCTCAAGTAGAGCTCCGTCCCTCTCGGTGCGTGGTCTGTCGTCGACATCTGTAGCAGCTTTACTCGAAATATTTGCAAAAAAGTCGCAGCTGGGCTCGTGTGGATATGGGGCCTAGACCCGGGGCGCGGGGCGCGCCGCGCGGCCCGTGCGGGCGTGTGTGTCATTGTATTCGTATCGCACTAAAGCCGTCACGTCGAGTCAAAGCTCTTCTTCGCATTTTTAAAAGACTGCCCAAGAATGATCACAAAACGAAATCCCACTTGGGATCAGTTTAAATTCGAATTTATTTTTTATTCCTGACAGATCCCACTTTCGTGAGATCAAGATTTACAGTATAAGTAATGTTCCTAAACGATCTTAAGTGACCTTATTACTCGTAGTTTGGTACAGTCGAATAAAAAATCAGTTTATAATGTGTGCACGAAAGTATAATAATAGTAGCTGATTAGCTAATTAGAGGGCTACCTATGTTTTTATTTAGCATCGTATGTATACGGGGTTGGGTACTTGACCCCGATTCTTATTTGCAACATAAGTACATAACATCAAGTAAATTTATTTTATTTATTAGGAAAACTTACAGCTAATTAACATCATTATAGAGAACTAGATAGCAAAATAACATAGCCATTATTATGAGCGGAAATCAGTGATTCTGTAAAAAAATATAATTGGTGAGCTGCAAAACCTTCACCAGGTCGTCGGTCCACCGCGTGGGAGGCGCGGTCGCCACTAGAGAACTTACTGCCCCAACAAGTAATAATGCATTGAATGCAACATAAATTATCATAAACTAGATTTCTTTATTTTCCGACTGTACCTTCAAACTATCGTAGTAGGTATTGGTATTGTGGGATCGCGATGGGTTAGGAAGGAATAGTCAAATAAAAATTAGATACGTTAGGAGATTCATTTCACAGGATTACATTCATTATGTTATTCGCTAGTAATGTATTACAATTAGTTAGAGTGAGAGGGCTGCGCGCACCGTCCACAAGCATCAGCAGGGCGCTGTGGCAGTGCGATCGCTCTTTGCGCTCCAATCAATGCCCTTTATGAGTGTCAAAAAAAAAGGAAAAAGTGGAATGAGTTCCGGCAAGTCGAGTTTGAACGGCAAGAGACCTTGGCGTGGAGGCAGTAGGTAGGTGTGTGTGTGTGTGTGTGTGTGTGTGTGTGCGTGCGTGTACTCACAGTGCATGTCCCGCTCGTGCTCGTACTCGATGAACGCGTACCCGCGCGGCTTGTTGTTCTCCTTGTTGAAGATCATGTAGATCTGGAACGAGTTTTCCAGTAACGTTACCGCACCTCAGAACCATCGCGCTCGCACTCACAGAACCATCGCACTCACACTCACAGAACCATCACGCTTACACTCACAGAACCATCACACTCACACTCACAGATCAAAGCATACAATATAGCAGGTAGTGACAGTTTACAACTTCAACTTCAGTATTTGAGTAATCTTTTCATTTGTTCAGTTTAAAATATCAGCTTGTGGTGTTTAATCACAATTTAATTAGCATTACTGAACTGCTTCATCGGTAACACTGCACCGCACACTCGCACACTCGCACAGCAGAAACTGAAATCATTGGCCAAGTAAGTGTTGCATGAAGCACCTACTCATCAAACTGAAAAAAGTACCTACACATCAGCGCAATAACAATTCAGACTTTCGATTTAAAGTTGATTAGCCAATTATTATATTGAGCGTCGGTAGCGTAATGGCAAGGGCCGCTATCACCTGTCCGGAGGTCATGGTTCGAATCCTGCCACGGGCCACGCAACAATGTGTTTTCGAATTTAGATTTCATATGTTCGTTTATCCGACGCTCTTACGGTGAAGGAAAAACATCGTGAGGAAACCTGCACACGCCTGCGAACAAACTCGAAGGTTGTGTGTGAAGTCAACCAACCCGCGCTGGGCCCGCGTGGTTGAGATTAAGGCCCGATCGCCCTAAATTAGGGTAGGCTCGAGCCCCTCGGTGAGGACGCATATGAGCTGATAGAGAGCCAACATTGACATAGTATTATTATGGTTCTCATTAGGTAGATTTAGCTGGGTAAAAGGGTCTGAGAATACAGTAGCTGGCCCGGCGCTACTCTGCCTGTCTCTTTTGGACAAGCGAGCTAATGGACAAGGCTGCACACCGTTAATAGATACAATGGGCCGATCTAACAAACCGCAGGCAGTCACAAATGGCTTTGACACCACTCAAACCATAACTGACCCCGGAACTGCTCGGCTTCAAACCGACGCGATCTTAACACTAACTAACACCGGGCATCTACTCTTGAATCAGCAACTATTCATCATGAATGTCGCCATGATGAAACAGTCATGTGATCCTTGAATGCACCTGGTACAACCAAACACTGGGTCAAAATCAATTTTGCTTCGATAATACAAAATATATATATATATAGATACTGGAAAATTTTTCAGCTTCATGAGTAGAGTTTGGACAATGATTTTCATTTCACCGTGTATGTGTATACGAACCCCATGAGGCCAGCTCCTTACCTTTTTGATAGCTCCATATCCTTCAAACTCTCGTCTTAGTTTTGATTCTGATGTGTCATAGTTCTGTAACAAGCAGCCATTGTTAAAATGTTATGTACTAAAGTATCTTGGTGGACGTGGGGCACGGATCTCTTCCCAAACTTGAACAAGTAAGGAACAAAGTACACATTTGTGAGTCATATGACACTGCTAACGACTGCCATCTAGTGATAGCAACTGGTGCCGCCACTAACAGCAAGGAAACAATTGAGATTTGAGATAAATGCCACATCACTCACAAAAACTGATCCTGGCAATGCTGTTAGTTAGGTGACCCATGTGATCGACTCGACCCCCAAGTTACACTGAGCTACGACCACATAACTTCTTATTTGGCAGCACCAGCAGTAACTAAATGTACGTATTTTATGCATTATATTTTGTCTGATCGTTAGGGCACATTACTCATACTACCGGACTGGTTTTGGGGTAAGTGGAAGGTATCCATTCAGAGGGGGGAGGGTTAGGTTAGTTTTAGGTCTTTGTTGCAGAGTTTTCACATGAGCTGTAAATTATAATAAAAAACAACGCGTCCCTCCGATTGCAATAGTTGTATTGAAGTAAATTTTAAACTTTACATTAATCTCTGTTTCTTTTCTTTAATTTTCCTTTTTTAAACTTTTCAGGGCTCCCTGCCCAAAGGGCAAATACGGGAGATCCTATTACTAAGACTTCCCTGTCCGTCCGTCTGTCACCAGGCTGTATTTCATGAACTATGATAGCCAGACAGTTGAAATTTTTACAGATGATGTATTTCTATTGTTACTATAACAACAAATACTAAAAAACAGAATAAAATAAATATTTAAGAGGCTCTCATACAAAAAACGTGAGTTTGTTTGCTCGATATTGATAAAGGCAACAGGTAGACGCTTAAAATATTCACAGAATATTGAGTTGTATTATTCACTCTAAAAATAAATAAGGAACCCTCCGTACGCGAGTCCGACTCGCACTTGGCTGGTTTTTAATAGAAATATGTGTTTGCTCTTACCTGTGTACCTATCGGCGGAGACCTACAAGTAGCACTGTATTTATCTATAAGCTTTATATAAGTTTGTACCATCAATACTTGGCTGTTAGTCTTCTTAAAATAAATTATTTAATTAAAGTTGGGCGTAGCTTTGCGTGTTTTTTACTATCTAGAGAAACTTCTCATAGCCTTCTGTTATACTACATGAGATACAGGGGGGGGGGGGAGTGGTCATAACTTATATGGTACAGGGGGTCAAAATCGTAAAAAAATTGGTCACATACTATGGGCACGTTTTCCTTTAGCCATTGAAAGAGTAAGGAATACTACAGTACCTTAGCTGATGAACGAGAAGTTAGTGCCCCTCAGTAAGTCGTCCCCCATCTCATACTTGACAACTAGAGATCAGGGACGGAGAGCTATTTACTCACAATTCTAGCGACAAACAGTGTCTTGAAAGGATCGGCAGTAGCAGTGGGGTTGGTAGCCGGGTCCCACAGGGCTATCTCCTGCTCCAGCAGGTAGGCAGTCTGCTCGGCACGCTCCCGGCGGCGCCTCTCTGCTCGCTCCTCACGAGTCTCAACTCGGGTAGGCGGTGGCGTCTCCGACGGGTGCTGTAAATTATGACACTTTTTAATATCATTATTAATTAATTGATACAGGAGGAAAATCGAGACGGGGCAGACTAATGAGACTAGCCATAACTTTTGGAGTATTTTACTTCTGCATATTTTCAAAAATCTTTTTTCAACATTTCCAGTGCAGAGACTTTTAATCCTAATAACAAACATCAACAGGACTGATTGGCGTTTTAATTGTTTTTTGTGTTTAATGCCCATTCTCTTGCTCTCAGTATATTTTTCCAAAATCTGTAAATTCATGATTCAAAATAGGTGCAAATTTCACTCTTTTTGATAGTCATCATCATCATATCAGCCGAAGGACTTCCACTGCTGGACATAGGGCTCCCCCAAGGATCTCCACAATGACCGATTCTACGCTGCCTGCATCCAGCGGCTTCCCGTGACCTTCACCAGGTCATCGGTCCACCGAGTGGGAGGCCTGCATACACTATGCTTTCCGGGGCGTGGTTGCCACTCGAGAACTTTTCTGCCCCAACAGCCATCTGTTCTACGAGCAATGTGCCCCGCCCACTGTCACTTAAGTTTAACAATTCTGAGAGCTATGTCGGTTACTTTGGTTCTCCTACGAATCTCCTCGTTTTCGATTCGATCACGCAGAGAAACTCCGAGCATAGCACTCTCCATTGCCCTTTGGGTGACCTTGAGCCTTCTTATGAGGCCCACAGTAAGCGACCATATGTCATCACTGGCAACTGGTCGAAGACCTTGGTCTTAAGACACTGCGGTATCTGGGACGTAAAGATATTGCAAAGCTTCCCGAACGCTGCCCAGCTGAGTTGGATTCGAGGATTGATCTCTAATTTGAAGTTCTCAAAGTTGGACCTACCTAACTGGACTGTTTGTCCCAGGTATACATATTTGGTAACAACTTCGAGTGTAGAGCCTTGGAGGCTCAGAGGAGTAGGTATGACACGGACGATTGACAAAATTTGTCATTTAAATATTCAGATGTCTTATAATAATCCTGTTTCTTTAGTGGCACGCATTACTAAAGATGCGACTTGAAACATAATGAAAATAATTAAAAAGATAAAGTAGGAAGTGTATGAAATAGTTATCCGTAATCCTTTGCTTCTTTTTGACATATAGGAATACACATGTCGTAAATCATCTTCCTATTTTGTCTTGTCATGTTTTATGTGGTGTTTCAAGTCTCAACTTTAGTGGCACGCACTATCATCATCATCATTACAGCTCATATACGTCCCCACCGAGGGGCTCGAGCCTACCCTGAATCAGGGCGATTAGGCCTTAGTCGACCACGCGGGCCCAGTGCGGGTTGGTCGACTTCACACACAACCTTCGAGTTTCTTCGCAGGCGTGTGCAGGTTTCCTCACGATGTTTTCCTTCACCGTTAAAGCAATCGGTAAGTATGTACGTAAGTTTTTGAAAAACTCATTGGTACATTGGCCATCCAGATTTGAACCCGGTACCTCTGGTTAGGTGGACCGAGTCGTTACCGGTTGAGCCACCGACGCTCTTGAGCCACCGCACTATACAAAGTTTAAACTGTTTTTCTGAAAAATTTAAGACATCATCGGGTGATTTGTTATACATGTGTGCATTGTCCCACGAAGGACTTATTGATTTTGATAAGTCTGGTATTTAAGTGAGTTGAAGTTTATTTTTGTTGCGAAAGATTATGACTGTGCCTGTCAATATGAGAAGAGATGCAGATTTTTGCAAACATAAATTCATCATCATCGTATCAGCAGATCTCTTCACTGCTGGACAAACGCCTCCCCCAAAATTTTCCACGACGACTGGTCCTGCTCTGCCCACATCCAGCGGCTTCCAGTAACCTTCATTAGATTCTTTCGATTCTATGCTCGAGAACTCTTCTACCCCAAGGGACTTTTTGTTTCGAAAGATTATGACTGTGCCTCTCAATATGAGAAGAGATGCAGATTTTTGCAAACATAAAATCATCATATCAGCAGATCTCTTTACTGCTGGACAAACGCCTCCCCCAAAGATTTCCACGACGACCGGTCCTGCTCTGTCCACATCCAGCGGCTTCCCGCAACCTTCATCAGATTCTCGGTCCACCGCGTGGGAGGCCTTCCTATGCTACGCTCGAGAACTCTTCTACCCCAAGCTCTTCTATGAGCTATGTGCCCTGCCCACTGCCACTTCAGTTTAAACTGAACATACATTATATTTTCATAAATATATTATCAGGGAAAAGTAGAAAAACTGGAGTGACTCACGAGAATGCATTCCATAAATCGCGAGAACCGCCCTTTTTTGCAGAACAAATATGGTATTTATATCAGCAGCATGTCCCCACAAAAGTGTCCCATAAGACACTTCAATGCCTGCTAACGTTTCTATAAGCAGGCCCCATTGAAACTTTGAATCTACAGTTAATTCTAGAAACACTCTTTGATTTACAAATTCTAACATATTACCAGCCAAGGTAACCTTCACCGGGTCATCAGTCCACTCTGAGTGGGAGTCCCGCCTACGCTACATTTTCCGGTGCGCGATTGCCACTCGAAAACTTTACTAGCACAACGGCCATCTGTTCTACGAGCTATGTGCCACTCCCACTGCCACTTAAGCTTAGCAATTTAGGCCTATGTCCAGCAGTGGATGTCTTTCAGCTGGTATGATGATGATGATGAAGGATATATTGTTTTTAACTTCAATAACTTCACGTAATGTGAATTCTATACATTTAGCCTTTTTTTGCGTTTAAGACTAAGTTATTTACAGTAAACCAAGAGTGTGATTTACTTTGTCAAATGCAGAAGTGCTGCAAAAGCTAGGATGAGTCTCCTAAGTACATTTTCTTTTAGGATAGCTACCCGTGTGCCCCATCCCAACTCTCCCCTCTGTACACTAGCAGCTCTACAAGCTGATGCATGTATTCACTGCAGTTGTATGTTCAAGTGTTCAATGCTGGGGCACGTGGTGTCACTGTTTCTGGAAGAGAGTTCAAGAGATCCCTCTAAGATGCTTGTTCTGGTTCATCATTTTTATTTCACCAATTTCATACATTTTCATCACAGGGCAAAGCCCCAATGCAGAAAAGTAGATAGTAGATTCTATATACAGTACATTTACAGACTCCAACACTAAGCTAAACTACCTATGCTACAAAGAGAAACATTGTCTTAAAGATCTTTGGGCTGAACACTGTTTTACTAGTATGAATGGCAGAATATCTGGCCCCGATGAAGTAGAATTAATAAAATTTTTAAGGTTTTGGATTCTTTCAATCACTGTGACAAAAATTCAAGATGCATTTAGGAGCAATGGTTGGAGTGTACTCAAAAGATCTTCCATACTAAAAAAATCTGACTAAAAAAATTATCAGAGCTCCAGCAAAATGTTTTTAAGTGTTAAAACAATAAATGTTTTCTCATATTTCCTTTGCAAGAGCTCAAAAGACTTTCAATGTTATCCCCCCTTTTTGTGATGGGATTGGTTAGAGGGGGCCATAGTCAACAACGTTTCATGGGACACTTTATATTGCACCCACTCCTAGGGCATCTAGGGGCCACCAACAACCGAAGTGCCTGTAACGTTACTAGTACTGCATTTCTGGGACTTACAAAAATTCTGACCAATTGCAGTGTCATGAGGACCCCCTCTTTTTATGGTGGAATTGGATAGAGGGGGGTCATCGTAGGCAGCAATTTTTAGTATGGCAGCTCTTTTAAGTGCACTCCAATCAGTGCAACTACACAACACAAAAATTCTTTTTGTATGAAATTCTGTATAAGAACTTGTTGCTCGGCTGCCCAGT
Organism: Coleophora flavipennella; assembly: GCA_947284805.1. NCBI lineage: Eukaryota > Metazoa > Arthropoda > Insecta > Lepidoptera > Coleophoridae > Coleophora > Coleophora flavipennella. The sequence goes on along the minus strand of OX369278.1, from coordinate 17,227,071 downwards.
AATGTGTTCTTATTGTTATATTTTTAGTAGATTCTACTGGTACCTGGTAGTATAAGATGGAAATAGGCCAAATGGGAGACTGACGACCTCACAGGTAGTAATCACTTAGTATATTAGCAAATATTAACAACCCATTAACTACTTCCCCACTGCTGGGAACGTGACCCTCCTAATTTCATCCTTGACGTTTTACCCGGGGCTCAGCCACTGCCACTGCCGGAAATATTGCCTAAATACTTCTGCGGCAGCATCGACGCGAGTGAGTGTTCACACTCAGCCGATTCCTTTGACTTCTGCACGAAAGCCGACAATCGCGGCAATGGCAGCGGCATGAGCAATGGCAGCGCGAGTGACCTACTTCTCACGCTGCCCACTTCCCTGCTCACTCTCCTGTTCAACAGGGCTGAGTGTAAATAGGCCACTATAAGTTCCGTTCCACTGCAAGCGTCAGCATCACTTCTAACCTCAAAAATGTTGAGGAACGCGCCGACTCCATCGTAGCCCTTTTGTTTCTTCTCGTGCGGAAGTTTGGCGGCCGGTGGTAGGTATGGGATGGGATCGCGCGCCGCGAACAGCGCCAGTAGGTTCGGCGGAAGAAACTGCGTCATCTCGGCTCTCGGCGAATCACGATTACGACGCCATGCACAAACACCACACGACACAAATACACAGTTTTATGGTCTCAAGTATGTTGGTTAGAGTTTCATCCGTGATTTTTGGGCAGTTAACACTATTTGTACATCGAGTTTAACGCAGAAAATGCGATTTATCACCACGTCTTTTTCATTTTTTACAAGTCTTCGACATTAATGATTGAAATCCGTTTAATTTTTTTTCGCCATTAGCATCAGTGTTGCCAACAACTCGGGACATGGTATTGCCATTTTTAACTCCCGATGCAAAAAGAGACTAAGGGTAAAGATATAAAGAGGCGGGTTCCCGGTGCGGACAAACCGGTACGGGTAGGTACCGATCTGTACAGGTAAAAATATTCCAATGGTTGGGACTTGTCGCTAGCGACTACCTGCACGGCGTCATACGGGCTTGAACGTTTGTCGGTGTAGGGTGTCTTCAAAATGGATATAGACAAAGACTATGGTGACAAGTAATCTTTCTTCAGGTGAAATGGGTTGACGATGCTAGTTACACCAGTTCTTATTTAAGAGATGTCCTATTTTATTTAGCAAATAGTCGAATGTTTCTGGTGTCATCCTGGTATAATCATAAAAGTCGTCTTCATCATTCCTTAAGTCTTTTAGAAATAAATGGTGATACGTACCAAATTTATTTCTTTTACTTTTAATATTAGATACACCAACCGTCTTTCTTTTTCTACATTTTAAGTACTTATACACTATCTAGAAGAAAATCGTCGTCCGACGAACTCGAAGCCATGATGGTCAATATAAACAGATTTACCTGTTTCTTTATGTGTAGGGTATCCTGCACCGATCCGTACCGACACGCACCGATTAGTCCGTACCGGGAACCCGCCTCTTTATATCTTTACCCTAAAGCGGGCTCAACATTCCCGGCGAAACTACACGAAACTTGCCCCGAACACGGGAGTGTAGAGAGAGTATTCGTCTTTATTCGTGTTATCTCGCGTAGGTATATTCGCCTTCTATCCATTCCGTGTCGGTACATCAAAGGGTTCTCGGGTAGTTTCGTCAAGTTTTGTGTTTATGCGAAACTATCTCTTCAGATTCCCGCTGTCTATCACGCCAGTCGGCCGACAGTCACCGTAGTGAGCGCACGTAAACTAAATAAAAGCTTTTAAAAATGTCAATTAATTATACAAAGAAACTGGAGTTATCGTTTTTAGAACTTTTATCAAAGTCACCCTATAATATGGGAGCCAAAGGAAAGGAACCATAATAATCGTTTTAAATATTATATATAATAAATATTTGTTTTATTTACTGTCCTTTCATGGATCACCAAATAGTTAACCGCCTCCGTTGCGTAATGGTTAGTCCATTCGCTTCACACCAGAAGGCGCGGGCCCGATTCCCCGCGGAGTCAACTTTTTAAGACTCGATTTGGTTGGTGGTAGGGCATTTTCATAACAGATAAAAAACCAGGAATCTAGCATAGAAAATTAAACAAAAATTTATGTAAGTATTCACATAACCTTTCGGAGCCTCGTGTCAAAGAGAATATAACACTTTTTTATTTTCATTAATGTTACCATATTTAAAAAATACTTGTTGCTATTTTCAACAGCCCCCCTCAACATTTATTTTTTAATTAACTTACAATTTTAAATGTTTATTCTAAACATTGAAAAAATGGCCACAAACATCTAAACTCATCCAGAACATAAAATGAATGGTTCTCTACAGCATAAACTTATCCACTATATTTAAAACAATTTTAATTTCTGAGATAGTTAAATCCAAAAAAAATATCCTTATATTTAATTACACATTGCTAAGAATAGCATTCCTATGTTTTTCAAATAAGATCTTACCTAATGGCTTCGTTAGCAAGTCAGCTAAATTATTTTCTGACATTATATATTTTAAGGAAACTTTTAACTGTTCAATCTTTTCCACAATAAAATGATACCTAATATCTAAGTGTTTTAATCTCTTGTTGTTTTCCTTATGGTAAGCAAGCTTTATTACAGACTGGTTGTCTTCAAAAATATCTATATCAATATTTAAATTAAAATCTATGAGTAGATTTTGTAACCAGATTGACTCACAAATTGCACTGCTGAGTGCTATATATTCTGATTCAGTTGAAGATAGTGAAACAGAGTTTTGCTTTTTACAATTCCAGGAAACTAAACAGTTAAATACAAAAAACATGTAACCAGAAGTTGACCTGCGGGTCACAGTATCTCCTGCCCAGTCTGCATCAACAAATCCAATTATATTTGATTTATCACTTTTGAATATAAGACCAAGATCAATTGTTCCTTTTATATAGCGTAACACTCGCTTTAAACATTTATATAAATATTCACTTGCTACATGCTGATATCTTGCAAGGAAAAATATACTAGTACACAGATCAGGCCTACTACCGCAAACTGCATACATTAAACTGCCTATAATTTGCCTGCATTTCTTTTCTACCTCAGCACTTTCAGCTCTTTCCCTTTTCAAAAGATCAAAATTGAAATTTTGATCAATTGGAGTGTTTGCAACTTTGCAGTCATTCATATTGTAGCTTTGTAAGATTTTGGTTAAGTATTTCTTTTGACTTAATATTGTTTCAGAACCATTCTGACTGATTTCAATACCTAAATAATTAGATGCTAGACCCATGTCTTTCATTTTAAAACTATTTTTTAACTCACTCTTAAAAGACTCAATTTCAGTCCCAAAAAATAGAATATCGTCCACATACAGTAGAACGTACATTAATGTTTTACCTTGTTTTTTGAAGTACAGGCATTGGTCACTTTTTGATTTAAAGTAGCCTTGTTTTGACATAAATTCATCGAACTTTTGATTCCAGTATTTAGGTGATTTTTTCAGGCCATACAAAGACCTATTTAGCCTAGCTACCTGACCATCTGGAAGTTTTAGATATACGACTTCATGGATATCTCCATGTAAAAAAGCTCCTACCACATCCATTTGATGAACTGGAAATTTCATTTTGTTTGCCACAGCTAGGAATAAGCGAAAGGTAGGTAACTTAGCAACAGGAGAGTACACATCTGAATCACAGTCATTTTGCTCAAATCCACGGGCCACTAGTCTAGCTTTATACACTTTTTCACCATTTATATCCTTGGTACACAATACCCACTTGCTAGATACCACATCTGCACACTCTGGTACACTTTTAACAATCTCCCATGTATTGTTTTCACTTAATGTATTTAACTCTTTTTGTATTGCTTCCTCCCATTTGTCACATTCTTCAGTACACATTGCTTTCTCATATGTTATTGCTCCAATACTTGTGTAACATATATAATCATCATACCTAGCTGGCATTTTCTTTTTTCTTGCAGGTCTTGAGGAACTCCCTCCTATAATATCCTGTTCTGTTTCCTTTTCCTCTGCAGGAGTTGGAGACAACTGAACTACTCCGCTCTGTTGACGTTCGCACTTGTTTTCTTCGCTGGTTTTTTGTTGTCCTAACTCTTCTTCTTTATTCAGGTCTTTTCCTGGTGTGTCCACTAAAATCGAGCTATCGAAAGGCTTGCTGTAGTTGTCTGAAGACTCATAGCTGTCACTCATCTCATCCATAGATCTCAAATCAACTTGAAAAATATCAAGATTTTGCAAGTACTGTGATGGATCCGAAGACTTAGTTAAACTTTTCTCCATATTTTTTTGTTCAATTTCGCTTGAGTTTTTTGTATCACTACTTTTAATAAAAATCACTTCACGTTTGACAAGAACATCATTTATTTTTGGAAAATAGACACGAAAACCTTTTGATGTTTCACTATAACCTATAAAGTAACCTATCTCAGACTTAGAGTCCCATTTTTGTCTTTTTTGTTTTGGAATGTGCACTGCCACACAGCAACCAAATTCTTGCAGCTGTTTAATATCAAACAATGGTTTATTGAACCACAATTCATATGGTGTGACATCCTTTACCCTACTTTTTCCTGTTCTATTTAGTATGAAAACAGCTGTGTTTATGGCCTCAGCCCATAAACTTTTTTTTAAATTAGTGGACAACAACAGGGTTCTTGCACATTCAGTTATTGTCCGAATTTCGCGTTCCGCCCTACCATTTTGTTCTGGGGTGTAGGGTACACTAGTTTGGTGTACCACACCAAAGCTTTCTAAAAAACTTTTCATTTCTTTGTTGACAAACTCTGTACCACAATCACTTCTCAAGATTTTCACAGAATAACCAAGATTTTTTGTCACAAACTGCAAAAAACACATCACCTTATCACACACTTCACTCTTGTTTTTTAAAAAGTACACAGTTTTATACTTTGTGAAATCATCTTTTATTACTAGGTAATATCTTGCCCCACCTAAAGAAATTTCTTCCATTGGCCCACACAAATCTAAATGTAATATTTCACCCGGCTTTTCAGCACATGACTGGCTCAATGGAAAAGGTTTTTTATGTTGTTTACCTTTTAGACATGAGACACATGACCCTTCTTCACATTTATTTACCTGAATGTTACTCCTTTTTAAAACCTTTTTCACATGTTCCATATCTTGGTGACCTAACCTATTATGCCATTCACCTAAGGAAATAGTAATAGCACAAGAACTATTCAGGTACAAAAACTCCATTATGAAAAGTTTTCCCCTTGGTTTCGATATTGCAACACAACAGTTATTTTCATTTAAAATCTCACAACAAGTTCTATTCATTTTCATATTAAAACCTTTATTTATGACCACTGAGACCGAGAATAAATTAACCTTTAACTCAGGGACAAACAAAACATCACACAATGCTGTATCAATCCACTCGATCCCGTTATATGCCTGCAAGTTTATATCTCCTATCCCTGTGGCACAGATAGTGGAGCCATCGCCAATGACTACATTCTTAGGTTCATTTAATTCTTTGAAAGTAGAAAATAGATTTCTATCAAAACACATGTGTTCGGTGGCTCCGCTATCCATCACCCACACATTTTCACACCCATTAAATGATGACAATAGAGTAGCATTAAATGCATTATGAGCTCGACCAATCTTAAACCAACAATCTTTCTCAATATGACCGGGTTTTTTACACACAGTACAGACTTTACCGCCAGATTTGTTGCTGTTTAACTTGCACTCTTTTTTATAATGACCAACCTTGCCACATTTAAAACATTTCCTGTTCTGCTTAGCCACAAGTAAAGCCGTTGAAGAAGATTCCTCCTCCTTTGCATTTCCAACTTTGGAATGATAGCGTTGCTCCTCCACCAGAAGTCGTGCTGTCAGCTCGTCCATGGTTTGTTTTTCTTTTGGAACAGACTCCCATGCAGATATGAAATGATTATATTGCGCTGGTAGACATGTAGTAATCTTAGTTATAGCCATGGAAGAATGGACCTCCGAGCCCAATGTCTTCATAATGCACAGTAGATCTTCGACTCTAGACAAAAATTCCGACATAGATTCTCTTGGCTCGTACTTTAATGCAAAGAACTTTTCCTGTACTAGATGCAATGACAATTCTCCTTTTTGCTCATATATTGTGTGCAGTTTTTCCCATATTTCTTTTGAAGATTTACAGTTGACTACCTGAGATATGACTTTGTCTGATAGCCGCGTCACGATGATACCCTGGGCCTTTGCATCTTGACTGATCCATTTTGATTTGGAATCTTCATCTTCCTTTTTTGGACTGGTACCATCCACTATATCGAATACTCCTGCTGCCATCAGCAGAACTCGGATTTTGAATTTCCACACATTCCAGTTGTGGGGACCCTCCAATTTTGAAAAAGCGTCGTGGTTATTGAGGCTTGTGACCGCCTCCATGATTTAATGGCGATTTGACCACGCCAACAGCGCTGCCGACCCAAATTTTACCTCTGTAATCGACGATACCACGCTTAATTCTTTACCAAAAACCAATTCTTTGACTGATTAGAGCATGTCTGGGCCCATAACCAGATAAAAAACCAGGAATCTAGCATAGAAAATTAAACAAAAATTTATGTAAGTATTCACATAACCTTTTAATTCGGAGCCTCGTGTCAAAGAGAATATAACACTTTTTTATTTTCATTAATGTTACCATATTTAAAAAATACTTGTTGCTATTTTCAACAATAACCCGCCTGGCTAGTTACCACCATCTTATATAATATAACCAATGCTAACAGCATTGATGTCTTCCAGCTTAAAGATAAGATAGTCAGATCCCCATTGCGTTGGGGAATCTTGGTAAACCCGCTTTCAATTCAATTAAATTAAATATATTTATTCAAAATCGGTGCAAATTACACTCTTTCTGATAGTCATAAAATAATAATAACAATGTCATTTGTGAAGAATCAAGAAATAAACAATAATTAGTTAATAACATCAAAATAAAATCCTCGATATAGACCAGATTATATCATTAGAACATGAAAACAATATGACTTGAAAAGTTACATACATAAAAATCATTGAAAGCATTTAACAAGAGTAGGCCAGTTCCCACGGACAGCACCCGGTCACGAGTATAACACGAGAGTCAGCCATCGCTTCCATCAACCATACGAGTATTTGAGGGAAAGGAACGATCTGGCTCCCGATGCGCCACCATCCGCACGAACATTTAAGCGAGCATGCACCACTCATGTCAATGCTAAGATAAAAATATTTATTAAAAGAAGTACTACTTATACTTGTCATGTCTTGTCGCTTTCACGTCAATAGTTTGGTCTTCATTTTATTACTATTTAACAGGATTAGTAGCGTTGATAGAAGAAACACTGTCTACCCATACATTTTTGTCATTTAAATATTCGGATGTCTTATAATAACCTTTTTAACAAAGAGTTCTTTTGACACAATTTTTTAAATTGTTTTTCTGACAAATTTAAGACATCAACAGGTAATTTGTTATTCATGAGTGTGCATTGACCCGCAAATGACTTATTGATTTTGCTAAGTCTGGTATAAGTTACTTGAAGTTTATTCCTATTCCGAAGATTACGACTGTGCCTGTCACTATTCAGTGAAAAGAGATGCAGATTTTTACGTACATACATTATAATATGTATTTTCATAAATATATTGACAGGGGAAAGTCATTACATTAATATCTTTGAACTTATCTCGGAGCGACTCACGAGAACGCTTTCCATAAATCGCGCGAACCGCTCTTTTTTGCAGAAAAAATATGGTATTTATATCAGCTGCATGTCCCCATAACTCAGAATTTATTCGGATCCAAAAGTAAGGACTTAACTAAACTCGACGAGATTTTCTGTGAGTGCGCATCAAAAGATTAGAAGAAAACAACTAGAAAATTCTTATAAAAAATTTAACCATGCGCACTGTTTATAATTGTACAGGGAGCGTTAAATGAAAAACAGATGTTATCCGAAATGATTTATTATGGCTGAGTAATGGCATTTTCGTAAACAAGACATCACATCAGGTTCATAACATATATTCAGTGGATTTTGATATTCTAAAACATGTAGGCGCTAAAGAATGACCATTTATTGTGTTGGATGGCTATGGTTCTATGCTGAATCATAATGGTTGATAAATAGTGAATTTTATGGTATCTGAGAGCTTACAAATCTGTGACTAGTTCGCAAATTTTGTAGCTTTTCATAGAACGAATTAAAATACACAACAAATGTCACGAAGGAAGTCGATACAGTCTATAAAAAGTTAATGACGATAATTAATTATTGCAATAATTAATTTATGAGATGGGTACCAGGCCAATCTAAGATAGTCGAGTGTACAATCTCAGCTAGTTGTGACAGACATGTACATTGGTTCTACGCACATGCGCATGGGCTCTGCAACTATCTTGAACGAACAAATCTAAGATTGGTGTGAGACCAATCTCGGATGGGCCTGTGTCCAATGCAGATTGTACTATATACCCTTAAGAATACATGTTATTAATACATCGTCCCCATAAGAATACATGACCCGCTTTCAGTAGTACAGTCTTTGACCACGAGGTGGTGTCATGCAATTGCCAGATACCAATAGCAGTACCGAACTTGCGTCGGAATTTTCCCTACTCTCAAAATAATACTTTGTCCTGTTAGATAACGACTGCAACAAACATATTATTAATAATGGAAATCCCGAACTTAAAATAGGTAAACATAAAACTTTTTAGATAAGAGAGGTCAGCTGTACATTGCATTTATTAAGGAAAACCAAACTTCAATAACAAGAGATAAATAACTTACGTGGACATTTGATAGTTGTTTGAAAAACGGTCTTAAAAATATGCAATTTAAAAGTAAAAAGCACACTAGGTCAGTCGGGCCAATGGAGAAAGAAAAGATAAGAGAGAGAGAGAGGACCTACTTGGAATCTGAAGATTGTCTGAAAATTTCATCGAAATCGGTCCAGCCGTTTTGGAGTCTATAAGGAACATTTTTTTTCCTTCACATAGCACAGAGATAGACTGGATTCAAGTGCTGATAACTACAGCCTCCCTGATATAATAAAAGGATTTGAATGTAAATCACATGTTAAACGCTCATAAGAATTAGAAATGATTTGAACGATTAAAAATTATTCAAAATGATTACAAATCAAATCATTTTTAATCCTTTTAAATGATTTTGTTTAATCAGGGCTGTGATTAAAATAACTAAAAAAGAGATTATAAGGTTTTCTTATTTGTTTACTTAGCTTAAGTAATAAAAATATGTATCGTTTATTTAAGTAAATAAACTTTAAACAAAAAAAAATGTTATGAGGACAGGTTATAGCGGTGAATACTTATAACCTGTTTTGTCCGTTAAATTTGGAACCATATTAAAATAAATAAACTCATGTGAGTCCAACTATGTAACTTAATTAATTAATTCATTAACTTTAATTATCTTAACGTTAGTTAAAACATTATAATGTTAAGAAATTATAAAGTCACATGAACAATGCGTTCATAAATCTTATTATTGGTCAACTGACAGCCAAAACCGTGTGCTAACACTGGTCTTATGTACAGTTGGTAATATTACAAATTATACAGTCAGTCATTCAAATCACCTACCCAGATAACCAGGGTTGTCAATTTTGAACTACATAAATATAATCGTAAAGTTTAAAAGACACTTACAATTACAAATTTTGAAATTACATGAATACAAACGCAAATTTAAATTTCCAACTAATTAACCAAGAAAGTGTAACAATGGTACTTTTTAAAGATTATTTTAATTTAATTAAATCATGGTAGATCTTATCTATGGTTTCTGTATCTTTCCTTTTATTAATTAAATCTTGATGCCTCTCCATTTACATAGATTCCATAATCAGACGCTTTTTATAATTATGTTCTGTATTTAAAATTTTTAATATTTTAAGATTTTAGCCTGCTTACCCTCGAGTAGGCTTTATCATTACAAAATACAAAAGCTTTAGCTCAACCTTTTTTTTTGAAATAAAGACAAAAATAATATAAAACTCATGGCATTTAAAAAAACAGAAACAAAACGATTTACAAAAAGTATTGTATCATATAACACTTGACAGCCCTACCAGCACATCACACACCAGAAACTATGCACTCGCGACTTAGCTTGCTCAATAGCAAGTAAGTGGTTGTAGCATCGTCTTGAATTCATCCAGGGAAGCAGCAGTTGAAACAGCAGGTGGCACAAAGTTCCAGAAAGCAACTCCAAGGACAAGAAAAGAGCTCTTGTACATTGATGTACCCGGAATCGGCGATAACAGCGTATAGTCCGGTTGTTCTCAGATCATTGCAGAGTCGGATCGATAATAGCTCCCAGGTTCTTGAGAATACTAACTTACTCAATATCTTCACCAGCTAACGACATCACTGGCTTCTCACTGCTATCTATGAGGATAGTACGTTTAGATAAACAGCAAAAAAATGTTAGACAAGAAATTTGTGATGAGTGAACGGAAGATTTACTCTTATTTTTTTTTTTGTTTCTCCTCCTCTATAAATTTATTAAGTCCACAGTCTCTGCACCACCTCAAAAATGGGCTAAAGTCGTAGACTCGGCCACAATTGACACAAATTTTTTTTTGAGAGTCCATTTTCACGGAATGGTTGCAACGATATGAATCATTTCGACCCTCCGTCTCCGTTTAAATAGCAATGCTTATCAAAACTAGGGCTACCACTTTCTTTAATTTTTCATCAATACAGTAAAAACTGATACCTCATAACAAACTCCAATAACCTTCAGTCGAGATAATGAAGTCACCACGCGAACACATGTATTATTATCATGTATTTCACTGCAGTTACGATATAAAATCATAAAACCCACGTCAGTCTCTTCGTTCGGCGTCAACGAACATTATTCAACTTGATTTCATATTTAGTAGGGTGCGCCAAAAAAAAAATTTAATTTTTTTTTCCTTAGATACCATGAAAATATCGTCCGAAATGACGAATAAAAAATTCTGGTAACGTATGAGCTCTTAATTTTAATATTACAGGTGACGATTCATAATTTTTGATTTCCCATTTAAATAACACAGGAATGTTATTTTTATTTTGTTTGGATTTTTAATGCATTTAAACAAATAATCCTCTAGTGACGACAAATACTTATTTTTGTAGGGAATTTAACGATCTACAAAAAAGCTCTGAGATGATTTTTTGCTAAGTCGACTCCTTCAAAAGTTATCTAATTTAAGAAGCTAGTGGGTGTTTGATAGACATAAAATTAGCATATGATTTGACTAGGTTAGGGATCATCTATTTTGAATGGAAATTATTTATTTAAAAAAATGGTCAGATTTCAGACAAGTTTTTTCATCAAATAATTCCTATGTAAAAGTATCCCATAAGACCATAATACTATGGAAGTAGCTGAAATATACCAGTCCTGCGGTGTCTATATCAGTAAGGAGCCTGATTTTTTTAACTGCGTATGCGGTTGAGCTAAGCCTGCCAGCTAGCGTTTCTATATGCGGGCCCCATTGAAGCCTTGAATCTACAGTTAATCCTAGAAACACGCTTTGATTTACAAATTTCAATACATTACCAGCTAAGGATATATTGTTGTTTACTTCAATAACATTAGGTAATATGAATTGAATACATTTGGTCTTCTTGCATTTAAGACTAAGTTGTTAATAGTAAACCAATTGTATACTTTTAAAAGAGTGTCGTTTACTTCGTTAGACATATCAGTTTTTCTGTCAATTTTAAAAACTAGTGATGTATCATCCGCAAACAACACAATTTTCGACAGTGATTCAACCATGAATGGTAGATCATTAATATAAACTAAAAAAAGGAAAGGTCCCAAGATAGAGCCTTGAGGCACACCCATCTTTACCCATGAACAACTTGATTTCGTACCATTTATTTGTACTTTTTATACCCTATTTGCTAAATATGATTCTAAAAGATCTAGAGCCTTATTTTTAACACCGTAATGGTCCAGTTTACAAACAGAGTTTTATGTTCCACGCAATCGAATGCCTTTGACAAGTCGCAGAAGATCCCTATCGCATTCTGAGATTTCTCAAAAGCATCATATATGTTTTTAACGAGTTCAACTCCCGCATCCGTTGTGGAACGCTCTTTTGTAAAGCCAAACTGCAGGTTATGGAGCAATTTATTGATGTTAAAGTGAGTCAACATTTGGTTTAGTATAATTTTTTCAAAGACCTTACTTAAAACTGGTAGCACAGAAACAGGCCTATAATTACTAGGGTCTTTCTCTTCTCCCGACTTAAAGAGTGGAACCACTTTACTAAATTTCATGAGATCCGGAAACACTCCAGTGTCAATACAAATGTTGAATAGATCGACCAAAGGGGCTAAAGTTTCAATTACGGACTTTATTAAATTAACAGACATGCCCCAAAGATCCTCATTATTTTTTAGTTTCAACAACTGAAAAGCTTTTATAATTGTGTGTGGATTAATTTTTCGAAATGTAAAATCTTCTTCGCACTTTGGTACATTTTCAGAAAGTAATTGATTTGCGAGAATAGGCGAGTCCAGGCTCTCGGTTGTTTTAAGTGGAACATTTGTAAAGAAATATTCAAATTCTTCTGTTACCTCCGAGGTTTCAGAAATGAGACCACGATCAGTTTGTAAGACATATTGTTTCTCTCGCGGCTTCGTTTTCCTCGTCTCTTTATTAATTCCGTTCCAAACAGCTTTTATTTTATTTTCAGAACATTTAATTTTCTTTGAGATGAAGTTGGCTTTAGCTGCCAAACAAACTCTTTTAAATAATTTTGAATAATTTTTGACATACTCAACAAACTTGAGATCAAAGTTGTATGTCTTTTGTTCGTAAAGCGAAAACAATTTTTCTCTACTCTTGTATATACCTACAGTTGCCCAGTCACTAAACTTGAATTTTATTATTATATTACATTAATTGTTTTTAATTTGAATATATTTTCAAACTCTGTACTGAGCACTTCAAAAAATAAGTTGAAAAAACTAATCGGGTCTTGTTGATCTAACATTGAGTTTGGTAGCTTTTGGACAAGTACATCTTTGTACATCTCTAATCTTTGAGTAGTGACAGGTCTCGTTTGAACTGTAATTATTTCTCTACTTCTTTCACATAGTACAAACTGACCACTGTGGTCAGATTTTAAACAGTTTATGATACTTTTTTGTCTGTGTTCGCAATTACAAAAAACATAATCTAAACATGTAGCTGATGTTGCTGTCACTCTAGTAGGCTCGTGAACAGTGACTTATATATTACTGGCGTACTCGTGAAACAAAAAATCTAGATCAAACGACTTAAATAAGCTTATTAATCTTTTTGTTAAACTTGTTTTTTCCAGGATATCTACATTGAGATCGCCGCAAACAATGATAGATTTGTTACCTTTGCTTAATATGCTTAAGGCATCTTCTAATACATTTTCGAAAAATCCTTTGGGGGTCTGTACACACATAATATGACATGTTTCTCCAATTCAACACAGGATAATTCAATATTTCTCTCAACCGAAAGCTTGACCATGTCTTTACGTTCTTTGGCTTTTAAATTATTACGAAGAAAAATAAGTGAGCCTCCACATTGGGCAACCTTTCGATTGAAGGAGCTGGCCATATAATAACTATCGAAGCTAAACATCATTTGATTTTCTTTAAGCCAGTGTTCGGTGATACAAAGTATATCAACCAAATATTTATCCAAAAACATTTCTATTTCTAGTTCTTTGCCAGAAAAGCTTTGATTATTTTGATGTACTAATGAAAGAGTTGACTTTCCCGTTGTCTTAAGTTTTAATTTAAATCGAGAGATCGCGAATTTGAATCGTCTGCTTTGGCCCCGCGGCCTGTACTCACTGGTACGACTAGTAGCCGCGCTATGCCCGCGGCGCCATAGTTGACGGTTCGTTCCTCCGTCGTTATACATTTTATTACCGATTGAATACAGTCGGTACGGTAAAGAATAATATATGCTAATGACTTAGCTAGCAGTCGCTTTTGTCTATTTGATAGAAATATTCTATCATTTGTTAATGTAAAGTTACGAACAAAACTGTTCGAATCAAAATACAAAAAATAGTCAGAGTGACTACATGTCAGGTTGTATTTATAAAGATTTATGTCAAATAACTTTTTGTTATAATACTGCGATTGATTAGAGCAGTATGGGAAAGCACAGAATGTGACCTTACAATTTTTTTGTTTACTCAATTCCATCATACTGTCTACACTTTTTTTTAACTTGATATTTAGTTACTTGCAAGCTATTTCCTATCATAATTACTATGGATGTTTGCTTCTCAAAAGTATCCTTCTTTATAATACCTATTATTTGTTCTAGAGAACGATTTGGGTAACACTTATTTACTGTGTTATTTCCCATGGATTCAGCAATCATGGTTCCATCTTCGGCATCATCGTCACTTACCATTAGGTGAGATGATGCCAAGGGCTTATCAATTCTGGATAAACAAAGTTATAATATGCTGCAACGAATGCTACAGCAGCAGCAGACATTCTTGTGACGTCCATCTCGTACGAGTGCCTGTTTTGAACTGAGCCAACCGGGAATGTAGAGAGCCGCTCTCGCGTTCTCTCGTCAATGCTCGTTGTTCGACAAAACTTTTGCCTCTCGCCGAACACCGAGAATGTGGAGACCGCTTTATGCGGGCTCCACATTCCTAGCAAAACTACACGAGAATAGCCGAATACGGGAGTGTAGATGGCCTATTTGGCAAGTCTCTCCTATATTCGTGCTGTCTTCGTTTTGTGTCGGTATTTCGTGGCCGGATCAAAGGATTTTGTGTTTGCGCGAGACACTACCCTCCACACTCCTGTGAGCGTTTAGTTCATCGGCGGCAACCACGGTGCGAGCGCGTGTCGTCACCGAGTATACTGATGTACTCGTACAACTTGTCAATTACCAATTTGGACGAACGAACTTGAACTTAATTTTGAAATTAACCTAACCTATATGTGTACCAAATTTAATCCCGATCCGCCCAGTGGTTGAAGCGTTAAAGAGTAACAAACATACATACAAGTCTTTCCTCTTTATAATATTAGTATAGATTAGTTCTCGCTCTGCTAGACTTTTCTCGTGCATTTGACTCTAAGGTGGTTAATCTAAGCATTTAGGTGTCCGAGTTGGATTTTACGTGTGGCACCACTGGTTTACTATTGGGCACCCCTGGTTTACTATTGGGCACCCCCAAGAAGTTTATAGGTAAAACTGGAGGCCACACTCTAAATACCTAATTGATGCAAAGAAATATGCCCTTGAAATGTCTCTTTACCGCTCCGTCTCTTTTCAATTAGCGGGTGTGAGCAAGAGCTTCACCTATACACGTCTTGTTCATACCTCCTAATTAGAAAGAGATGGAGCGGTAACGAGAAACTTCAAGGCCATATTTCTTTGCTTCAAGTAGGTATTTAGAGTGTGGCCTCCAGATTTACCTATCAACTTCTTGGGGCACCCCACTCTGCTTAGTGCGTGACGTCACTTCCTAGCAAAGCAATCATCGCAACGGCGAAGCAGGCGCTTGCGCTTCTTCACCATCAGTACGTCTTGGATTTTTGACGTTTTATCACTGCGACTAGAAGTGAACAACAAAATACTTACTTCGAACAAATTATTCTTTTTTTAAATGTGAAAACGAAGCAAACATATTATTAAGGTAAGCTTCTATTATAAATGTATTTCGATTCTCAACAGGAAAGCCCTGTCACTCACATACTTACTCTGACGTGACAACCCTTGGTACTGTGATCAGTGACTATGACCACAGTCTAAGAATCCACTATGACTATGATGTGCCTAGAAATCAAGTTTTTGAGACTTCATTGTGTACCATTTTGAAATGGATTGGTTGTAGACATTATGTTAATTAATTTGGCTAAAATTCAAGAAAAACTCGTTTTTAAGTATTGTTGCTTAATTTTGAGAATTTAAGAAAATGTTTCTAAGTGAGAACTGTTTCTTGTTTGAATGAAGCCCTCGATGACAGATCTTAAATAAAACATCTTCTTTTATTAATTTTGAACAAAAAAAACCGACTTCAAACTAAGGTTCCCCTCGATTTCTCTGGAATGCCATCATCAGATCCTGGTTTCCTTATTATAATGGTACCACTCCTTTCCAACAAAAATAGAATCATCAAAATCGGTTCATAAACGACGAAGTTATCCGCGAACACACTTAAAAAAAACGTTCGAATTGAGAAACCTCCTCCTTTTATGAAGTCGGTTAAAAATAACTTTTATACATGGGGGCTGGGACTGACGGTATTTTAAAACAAAAAAAAAAGTGTGTGTGTCAGCTCCGACGCACGACTGGAGTTTACACTGACAACGGATTCGTGATAAGGGACCTCAGTGATCCCCAGATATCGATTTTGGAAGCAATCGGTCCAGTAACTAAAAAGTTCAAAATGGCGGCCACTTTTTTCACTTCCGACAACGGATTCGTGATAAGAGACCTCAGGTACCCCCAGATATCGATTTTGGTAGCAATCTGTCCAGTAACTAAAAAGTTCAAAATGGCGGCAACTTTTTTTCAATTCTGACAACGGATTCGTAATAAGGGACCTCAGGGACCCTCAGATATCGATTTTGGAAGCAATCGGTCCAGTAACTAAAAAGTTCTAAATGGCGGCCACTTTTTTCAATTCCGACAACGGATTAGTGATAAGGGACCTCGGGGACCCCCAGATATCGATTTTGGAAGCAATCGGTCCAGTAACTAAAAAGTTCAAAATGGCGGCCACTTTTTTCAATTCGGGCAACATATTCGTGATAAGGGACCTCAGGGACCCTCAGATATCGATTTTGGAAGCAATCGGTCCAGTAATTAAAAAGTTCAAAATGGCGGCCACTTTTTTCACTTCCGACAACGGATTAGTGATAAGGGACCTCAGGGACCCCCAGATATCGATTTTGGAAGCAATCGGTCCAGTAAGTAAAAAGTTCAAAACGGCGGCCACTTTTTTCAATTCTGACAACGGATTCGTGATAAGGGACCTCAGGGACCCTCAGATATCGATTTTGGAAGCAATCTGTCCAGTAACTAAAAAGTTCAAAATGGCGGCCACTTTTTTCACTTCCGACAACGGATTAGTGATAAGGGACCTCAGGGACCCCCAGATATCGATTTTGGAAGCAATCGGTCCAGTAACTAAAAAGTTCCAAATGGCGGCCATTTTTTTCACTTCCGACAACGGATTAGTGATAAGGGACCTCAAGGACCCCCAGATATCGATTTTGGAAAATCGGTCCAATAACTAAAAAGTTCAAAATGGCGGCCACTTTTTTCAATTCCGACAACGGAATAGTGATAAGGGACCTCGGGGACCCCCAGATATCGATTTTGGAAGCAATCGGTCCGGTAACTAAAAAGTTCAAAATGGCGGCCACTTTTTTCAATTCCGACAACGGATTAGTGATAAGGGGCCTCGGGGACCCCCAGATATCGATTTTGGAAGCAATCGGTCTAGTAACTAAAAAGTTCAAAATAGCGGCCACTTTTTTCAATTCGGGCAACGGATTCGTGATAAGGGACCTCAGGGACCCTCAGATATCGATTTTGGAAGCAATCGGTTCAGTAAGTAAAAAGTTCAAAATGGCGGCCACTTTTTTCAATTCTGACAACGGATTCGTGATAAGGGACCTCAGGGACCCCCAGATATCGATTTTGGAAGCAATCTGTCCAGTAACTAAAAAGTTCAAAATGGCGGCCACTTTTTTCACTTCCGACAACGGATTAGTGGATAAGGGACCTCAGGGACCCCCAGATATCGATTTTGGAAGCAATTGGTCCAGTAACTAAAAAGTTCAAAATGGCGGCCACTTTTTTCAATTCCGACAACGGATTAGTGATAAGGGACCTCGGGGACCCCCAGATATCGATTTTGGAAGCAATCGGTCCAGTAATTAAAAAGTTCAAAATGGCGGCCACTTTTTTCAATTCGGGCAACGGATTCGTGATAAGGGACCTCAGGGACCCTCAGATATCGATTTTGGAAGCAATCGGTTCAGTAATTAAAAAGTTCAAAATGGCGGCCACTTTTTTCACTTCCGACAACGGATTAGTGATAAGGGACCTCAGGGACCCCCAGATATCGATTTTGGAAGCAATCGGTCCAGTAAGTAAAAAGTTCAAAATGGCGGCCACTTTTTTCAATTCTGACAACGGATTCGTGATAAGGGACCTCAGGGACCCTCAGATATCGATTTTGGAAGCAATCTGTCCAGTAAGTAAAAAGTTCAAAATCGCGGCCACTTTTTTCACTTCCGACAACGGATTAGTGATAAGGGACCTCAGGGACCCCCAGATATCGATTTTGGAAGCAATCGGTCCAGTAACTAAAAAGTTCAAAATGGCGGCCACTTTTTTCACTTCCGACAACGGATTAGTGATAAGGGACCCCCAGATATCGATTTTGGAAGCAATCGGTCCAGTAACTAAAAAGTTCAAAATGGCGGCCACTTTTTTCAATTCCGACAACGGAATAGTGATAAGGGACCTCGGGGACCCCCAGATATCGATTTTGGAAGCAATCGGTCCAGTAAGTAAAAAGTTCAAAACGGCGGCCACTTTTTTCAATTCCGACAACGGATTAGTGATAAGGGACCTCGGGGACCCCCAGATATCGATTTTGGAAGCAATCGGTCCAGTAACTAAAAAGTTCAAAATGGCGGCCACTTTTTTCAATTCGGGCAACGGATTCGTGATAAGGGACCTCAGGGACCCTCAGATATCGATTTTGGAAGCAATCGGTCCAGTAATTAAAAAGTTCAAAATGGCGGCCACTTTTTTCACTTCCGACAACGGATTAGTGATAAGGGACCTCAGGGACCCCCAGATATCGATTTTGGGAGCAATCGGTCCAGTAAGTAAAAAGTTCAAAATGGCGGCCATTTTTTTCACTTCCGACAACGGATTAGTGATAAGGGACCTCAGGGACCCCCAGATATCGATTTTGGAAGCAATCGGTCCAGTAACTAAAAAGTTCAAAATGGCGGCCACTTTTTTCAATTCCGACAACGGAATAGTGTTAAGGGACCTCGGGGACCCCCAGATATCGATTTTGGAAGCAATCGGTCCGGTAACTAAAAAGTTCAAAATGGCGGCCACTTTTTTCAATTCGGGCAACGGATTCGTGATAAGGGACCTCAGGGACCCTCAGATATCGATTTTGGAAGCAATCGGTTCAGTAACGAAATAAAAACTTTTTTAATATTTTTTTTTGTCTCATATTTGGAAACTCACTACGAAGCGCATGCGGTTCTTTTTTCAAATTTGGCGCGCAAACAAGTAACACATACATACAAAAAATTGTGTGTGTCAGCTCCGACGCACCACTGGAATTTACTCGCGCTTGAAAAAAACTATAACTCACTTAATTTCTACTATTGAACACGACCTTTTTGGTATCGAAACTTTTTCGTAACGCTGTCATTCATCGATAGATTTTACTCCTCACATTTTTCTCATACCGGGCCCCTTATATATGCAAATCGATTCTTAAGGAGTAAACTCCAATAATTAGTACGCTGTAGGCTCAGATGACTATAGAAGAATTAATTTGTACAAAAAATATGTCGTATAACTATTTAATAACAAAAATTCTGAGTTCTTCAAAATACACCCTCAACACAACAAAAGTCATCTTAGTCACCATAACAAAGGTTGTGAGCAGGGTAAACAATTGTAACAATAGGTTCACAAAACTAACTTATCCTTCTGCTCGTAAATCAAAGTTGATTGCTATCGAATGATAAATGATTATCAGTAGGGTCAAGGTGAAGGAAGCCGCTGCAAGTAGAGCAGCACCGAGGAGCCACAGCTTGCTGCAGTTGCCGAACAGCGGGGCTTCCTGATCCTGTTCTATTGCATCAATACGCTCGCCTACTGAACTGTTGAACTCGATGGCCATTTGTTGACGCTGGCCACTGATCAATGATCGATTTTATTGCTAGAATTCTTTAATTTTCTTTTATTTTGCCGAATTTTGCCAAAAAAATACTTTTATGCCGAGTTTCACAACAGGTGCTGAGGTTTGCCAAAATTCGCAACATGGACTGAGTTTTGCTGATTTCCACCGGACTTCCAATCCACAACAGGCACTGATTGTTGCCAAGTTTTGCAGTGCTCACGTTTTGTCGAGCTTCACAGCAGGTGCTGTGTTTTGCAGAGTTTCGCAGCAGGAGCTGAGTTTGCTTAGTTTCACAGCAGACGCCAAGTATTTGCTTAGTTTCACAGTAGACGCCAAGTATTTGCTAAGTTTCACAGCAGGTAAGTTTCGTCATTCACAAGAAATGAGTTCTGCAAAGTTCCACAATATCTGCCGAGGTTCACAGCAAGAGCTTATTTTTGTTATTTAGGACAGGAGCTTAATTTCGCCGAGTTTCACAACAGGTGTTACATGTTTTAAATACACAGTTACAAAGTACGCACAAAGTATAAATTGTCAAATTAGTTGACCAACAAATACTACCTATTAAACACTGAACTATTTCACTGACGCTCATTGCCTATACTACAAACCAAAGAGTCAAAGCTACACAAAGCAACACGAGAACAGTACAGCCAGCACAGGCGAGGCAGCATCGCCCCTTCCTAGTGAAGCAGCCCTCGCCGTGCACGGGGCCCCTGATAACGAGTGCCATACAAAACGGTACAAGTGCTTATTTTGAACGTCCACCACCACATATATAAGTATGTTAAAATTTATGATTTGATAAACTAAATTTGTCAAATTCAAACTTGCTGTGATTAGTCCACTCAAAATATTAGGCGATTATATGCTTATCGGAAAAAGGTAATTTTCATTTCAGCGCGACACAAAACACAGCTTGGTCTAGAATTTTTTTACTGTAATATCTATAAATACCCAAATACTTGTCAATTTTCTCCACTTCAATTCAATTTTAAAAAAAGGTGACGGCTTTAATGAGTTTGCTAATGTCAGTAAAAAATAATATGTATTAAGCACGTAGTAAAATTTTGATCCAAGACGCGTAGGAAGACCGCTAAGTTGTGTTAAATATTAGTAGGTATCTAATTAGTAGAAGTATCTAAAGTAAATCAGTCGTACCTATTCGGTTTTCATTTTATTAACTTAGCGGTCCCCTCGCGGTACGAGACGACTCTTGGATCAAAATATTATACAACTTAAACAGCCAATATTAAAAAAAAAACGTGTGGCACTCGGGGACTGCCGCGGTAAAGCTATTGCATAGCATTTTTTATCAACTTATGCAATTTTATGCAGTATTTACCAGTACCATATAGTCCTTGGGGCGCGGGACGTTTATGCAATAAATTAACACTAAGAAAGTTACACCAGTAAAATTGACTAAGTCCTTTTTTAGAACTAGGCCAAGCGTGGGGTATTAGGTTTTATTTTCGTTACGCAATTTCTTGATTCGGTCGCCGCGCTCAAAGCCCGCGATAAAAACTATGCAATAGCTTAATAGTAGCCAATACATATTATGTATTTTTTTAATTTTTAAATGTATTGTTAGGGGCTTTTTAAATTTTGACGTGATACACGAAAAAGTGTGACGTCATTGTCACGTTACGCTTGAGCCGAGCGTGCAAGCGAGAGTTGTACTAGTACTAGGAGTGACTTGGACTTGGACGGATGGACGAACGAACCGTCAAACTGTCAATGGATTTAAAGTTAGACGTGTAGTTGTTATCACGTAAAATTATCCTCCGTAAATCGACTTTACAGACAACCGGTTTTTTAATTTAAGATTAATTTCAAGTTAAGTTTGAAAAGACAAAAGACGTGTGGCACTCGGGGACTGCCGCGTTAAAGCTATTGCATAGCATTTTGTATCAACGCAATTTTATTTTTTTTTTATTTTTTATTTATGCAGTATTTACCAGTACCTACCATATTATAGTCCTTGGGGCGCGGGATATTTATGTAATAAATTAACACTAAGTTAATCATCATCATCATCAGTCATTCGTCATCGTTCGTCATCCGTCATCGTCATCGTCATCATCTTCATCTTCGTCATCACCATCATCATGATGGATAGATAGATGGCACTTGTGATGGCACTGTAAGTTTTTTAGAACTGAAAAATATGTATAATATATATTTTAGGTGTCAGGTTTTATTTTCGTTACGAAATTTCTTGCTTTGGTCCCCTCAAAGCCCGCGATAAAAGCTATAGAATAGCTTAAAAACCGACACCGGCCATGGGTTTATTACACGAACTTAAAACCTGTTTGATTTACACATTTTATGTGTCTAGAAAGATCCCCTCGATTACCAAGAATCCCAATTTTCATAAATATATCTTTTATTATTTCTGAGGTATTGAAGTTCGAAAATCACAATTTTATGACTGACTGAAGGGATTATTAAAATTATAAACCACTCTGAGGTAACTTATAAACTTGAAATTTGGCATCGATGTAGGCTATTGGACGCTTACGAAGGAAAAAAATATATCGAATAACGGCCAAGTGTGAGTCGTACTCGCGCACTAAGGGTTCCTTATCGCCATTACTCAGCAAAATATATAGACCACTTCCAGGTAACTTATAAAATTGAAATTTGCTATCAAAATAAATTATTAGGCGTATTCAAAGAAAAAAAATGAAAAAATGGCCAAGTACGAGTCTGACTTGCAAAATTAGGGTTCCTATTTATCAAAATTATAGACCAATTACAGGTTAGAATGTGGTTTGGCATTTAGGTAGATTTTTGGGCGTGTAGAAAGAAAAAAGAAAAACCGGCCAAGTGCGAGTGCGACTCACGAAGTGTGAGTTCTGCACCGCGACCACTCCTTGGGACAATTGTACAGATCACTTCCAGGTCAGTTTTTAATTTGAGATTTGCAATCGAAATAGTTTAATTAGGCGTCTTCAGTAAAATTAAAAAAACTGGCTAAGTATGACTCCGGCTTGCGCTTTGAGGGTTCGGTATCACCAATAATATATTATCATCATCATCATATCAGCCACAAATCGTCCACTGCTGGACAAAGGCCTCCCCCAAGGATTTCCACGACGACCGGTCCTGCGCTGCCCGCATCCATCGGCTTCCCGCGACCTTCACCAGGTCATCGGTCCACCGTGTGGGAGGCCTGCCTACGCTACGTTTTCCGGTGCGCGGTCGCCACTCGAGAACTTTACTACCCCATCGGCCATCTGTTCTACGAGCTATGTGCCCTGCCCACTGCCACTTCAGTTTAGCGATTCTGTGAGCTATGTCGGTTACTTTAGTTCTCCTGCGGATCTCCTCGTTTCTGATTCGATCACGCAGAGAAACTCCGAGCATAGCACGCTCCATTGCCCTTTGGGTGACCTTGAGCCTTCTTATGAGTCCCATAGTAAGCGACCATGTCTCAGTTCCGTAAGTCATTACTGGCAACACACACTGGTCAAAGACCTTAGTCTTGAGACACTGCGGTATTTGGGACGTGAAGATGCCCAGCCGAGTTGGATTCGTCGATTGATCTCTTTCTTGAAGTTGGAACTACCTAGCTGGACTGTTTGTCCCAGGTATACATATTCGTCAACAACTTCCAGTGTAGAGTCTCCAACCTTTAGAGGAGTGGGTGCGACACGGACATTTAACATTATTTTCGTCTTGTCCATGTTCATTTTAAGACCCACTTGTTGAGAGACCTTACTGAGGTCATCGAGCATTGTGCTTAGGTCTTCCATAGTCTCAGCCATGACCACGATATCGTCAGCGAATCGGAGGTGGGATATGTACTCGCCGTTGATATTGATGCCAAGTCCACCCCAGTCCAGAAGCTTAAAAACATCTTCCAGGGCGGCGGTGAACAGTTTCGGAGATATAACGTCTCCTTGTCTCACCCCTCGCTGCAACTGGATAGGTTTCGAGTTCTGGTCCTGGAGGCGAACCGACATGGTGGCGTTTTCATACAGACACTTCAATACCTCGATGTATCGATGGTCAATTTGGCACCGCTGGAGAGACTGTAGCACAGCCCAGGTTTCGACTGAATCAAAGGCCTTCTCATAGTCCACAAACGCCAAGCATAGTGGCTGATTGTACTCTTCGGTCTTCTGTATAATCTGCCGCAGCGTATGTATGTGGTCTATGGTACTAAAGCCTTTTCGGAAACCGGCTTGTTCGGGAGGCTGGAAGTCGTCAAACCTGCGTGAAAAGACGATTCGTAATGACTCTCGAAAACAGCTTGTAGACATGGCTCAGAAGTGAGATGGGTCTGTAGTTCTTCAGCAGGGTGTTGTCGCCCTTTTTGAAGAAAAGCACGACCACAGTTCTGTGCCATGCCTTAGGCGTTTGTCTCTCGAGTATAACGGAATTAAATAACTTCTGAAGAGCTTTTAGTACCGGTGATCCACCTGCTTTCAGAAGTTCAGCCGTAATTCCATCATCACCCGGTGCCTTGTTGTTCTTGAGCTGTTTGAGAGCCATTCTAATCTCGTACAGGCTGACGTCCGGGATATCTTCGGTATAGTGTCGGGTTAGTCTGGCTCTTGGGTCTTCAGCCAGATCACTGACAGGCAAACGTGTGGTCTTGTACAATTGTCCATAGAACTTCTCAACTTCTTCCAGCAACTCAGTCTTAGACGATATGGTCTTGCCGTCCTCAGTCTTCAGCTTGGTCAGTTGGCTTTGTCCAACAGACAGATCTCTCGCGAACACTTTTGAGCCATTGTTGTGCTCAATCGCCTCTTTAATACAATTTGTATTATATTGGCGTAAATCACGAGTTAGGGACTTAGAGATCTGCCTGTTTAGTTGCCGATACTGAGTAGCATCTTCAGAGGACTGCAAAACCAATCTGCGTCTTTGTTCCATGAGGTTGCTGGTGAAGTCGGAGATTTTTTTGGTTCTGTTTGAACGGCGAGTTTTAAAAAACTTAGACCCGACCGTTTGAACAATTTCCACGAACCTGTCATTATAATCGTCCACATTCTCGCAGTCTCCTAGGCATTCGAAACGATTGTGCAACTCGAGCTGAAAGCTCTCGGGGTTTTGGAGCTGGATGGGAGCTGCCCATCCTCCGGTTTTCAGTCCCTTAGTCGCCTCTTACGACACCCATTGGAAGAGATGGGATGGTCCTATTCTTATAATATATTATATGTATGGCTATTACTTTAATAAAGATAGGAAATCAGTATTAATAGTTTACAAAAATAACTGATATCCCAACAAAACGTGAATCTGAAATTGAGCAAAGTTTGATATTAAAAAAAACTGTTTGTCTGTAAATGTCTGTTTACGGAATATAATTTTACGTGATAACGTGTCACAAGCCGAACGCTTAGGCCAATCGTGCCTCTCTATCGCTTGTTCCGCGATCTGGCTTGCACGCTCGGCTCAAGCGGGACGTGACAATGAAAACGTGATACTTTTTCGTGAGTACAGCCGGAGTTCATCGATTTATAAGACGTTATCACGTCAAAAATTACAGCGATCTTAATGGGTAGGTTAGGTACTAAGTTCTATAGTGGTTCCTAAATCATAGCTACGGATGGTGCCAAGGGCTTACCAATTGTGAATAATAATAATAATACGGAACTTCAAATAGAAATATTTATTTTAAAATTCTCCAAATAACAGAGAATGTAAAACGGTTTGCAGTTGCTTAAAAAATTGTTATGTTCTATGGTACTAATTGTTGTAACTTGGCAAGTTTAATAGTGAAGGCGCCAAGCCAACCAAGCTCACTTTTTAAAATTAAATATCAATATAGAATAAAATTGGATAGTGAAAACTTGCCAAGTTACACCATGTAGTAGCTAAGAACACTGCTTTACAAAATAAAAGAAACTACTATAGAACTTGGTAACATTTAGATCTCTGCAATTTTTTTGTAACTTGGCTCCCTTTCACATTTATGTTTTGTTGGGATATCATTAATTTTTGTAAAGATTCTTTTCAAGTAATAGATATATTATAATACGTTTTTGGTGGTACGAAACGCTCAGTGCGCAAGCCCGACTCGCACTTGGCCGATTTTTTAGTACGATTAATCGGGGAGCACGGCAGTGCCCCCGCCAAGTCGAGCGCGAAGCAAATACTGCCGTAACATCCTTTACTGGAACCATTTCGCCGCATTTTCAGGCCCCTATTTGAGAACCTCTGGATAAGACCAGAACGCAGAAATTTTCGTCATCCAGTAAGCTATAATCACATAATTAAAACCCAAAATTCAAGTCGGTAGATCATTTAGTTCCAAAGTTAAGCGAAAGCAAAGTTTCGCATTTATGACACTCACTCACTCATAATCATCAGAATAGAACTAGTACATACTTCCCATAAACTTAGAGAGCTGAAATTTGGTACAGAGTTAGGGTTTAATGGCCACATAAAGGGAAAACTATAAAAACTAGGATAATTGAAAATCTGGAGTACCTGGTGACCCTGATTAGAAAACACAAGAGCCCAACCAAACTATTAGAGATCGACATACCGCCTTTACAAAAAATATTCAACTTGGTGGGCTGCTTCATTTGATGTCAAAAATCTAAGGTCTGCGGTTCTGGCGACAGATTGGTGCAATGGTGTCATGGAGCACCTGGTTTTGTACCCTTGTGTACCCTTCAACGGCCAAGTCACACAACATTAACAATAATAATTAAGAAATCGCAGTAAGGAACCTTAGACTTGGCACGACTTTGTCTAGATTTTATTACTTTTTAGAGATAAACAAGCAGCTCCATCGAGACTTTTTACAGAATGTTTTTGGTGGAAAAGCCGATAGAAAAAGCCACCTGGAAGTGGTCTGTATAATTATTTTGATGAGTATAGTGGTGGTGCGGAACTCTGATTTTGCGATTCCGATTTGCACTTGCCCAGTTTTTCTTTTTCCTTTGTATACGCCCAGTAACTTGCCTACATGTCAAGCTAGTTTCCAAGTCACCGGGAAGTGGTCTATGACTTTGATGAATAGTAGTGGTAAAGAATTTCGCAAGTCTGATTCGCACTTGGCCGCAGTTTTCAGTTTTTTTTCCTTAATACTCGCCTAATTTACTTATCTCGATGGCAAATGTCACCTGGAAGTGGTGTATATCGATGAGTGGTGGTGTTACGGAACCCTTGGTGCGCCAGTACGTGTCACACTTGGCCGTTTTTTGAATTGTTCCTTTGTATACGTTTAACCTGCCTCGATGTCAAATTTAAAGTTTCTATGTCACCTGGAAGTGATCTTTAATGTTGACGAGTCATAAAATTAGAGATTTTCGGACGTCATTACCTCAGAAATGGTATAAAAGCTATATTTATGAAAATTGGGATTCTAAGTTATCTTGGGGGTCTTACTAAACTCACAAAATCGCAACATGTTGTGAGTTACGGGTAGGTTGAAAATGCCCCCCCCCCTCCCAATATCAAATCCTGGATCCGCCTTTGGGTGTTAGATGGACTGACTTGAGTCCGTGGTCGTGCTTCACAGCCCACGTGACAATATCATCACATCGGCCGAAAAACGTCCACTGCTGGACAAGACAATATAGTTCAGTTAAATAGTTAACGTCGGTGGAGTAATAGCTAGGGCCGCCTCCTCCTGTCCGGGAGGTCGTGGTTCAAATTCTGCCACCTAACAATGTGATTTCGAATTTAGATGTCATATGTACGTTTATCCGACGCTCTTACGATAAAGGAAAAAAACGCAAGGAAACCTGCACACGCCTGCGAAGAAACTCGCAGGTTGTGTGTGAAGTCGACCAACCCGCACTGGGTCCGCGTGGTCAACTGAGGCCCGATCGCTCTAATTCAGGGTAGGCTCGAGCCCTCAGTGGGGACATTATGAGCTGAAAAAGTTATTATTATTTCACAGGAGTAACACATCAGTACACAGACACACCTACAATTATAACACTAATGGCAGGATATGCTTGGCCCGGTGCCCGGTGCCCGGCTGGCCAAACGTATCGACAAATGAAATAAAAAAAAAAACTTCGACTGGGATGCATTTACATGACTGCTAATAACCTACGTTTTCATCCCCCCATCTCGGAAATTCTATTTTTGCTCTTCGATATCTGAGTGCAAAAGTCGTTTTTATTCGCAAGAGGATTAAGTAAATATCTGAGTGCAAAAGCCGTTTTCCTTCACTAGAGGAGAAAAGTAAATTCAATTTAGAACATTGTGAATTCAAAACATTATTATATATATTTACTTCTACCTCCATGGTGCCGAATTTATCATACAACCTTTTTTAATTTGTTAAAAACTCAGACTCGGAACCTTCTTGGTGTACTTTTTTTTTAATTTGCTTTGCGCGCGCCATTTTATTTTCACATCATATTGTTAAAACCTTAGGTTAAAAACAAGAAACATGAAAACAAGTGAAAAACCTAAAATGAGTGATTA
Source organism: Coleophora flavipennella (assembly GCA_947284805.1). Taxonomy (NCBI): domain Eukaryota; kingdom Metazoa; phylum Arthropoda; class Insecta; order Lepidoptera; family Coleophoridae; genus Coleophora; species Coleophora flavipennella. The sequence goes on along the minus strand of OX369278.1, from coordinate 17,198,689 downwards.
TAGTGACGAGGAAGTTTATTTGACGCCAACAGGATTGACTGAAACTGTTTGTAATGCGCAAATGTTTTTTTTTTCATTTAGTGATTTCCTCGCTGAGGTGGAATGAAAAGTTACGTGTTGCACTCGAGTGCAAAGATTTTTCACCTCGTGCTCGCTGCGCTCGTGATTCAAATTTAGACTCCTTCGCTTGCTCGGTCATCAAAATTGAGCACGCGGTTAAAAAGCAACTTTGCACTCATGTATAACAAATAACTATTTTGTACCCAAGCTTTGTTTGTAAGCCTCGCACCTGTCGATCATACACAAAATTTCCGAAAACGTTTTACGTTAAGTTAAGGCACTCTTCAATTTCTGGCCCAAGTCTGCCCGTTGATCCTACGTTGATCAAATGAGATTTTGATGCCCGAGGTCCTCCTGCATGGTTCGACTCCTTCTTAGTTGTTTTTACAAAAGGTGCTGAGTTTAATGAGTTTCACAGGAGATTCATCGAGGTTCACAACAAGCACTGATTGAGCTAAGGTCTCTTTAGGTAGGTACTTGACTACAGTTTAGTAACGCAAAATGTTGTTTCAGTGTTTTCGAACCGTAACAAAATGAAGAATCAAAGTGACAAAAATGCCAAGTGATACGGAGAGCAGAGCACAAGCCAGAAGGCGCCACCTCCACTTGCTAGTGAGACAAGCCTCCCCGTGCACGGGGCCTTTGATAACGAGCGCCATCGCAACCACTCAGTTGTCTTCCATAACGTCTGCCCAAGTAGTTTTAATTTTAAAATCCGCTGAAAATATTGATGAGCTTTGATGTAATTTGATGTCTTAGATAGCTAAGTAAATATTTAGGAACCTGACAAAATTGAAAACGGGGCTTGACGCGATGACACCGCGGCTTCAGTCTACTCGCGACCACGGCTAACGAGGCATAGTCGAAACGTTGAGGTAAAAACAACATCAATAAAATCACGTCAAGCCCCGTTTTCAATTTTGTCCCTATGAATAATCGTGAAAGTTTAAAGTGTTATATTTAGGTACCTATTTCATAGTATATAATTATTTACTCCAGAAGTCCAGACAATATGACGATTGTGTTGCTTGTCGATTTAAGACACACAATTTTTCTAATTTGACAGTTATCCTGGGGATAACACGATTCAATCCACAAGAATTTTTACTATTCGAACACTGAAACACTAATTAATTTTCCTATTTTCTATCGGGCATTATTTTTGTTGATACGTCAACAAACAAGAAATGAAATCTGTACGAACCTCAACTCAAACGTCACACGTACGAGTAGGAACAAACGCTGCAGTTCTACGTTGGTCACACCGAGGTGAACCAAACAGGTGGCCCACGGGCGACACCCGACCGAGAGGAGGAAACAAATTTTATAGGGGATTGACAAAGGAGACTGTCTCCTGCATCCGGTCCGTAAGCACAGTATATATATTAGTGCCGTAAGTTTGCGACGAAGAGGAACAAACATAACTCGTTAATGTTCGTAATCGTTTAAAAACAACGTTCTCTCCTGGTCCCACTACACATTAAACACTCTCATATAAACATTAATTAAATGAAATCTAAATAGGTACTTACTACCACAGAAGAGTAAAAGAAATTTAACACTATCTATATCGTAATCGTCATACCAGCAGAAAGACATCCACTGCTGGACAAAGACCCAAGGATTCCGCGATGGCAGGTCCTGCGCCTGCGCCGCCCGCGTCCAGCTACCTTAATAAAGTAGGTAAAACTCGAATGAATCTAAACATTATCCCTCTGTTTTGGGCTGTCGGGTGAATATGTGTATTCTATGTCCCTCGGGGGATGAGTACGAATCTAACGACATCTCGCACTCCAAAACCCATCCAGCCGTTTAGGCGACAGGCTCACTCAAAGAAACAGACTTTTTTATAAATATATTCTGGGAGAAATCACACATGGTCATCTGGCCCCAAAGTAGGATTCCCTGTGTTATGGGTTACCAGAGACTGATATACATACATAAATACGTTTAAATACATAGATATATAGATTTTAACACCCAGACACAGAGCAAACAAATCTGCTCATCACACAAATATTTGCCCTGGGTGGGGATCGAACCCACAACCCTCGGATCAGTAATCAAGAGCACTAACCACTGAGCCACCGAGTCAGTCAATCTTAAAAGACTTACCTACCTACATACACAGACATACGTACCCACAACCGAAAAACAAAACAGCTTTAACACTAGAGTACACGCGTGGCCTACTATAGTAGACCATGGTGACATATAAGATTGAAATTTTTTATTTTGCGCGATAACACGATGTGCCTCAAGCTATTCCTCGTAAAGACAATTACGCTTAGGGTCAGTGACAGGTGCGACTCCAGCGCGTACGCAAGGAGTATAGAAATCGCGTACGGACGAGTTCACTATTTGGCGCCAAAACTGCAGGACTACCATTAGAGTCCGTGCGAGCACTGGCGTCACAAATAAATGTAGGTGACTATAATATGATAATATGTATAAAATATTATAAAATGTTTCTAATGTTGTGTTCTTTGTTTTATAGGTTAGGTTTCACTTTGATATTGAAATAATAAGTCTAAAAAGATGTTTTCTTAAGTTTTTGATTTTTTAATTATTTTCTATTTTAAAAAGCAAATAAATGCTAAAACTGTGTTCTTAACGTAAGACTAATAAATAAAGAACTGATACCAAATACTATTTTATTCATATCGTACGTAAACAAAAAATAAACATGTTTTTATAAGGCCTACTATAGTCGGCCACGCGAGCACTCGTGCTAAAAAAACAGGCGCGTGTACTGTAGTGTTAAAGCTATTGCATAGCTTTTATCGCGGGCTTTGAGCGTGGCAGCTATTACATAGCTTTTATCGCAGGCTTTGAGCGCGGCAACCGAATCAAGAAATTCCGTAACGAAAATAAAACCTAACACCCCACGCTCGGCCGAGTTCTAAAAAACTTACAGTGTCATCTATTAGCGATTTGCGATACTAAAAGGATATAGTCAATTTTACTGGTATAACTTTCTTAGTGTTAATTTATTACATAAACATCCCGCGTGCCAAGGACTATATGGTACTGGTAAATACTGCATAAATAAAAAATAAATAAATAATTATAATTGCATAAGTTGATAAAAAATGCTATGCAATAGCTTTACCGCGGCAGTCCCCGAGCGCCACACGTCTTTTTATTTTTGGATAATCGGGTAAATAGTATTACGTCTACTTGTACCGACTGAGGGGGGTGTCTCTGGTACCTACTTATACCTACTTATACCTGGAGCTAGGTACTTAACAGCGTGCCTAAACAACCAGACAGGACCCAGTGGTACCTACCTGACCGTTGTGCACTATGTCGACTCGGAGGAGACACTCGTAAGTAACTCACCACTACGTCTTGTTTGTAATGTAGATAAATACAATGATCAAATACTTAAATTACTTTAGTACACAAAATTTAAACAGTAATTATAGAAGTCACCCACCAACAAATCCACCTCACCAGTCTATGAAATTTAAAAAACGCAACCAAGATGGATGTTGTTTTGTTTGCGTGCTTGTCGCCTTGTCTCCTTGCTTGTCGAGGTCGTGGAGTCACTCCTGGATTCCACAACATTTTAAGTTTTGTCCAGCTCCACGCTAGGTTGTGAACTGAACTGCTCCTTTTTGCGGTTTAATACCTTATATAATAAGTTTGTCGAGTTTCTCAACACGTGCTGGGTTTTGCCACAAGTTTTGCCGAATCGCACAACATATTAAGCAGAGGTTTTTCAAGAATCACACATAAAATTTTAAGTATGTTCCACAACATGTACTAAGTTTTGCCAGGTTTCACAATCTGTGCTGGGTTTTTCAAGCAGTTGAGGAGTTTTGTAGACGTTTACAACAACATAATGCTGGGGTTTTCCGGTTTCCACAATTTGCATTTAGTTTGACTAAATTAATTCTTAGTTGAAAGACAGCACAAGTATACGCAATGGTTGCGGAGTTTACAGTTGAGCTCTCTCCACTGATGATCACAAGAAATTCAAAACGATATGAACGATGAGAAGGATCACGGACAGCAGGAACAGCGTGCCTAAGCAACCAGACAGGACCCAGTGGTGCCACTTCTGTGTGAAACAGTCGTCGCAGTAGAACATCGGGCCCGACAAAACTGAAAAACGAACTCTATAAACATTCAATACTTTGCAGGTAAACTTTATTTTTATGAACCTACTTGATGAACAGTTTCGGTAATATCTTTCTGTGATCGGATCACTCCGCTCAAGCAAGTACAAGGCACAAGCAGTTTGCACGCCCGCGCTCGCCGCGAACAAGATTGACACAAGTCAATCCACAAGAATACAATTGCAATGCTATTTACATTGCCCTGTTCTATTTTGCATTATATTGTTTCCAAATTTCACATTTTAGGTATCAATATCAACAGATTCAATGGGTTCAAGTTTTTTCCAGTTCAAGAAAATAATAATAATAAAGTCTTGTTGGCTAACCTGTCTGTTATTATTCTATACTATACTTTCTATGCTTATCAGACAGGTTAGCCAACATGACCTCATAGGAACTGTTTGATAAAACGGTCTATTAGGCAAATAATTATTTTCGTACCAGCCTGTGAATGAAAGAATTTTAAAGCTGGGGTTTAGTTTTCGAAACCAAGGAAGTTGAAATTCACGAGGTAAAAATCTTTTTACGATATCTGTCCTTTCATTTTTGGCTACTCTCATAAACCAAAAAAATGAGGACTTTATGTCAACTAAATTAAAAACCGGCCAAGTGCGAGTCGGACTCGCGCAAAGTAGGGTTCCTTAGTCTTTTCAAAACAACAAATGTATAAATGAAAAAGCGGTTTAGCTGGCAGGGGGGGGGGACTTGACTGGACAGTAGTTTTGAAAGACAAATAAATTCAATTAAATACATACCCAATAGGGTACGTGTACGAAAAAAAAACTATATTAGGTCTAACAAAATTAGCTGAAACTATTTTAACTGGTGCTTGTACCCATGAAACTGAACAACTTTCTCCACAAAACCCATAGTCAAATCTCAAAAAAAATTTTGAACTTCCCATACTAAGTTGGCCGATTAACTGATCGAGGTAGTATGGGAGAGCCCAATTTTTTTTTGCGATTTGACTATGGGTTCCATGGGGAAAGTTGTTCAGTTTCATAGGTTGAAGCACTAGTTAAAATAGTTTCAGCTAATTTTGTTATATGTCCAATATGAAAAAAAAACGACGGGTTGCACTCCGGGAGTGCCGGCAGAAGTGAAAACTTGAATATTAACGTTGTGCATTTATATTACATTAAAAAGTTTATATCTCAGAAAAATCAACAAAAAATGAACTCCATCCGTCTTACGAATTTTCGATCAGGTCACGTGTCCTGACGCGAGTTTAACATTTTTTACCCATTACAAAACAAGTGCACAACGCCGCTAAAAAAGTTTTCACTTTAAAAATTGGTCCTTTATAAAATAATAAGTTATCAAATTGGCAAAAATGTATCAAGGACCAAATTTTTTTTCATATTTGACATATAGTTTCATTGGGAAAGTTGTTTGTAATCACGAGTACATTCATATCCTTTGCTATCAAGAACTAATTAATAGTCACCCCATATATTTACAATTATTTTCGAGGTCGCGTCGGCGCCAGCAAAGCCATCGAAAGTTTAACATCATGCATGTGAATGAGTTTGCCGATGTCACGTGCTGGGTGTTGCCACAAGTTTTGCTGATATTCACAATCTGACTTGCTGATTTTTGTCCACTTCCACATGGAATGAGTTGAGGCGATTTCATGTTATTATGCTCAAGTTTGCCATGTATCTGGCGCACACAGCATGTGCTGGAGTTTACAGTATCTGGCGCACACAGCATGTGCTGGAGTTTACAGTATCTGGCGCACACAGCGTGTGCTGGAGTTTACAGTAGCTGGCGCACACAGCGTGTGCTGGAGTTTACAGTATCTGGCGCACACAGCGTGTGATGGAGTTTACAGTATCTGGCGCACACAGCGTGTACTGGAGTTTACAGTATCTGACGCACACAGCGTGTGCTGGAGTTTACAGTATCTGGCGCACACAGCGTGTGCTGGAGTTTACAGTATCTGGCGCACACAGCATGTGCTGGAGTTTACAGTACCTAGCGCACACAGCGTGTGCTGGAGTTTACAGTAGCTGGCGCACACAGCGTGTGATGGAGTTTACAGTATCTGGCGCACACAGCGTGTACTGGAGTTTACAGTATCTGGCGCACACAGCGTGTGCTGGAGTTTACAGTATCTGGCGCACACAGCGTGTGCTGGAGTTTACAGTATCTGGCGCACACAGCGTGTGATGGAGTTTACAGTATCTGGCGCACACAGCGTGTACCGGAGTTTACAGTATCTGGCGCACACAGCGTGTGCTGGAGTTTACAGTATCTGGCGCACACAGCGTGTGCTGGAGTTTACAGTATCTGGCGCACACAGCATGTGCTGGAGTTTACAGTACCTAGCGCACACAGCGTGTGCTGGAGTTTACAGTAGCTGGCGCACACAGCGTGTGCTGGAGTTTACAGTATCTGGCGCACACAGCGTGTGATGGAGTTTACAGTATCTGGCGCACACAGCGTGTACTGGAGTTTACAGTATCTGGCGCACACAGCGTGTGCTGGAGTTTACAGTATCTGGCGCACACAGCGTGTGCTGGAGTTTACAGTATCTGGCGCACACAGCGTGTGATGGAGTTTACAGTATCTGGCGCACACAGCGTGTACTGGAGTTTACAGTATCTGGCGCACACAGCGTGTGCTGGAGTTTACAGTATCTGGCGCACACAGCGTGTGCTGGATTTTCCCGAGTTTTCATAGAATGTGGTAAGAGGCCGTGAGTATGGCCACAGATGAGATACTAGTTGCTTCGTAACAGATACTGCACTTCCTTATATAACGAAAATACCTATGAATTTATTGAGCTTCTCCTTCTGTAAGACAATACACGGAGGTGCGTACAGGTGTTAAGGCGCTCGACTTAGCGGTTATAACTGCGTACACGGCGGCGCGCAAGTTGCTGGCGACGACTGTACGGCGTTCTAGCGTGAGGGTTGACTCATGAAAATGAAATCAAAAGTTTTACAAGTGATGTTTTTTTTTAAAAAAAAATCACAATTGGTAAGCCATGGGCATCATCTCACTTGATCGTAAGTGACGACGATGCCGAAGATGGAAGTGGGCTTACCAAAATTCCCCAACGCAATGGGGGACTGCCTATCTTATCTTCAAGCCGGAACACATCAATGTTGTTAACACTGATGTTTGGCGGCAAGACTTAGATATGATGGTGGTAGCTAGCCAGGCGGGCTTAGAAAATGCCCTACCACCAACTATACCGAGTCTTACAGGTTGACCCCACCGGGAATCGAACCCGCGACCCCCTGGTGTGAAGCGAATGGACAAACCATTACGCCACGGAGGCGGTCTTTTATTTATAGAGGTACAATATTTTTAGGCAGCATACAAAGACGGAGCCATCTTGGTGGAGACTACGTTGCCCAGTTCCAAGGTTGTGGATTTAGTCACCAGAGCCTCAGAGAGGAGGGTCGTACTCCAAGGGTTTGGTGGTAAGCTGTCCAAAAATACATTTTGTAATAATGAGGAATATGCATGTTTGTTTTTGTTTTAATAAAAGCTCACTCATTTAAGAAACGGTATGTATACAAAATATATTTTTGATAAACTATAAAAATAACCAAGATATAAGCACAAGTTAACACTAATGTTTGGCGGCAAGACTTAGATAATATAGTGGTAACCAGCTAGGCGAGGGTTATAAATGCCCTTTCACCAACTAAACCGAGTCTTACAAAGTAACACTCCGCCGGGAATCGACCCCGCGACCTCCTGATGTGAAGCTAATGGCCTTAACCATTACGCCACGTAGGTGTTAGTTTAAGTAATAGTCGTACTAGTTGATCGCACTTAGAAGGTGCGCGAGCTTGCACCGAATTACAAGTTGCCTCTCATTTTGTTTGGGTAATCCCTTACTGCATGGAATTTTATATCTCTTTGAGAAAAATATATGTTGTAGATTAGACCCAGGGAAACCCTAAAAAAATACTTAAAAATATATTCGATACGAAGTTTTTATTTTAGAGATTAAAATATATGTTGTTTATATATGGTACGGTATGCAGCAAGAGGTGGGAATTACGGTTGCCCAAATATGACATTATGCAACGGCGGAAGTGGAAACTGCCTCGAGGTAAATAATATTAGGATCTTCAAATGAAATATATAATTTCAAGGTAATTAAGTACTTCGGATTTGCTATAATAAAAACAATTTAGAAATAACAAGTACCCCATGTCTGCCCTTAATGTAAACCTAGTTTTTTTGTATATGTACGTCTATATACATGTGTATATGTAAATATGTGTACATATTTTAAAAAAAATAAAATAGTGTTTAAAATATATTAGATTTTGTGTAAATTTAATACAGAAATAACATTTGTATTTTTCACAGGCCCTATGGACTGTAATTTACCCTTTACATTTAAGTTGTAAAAGTTCGATTATGATGCAGTTTTTAAAAGTTTCATGAATATATAGGATTACTAATAACATATAAAAAAATCTTTATAATACTATTTCGACAGATACAAACTAACTGCATATCGATTCATATATGTGCTGCACATTACAACCGCAACTGCATGGCGTCACATATCTGTACACTTGTACTTCCATCGATATCTTAGTAAACTTTACAGAATCTGTGTTGGTTTTTTACTTTTTACGATATCTCAATAAACGGCGTCACATATCTGCACACTTGTACTTCCATCGATATCTTCGTAAACTTTACAGAATCTGTGTTGGTTTTTTACTTTTTACGATCTCAATAAACCTAAGTGGTTTCGTATAAAAATCACCAAGCAGAAATATTCATAGGTTTCTGAGAAAACTACAAGGAAACTCAGAGAAACTTACCTTCCGCCGAAGTTTGACTTGAAACTGATTTAACGTTTTTTCTACTAGTGCTGTTACTTAGTTCACTATGATGAAATGTCAAAACATGTTTCCGGTTTTCAATTTTGAGGGTTGCCAGTACAAAAATCAAAAAAGTATTTAAATTATTCCACGAAAACATAACTGTGCAAATATGGGTCGCCATGCGGTAAGGTATTACTAGGTAAATCGAGATTGACGCGTTCTGATTGCGACCCGATAGTTTTTTAATCCACAATTGATAAGCCCTTACTTGGCATCATCTCACCTGATGGTAAGTGACGATCATGGCGAAGATGGAAGCGGGCTTACCAAAATTCCCCTCCGCAATGGGGATTTGGCTATTTTAACTTCAAGCCGTAACACATCAATGCTGCTGATGTTTGGCGGCAAGACAAGATGGTGGTAGCTAGCCAGGCGGGCTATGAAAATGCCCTACCACCAACCAGAGTCAAGTTGATCCCGCCGGGAATCGAACCCGCGACCTCCTGATATGAAGCGAATAGACTAACCATTACGCCACTGAGGCGGTTAAAATTTATTAAACTTAGCTGTTTTTATCGGTACGTCGGTGATTTTTAAGGTTTTGTGGTCAAACTAAGATCCTTTATAGTTTCGGTATGTCCGTCAATATATGATTAATGATTGGTTAACGAAATATTCAGTTTTTACATGCTGATTTTATTACAGTTTCTATACCGCTATTTTAGGAAATCTGAATAGTATTTGGAACAGTAGGACACAATGAATTAACAAGAAAAAATATGACGGCTAAGTAGGCTTTCTTAGTATAAGAGTGATAGTGGACTCACTTAAGACGTGCAGTTATATTTGTATAAAGTTCAACTCCTTACAAAATGTCTAAATCTAAACTGCAAAATTAACTTATTTTTTTTTATAATTTACTTTTTGAAGGCCCTCAGGCCTCAGGTTAGCGGGTCGCGGTCGTCAAGCTCAATCGAAAATATTGGCCACCACCAACCAATTATTATCAACTTTGCCCTTTCTTTTCGCCACTATTTTACAGCTTATCGACACCGCATCGGTGAGTAGGTAGGTACCTATCAAGGAATTTCCATATTAAAATTAAATGTGCCCATAGAAATTTTTACCAGACAACCAAGGAGATTCAATCATTATGGTCCACGGTCCACGCATGGCTATGGGTTCAAGTTCTTGAAAGAAGGAATTATTTGAATTTTAGATACAGTCAACGTTAACGAAACCACAGTGGTTTTTATATCCAGCTCTTGGCATCTTAAGAATAAAAGAAGAATAAAACCGTGTATTTGCCAAAAGTAGATATACAATAGATACCGCTGGTGACGGTAAGGGACGATGACGCAGAGGACAGAAGCAGGCTTTCCACTAGCTTTTGCACATTGTCGTTGTACAGTTTGATATCAATATATAAAGGTAACGGTGTTTCTCGGTCTAGTGAGTGGCGCTGACTGGTCCTAGTTTGGGTGACTTTCTTTTTGCAGTTAAATCTGATCAGTTGGGCAATGTTTGTCGCGACCAAGTTTATGTCCCTTTGCGATTCTCTCTTTTTTCAAAATTTTCAGTGAATGCGCCGCCAAGTAGTACCATTCGGCAAAGCAAAACGCATTGGTTAGGATAACACAGTTTTCACCAGTAAAAGAATCTTGAAAAGATTCGCTGAATTTCGGTTATTCATTGAACTTTTTACTTGGTCACGACTTATTTTATTTGGTCACGAATAATTTTAGCAGCACGAGCTAAGCACATACCATCGCTCATTGCATTGTTTTGGCAAGCAATTTCAACAACGCTTCGAACATTATCTTCAAAACTAAGTAAAACTTCTCGACCAACTTTATTGTCACGAAGACTAGGAATGAACTCGAGAAGCTGTTGTTTCAGTTTCGTTCTGTTGACTTCAAAGTTTTCCAAACCTTGCTCTTGCATTCTTTTCTTAAACATTGTGGTTAGATTAACAAGACGAAAAACCGGAGTTTTAGCACTGTAAAAGTAACACTCTTGAATGTACGTTACTAACTTGACGAGACTTCATATAGTTACACCCCAAGTCTATCATTAAAACTTAATAAAATTAACGAAGAAATTATGTTTAAAATTGTAAATAACCTAAATGACAAAAAACGCCCAGGGTACGATAAGATTCGTGCTAAGGACATAAAATACATAGGTGACAAAATGACCCCAGTGTTAACCCACCTAACTAATGTATGCATTTCTAGATCTATTTATCCTGAAAAATTAAAAATTGGACTAATCAGACCAATTCACAAAAAAGGTAGCTATACAGATACCAATAACTATAGACCGATAACAATTTTATCTTGCATAGACAAAATAATAGAAAAATATCTTGGTCAAGTAATTAATCAATTCTTATCAAGTAATGGCATTATTCACGAGAAACAATTTGGATTCCAAAGAAACAAAAGTACTTCACAATTATTGTCCTTATTTACAGATGAAATAAATTCTTATCTAAACGAAAAAAAACATGTCCTATCAATCATGATAGACTTTAGCAAAGCATTTGATACTTTAAATTATGACACCCTGTACAAGAAAATGCAGCAGAATGGTATACAGGGACCAGTGCTGGAATTGCTTAAAAATTATCATACCAATAGATATAACACAGTGAGCATTGCAGACGAATTAAGTGACCTTGTTCCAACCCTACACGGCACGGCCCAAGGTTCTATACTAGGTCCAACTGAATACTTAATTTACGTTAACGATATGTGTAAAATATTCCGGCATGGCTCTGTGTATCAATTTGCAGACGACACATGTCTTGTAACTGCCCACCAGGATATTAAAATAGCCCAGGCTAGACTCCAAGAAGATTTTGATCTACTGTGTAAATGGGCACACGACGTGGGACTGTCGATAAACTACGATAAAACTATACTGATGTACATTCATTCTCCTTACAAAACAGTTACCGACACTCCCACCATCGTGGCCCATGACCACAACTGCATGCACCTACGAACCAATACTTGTGTCTGTAAGCCTCTTCATATTGTCTACCAACATACTTACCTTGGGCTAAAGATCGACCATAAATTTAATTGGGGACCACATGTGGACCATGTGTGCAGTAAACTGAGATCAATACTAGCTAAACTTAGTGTACTTAAACACAAGCTTCCGTATAATACACTGAGACTACTTTACTTGTCATTGGCAGATTCTGTAATAAGCTATGGATTGTCAAGCTATGGTAGGACATACAAAACTTATTTACATAATATCTACAACTTACAATTAAGAATGCTAAAAACTATTGTCCCTCTAAAAATTAAATATAAATACAAAGACAACTACGACAAGTTATTCAAATACTGTAATGTTCTAAATGTGTACGACAAAGTGAAACTTGCAATTGTAACACAATATAACAATAACATAAATCAACTAGAAAAACGTGTAAGACCTGGTAATATGCGTAATTTGTCATATCTTCCTTTATTTTGTATACCTAAATCTAATAATGTATATGGTAAGAGAGTCTGGAGGTGCACACTACCTTGTGTCCTAAACAATCTACCTAAAGACCTTGTAGAAAAAATAGAAAATAGTAACAACAACCAAACAAAAAAGATCCTTAAAACTTTCCTTGCTCAGAAAAACTACCTAACTGACGAGGCTGGTGGACATCCAGACGCTCAAGTTGCGAGCTGTGCAAATAACAATAAACGCACATAATCTTTATATCAAGATTTGCGTTTTTTGTGTGGCATCATATTTCCTTGTTTTTATTGAAATAAACAGTTTAATTTTTTTTTTTTTTTTTTTTTAACTCACTCAACGTAGAACCGTATGCTGTTTGAACTGATACTTCTGGTTCAGGTACTGACTGCTGACTTTTAATACTGCAAACTTTGTTTAGAAGCTTAATATAACACGATTTGTGATACTTGGCTTCCATGGCAATTAAAGCAGTAGAGTGCAACTTCTTTAAAATAATTTCATCTTGTACCAAAACTGCATGTCGGTGAATATCTGATCCAATTTTAAGAGTTGATGCCGTTCTGTGGAAAAGTTGATCAGAGTCTCAGAACACACCGTTTATCGTTATCACGGACTAATTATCTTATTTGTTAAAAAAACGTCAGATACTTAAATGAAGCAATGACATGGCTACAGGTTAACCGCGCGCTAACAAAGAATGGCCACTGACACGGCTGCGCCAGCGGCGCGCGCACAGATCTATGGGCGCGCGCCTCCACTCGTTTTCGCAAACAGGGTTGCCAGACGCTGCACAAATAATTACCTTGCGCAAGGTAGAAAGATTTTGTATTTACATCTAAAAAAATATTTTTAGGAAAAAGAAATAAAAAAATGTGTGATTGCCTTTTTTATACAAATTGAATGTTACAAAAAATAAATCGAGTCTTGGTGGTGACATCCGATGTATTCTGCTTGTTCATAAACCGATTTTCAAAATTTTAATGGCGTTTTATAGCTTATTAATGTAGCATTCATATCTTGAGACAATGTTTTACTGTAAAGTTACTAGTAAAGTTGATGAAAACAAAAAACGAAAGTTTTTTTGGAAAAATTTAAATAAAAATTGAAATTTCTCACAAACTATGGTATTTACAAGGTCAAATGTAGAAACAGTATTGTAGCGCATTTAATTTTGCTTTTTATGACACCCCGCACAAGCTTACATGTGACATACTTTCTGTTGTATACGCAATATTCTGAACGCGGCAGCGGCCATTTTGATGACGTCATAGCTGATGACTCAACCACGTTAGAAACTGTCTCCCGGTGGATATTTAGTCAGAATAACATGCTTAACAACATACTAAAATATGGTGCTGGTTTCATCAAAAAAACCTTTTTTCCGCTAAGGGAAGAGACTATTACTGAATATATTTGTAAAACTCGGGCACCTTGACATAGTTAACTTTGCTTACACCTGATTCAAGCACAATGAACATACTGGGCGTACATACAATCGCACACAGTTGTACCTATTTAGTTTTACAACGCGACGATGTAATTTGTTCGTTCTTGTACCTCTGCTTTTAAAAAGGGAATTATATTTTTCGTCCTCAATTAAATAGATTCATCTGTATTCAATATTTTCGTTCTCAAATTGATAGATCTGTCATCAAATTGATAGATCTGTCATCAAATTGATTGAAACTGTCATTAAAAAATACGTGTGGCACTCGGGGACTGCCGCGGTAAAGCTATTGCATGGTAAAAAATCGAAAACTAGGGGGTAATCGGTCAAAAACAATAAATAAATGAGCGAGCGAAGCGAGCGATGTTAGGTTCGGTCAGGTTTGATTGATTTAACAGTCAAAGAGCCTCGCGAAGCGAGGCTCCCCACCCTGAGTACAAAAGAACTTCGCAGCAGAAATCATCGGTAGATGACCCCTAACGGGGGCGTAGCCCCCGCCGCCCGTTTCGAACATCAACAAACTTTCGGGATCCGAAGAGGATGTGGGAGTATCTGTAGGTTACCTTTGTTAGTAATTTTAGGCATTTCTTTGGTGACAGATCTACTATTTTGAGTACAAACTATATTATTTAGAGAAATTTCAATTTTTTTATTTAGTGATCGAATCTATTTAATTGACAATCGATAAAAGACTTTTCGGGTGATAAATCTTTTCCTTTTGAGTATTGTTTTGGTGTTGTTTGATGACTTTACTTTGGTGACAGATCTACTATTTTGAGTACAAACTATACTATTTAGGGAATTTCATTCTTTTTATTTAGTGATCGAATCTATTTAATTGACAATCGATAAAATCATACCCTTTTAAAAATAACATTTTTATTGTTTCTATTTTAATTTATTAAATTTATTTTAACATGTTGTGAAGAGCGTGCGTTCGTTCGCCGAACCGGTTTCTGGCAGAATAACAGCGCTGCAGAGTATACTGCAGCTTATGCTGAGTCAGTACAGTTTTGGTGCACAGTACCAGGGATGTTGCAGATGCCGATATTTTCACATCCGCGGATGCGGATGCGGATGCGGAGTTTAGCAGGCTCACATCCGCGGATGCAGATGCGGATGCGGATGTATAAGATATTATGTAAATAAAGTCTATTAATGAAGAATTAAAACAATGACAACGTAATTATTAACATTTTTATTGTAATCAAACTTATTTTAATGTTAAATATAAGTAATGTATAATGTAACAAATTTTTTAAACTTCACCTACTGTTTTTTATATCAGTAATTGAATTTAAAAATAGGAGCATTATACTTGATGAAGAGTAGTATTGCCGCCTTTTCTGATTCAAGTCTGTTACGCAGAGGTTCGTAAATTAATCCCGCGCTACTAAATAGTTGTTCGCTAGGAATATTACCGGCGTAATATAATAGAATTTACCTTGTGATCTTATGGATATTAGTCTTAAATAATATAAAGTTTTCTTGTAAACTCTTCTTATTTACATTTTACACACTGTATCACAACAACATTAAAAAAAATACCTATCTATCTTTATGATACGATAAGTAGTTCACTTTCACTTCACAGCGCAAACAAACACGTAATATTTATTCACTTACAAGAAACAAATGATGCACTAGCTAGAACAAACAAACGTGTCGAATCTTGTCACCAATTTCTTCGCTCCCATTGGTTTTTGTCACGTCACGTGACTCACTCACTCACGTGCGACCGGCACGCGTCAATCACCGGCCCCGCCCAATTTCTTTCTTGTTGCTACTTGTATAATATTCGCATCCGCATGAACATTCGCATTGATTAATGCGGATGCGGAAGCAGATGCAGATGTCCAAATCAATGCGGATGTTCCGCATTTGCGGATGCAGATGCGAATGTTCGCAACATCCCTGCACAGTACAGCTATTTTTACCCGACTGCGCCAGAAGGAGGGTTATGTTTTTCGAGAGTATGTATGTATGTATGTATGTATGTATGTATAATTGTTTGGCACGCTCTGCAGCCTGAACGGCTGGATGGATTTTGGCTTGAGAGGTGTCGTTAGATTCGTATTTACTGTGAGAGTGACACTGGGTATATCAAAATAAAAAAAAACAAAATGGCGGATTTTTGGCGCCAAATTAAAATATTTGACACGCTCTGCAGCCTGAACGGCTCGATGAATTATAGCTTGAGGGTTGTCGTTAGATACGTTTTTACTGTAAGAGTGACACTGGGTATATGAAAATAAAAAAAACAAAATGGCGGATTTTTGGCGCTAAATTCCAATGTTAGGCACGCACTGCAGCCTGAACGGCTCGATAGTTTTTAGTTTGTGGGGTGTCGTTAGATACGTATTTACTGTGTGAGTGACACTGGGTATATAAAAAAAAAACAAAATGGCGGATTTTTGGCGCCAAATTCCAATGTTTGGCACGCTCTGCAGCCAGAACGGCTCGATGGATTTTAACTTGAAGGGTTTCGTTAGATACGTATTTACTGTGAGAGTGACACTGGGTATATCAAAATATAAAAAAAAACAAAATAGCAGATTTTCCGAAGAATTACAGCAAGCGGTTTTTGTCGACGATCGCACAATAAAAAATTATCAACCAGGAGTTTGTATACGGATTGAACCATGTACGATTGATTTTGACGCACTTCGAGGACAAGGAAAAATTGAACGCAGGATGTTGCCCTTAATCCTGAGCTGGGCTATAACTGTCCACAAACTTCAGGGTACTACACTCGATTTGACACGTGTGGACCTCGGCTCACATATATTTGCTAAAAGTCAAGCATATGTAGCTCTTAGTCGAGTTAAAACATTAGCTGGACTGGTCATCTGTTCATTTGATCCTAAAAAACTTTTGAATCGGCCACACGATCAGAATTCTTATATAGAGCTTCAACGTTTACGAGAATATTATTCTATCAACTGATTAGTTAATAATCTGCGTAATCTTAATGTGTGTCATGTGTATATAGGTTACTACACAAACTCATTCAATAATAAAACGAAAAAATGAATAAAATAAAATACGGTAATTTAAAAAGCTAAAAAACCCGCCTGCGTTTCTGTGTAATTTGGAAATGAAAAACCCTAAAACAAGAAAGTCGTCATACCCGATTGCACTTAACTTAAGAAAAATTGTAGCAGTCGGGACCCATTCTAGAAATGGAGGCACAGTGAATTGAGAGCACATACCTATATTACATTGCAGATTACTCCAATATACTGACTAGACGGCTGACTTTCTAGAATGGGTCCCGACTGCTACAATTTTTCTTAAGTTAAGTGCAATCGGGTATGACGACTTTCTTGTTTTAGAGTTTTTCATTTCCAAATTACACAGAAACGCAGTCAGGTTCTTTAGTTTTTTAAATTACCGTATTTTTTATAGTTTATTTCTATCGTTTGTAAATTGTACCTGGAAATTGTTGTACTGTGCTCTAAATAAAAGTTTTTCTATTCTATTCTATAGTGATTATTATTAAATGAAACAAAACAAAGTAGGTTCCACATATTTACAACATAATATTTTATTCGACCAGTTATCACAAGTTTCGCTTATAAAAATAATGTAATTATTACAACAGCTGATTCCCCGCAAACAACAATACATTTTTACAAAATGACGCAGGAAGGCACTTACTCGTACAATAGGGATGACGCATGCTAGTCATCTGAGTTACTTTTTACCATCTGTCAAAAACCACATTTTGTTCTAAAAATGTTTGAAACACCTAGGCGTGACGTCATAGTTTCGCAGCATCGTTTATGTACTCATTTTGTGATTTTTGTGAATTAAAAATGGAAGACTTGATGGAAAACAAAACGAGTAAGGTTTTCCGAAGTTTAAGTAGGAGGGCAACTTGGTGATCAAGAGTTAATAATTTATTTCTGATGGTGTCGTCACCCCTATTTGCATTCCAGTGCACCGCAGTACCCGCGAGCCGCGAGCCGCGAGCGCCGCACACGGCCGCACTAGGCAGTAGGCACCCTGTTCGTGTGAGAGCTCGCGCCGGGCGCTAAGTGCGCTAATACATATTTATACATGGCACAATAAAAACCGGGCAAGTGCGAGTCGCACCACCAACGCACCACCGCACGTCTCCACACAACTGTATAGTATAATGACAATGATACCTATTTACATTACAAACAAAATACATCAACGCGAGCGACAAAAATACGCTTTTTTTGTCGTTCAGTTCGGACTCCTTAGTGCGAGTACGACTCACACTTGGTGGATTTTTATTATTTGTTGTTTTACTTCAGTATTAGTACTGTGATCACACCGAGTAACACGCTTGTATGTGTTACTGTTTTAACGATAGAGCTAAATCAAAAATGGTTCTAGACCTTTAAAAACATTTTTTTTGTATGGAGATCCCCCCTATTTTTGGACTTTTTCTAATTTTTAGTATTTGTTGTTATAGCAGCAACACATTCTGTATCCCGTTGGTCACCCGTTGGGTGTACGGAAGTCTAAAAATTAAGGAAAGGACGTGTGTGCGCGCGTGCGCCGGCGCCGAATAAATAGTCAACGGGAACCGGCTCAGCGACAAGTCAAGATGGCCGCCGACCTGTCGCCTGGCTACTGTCGGTTGTTTTGGTTAAGATCTCGAGTTGTTTGCTTCGCACCCGTTTTGTGGAATCTCTGCTTCGTTTCGTTGCCGCCGAGCACGCGAGCGGGGCGCGGACTCCTCTCAGTGGTCTCGCGTCAATACCAACGGAGAGTATGATCGGGAGGCTCTCGTCTCACATCATAGCCTCTGAACCTAAACCACACCCTGGACACTTCATACAACGGGCCAGAAATGACATTTAAAAAAAGGAATAACGGAACGAACAAAATGGCGGCGAAATCCTATACGTTCGACAACCAAACTGTAACCGATCTGTATCAATCCGGGTGACGAGGGGGTGAGGTCGCAATCTAGAGAGCGGCAGGGAGTGTCGATACTGTATGTTAGTACTAATATTGTATACTTTGCCTAAAGCACCCGAGTCGGGGAGCTGCCGCGCTGATTTGTGTTCCGCCCCCCGCCCCTCGCCCCCGCCCGCGCCCGCGCCGCGGACGGCGAGATCGCAACACGACGCCGGGTTACTAAACAGTGAACAGCTGACTGACGGCGGCTATCTTGGCTCGTCATAACGTCCGTTTCTTGCGCTCTATATAGCTGTATAAATTTCTATGTAACGAATTCAGTGGCATAACGAGGGGGTCGTAGGGGTCATGACACCCCCCCCCCCCCTCAAATCATCAGAGAGTTTAGTAAAATCTGCTTTTATATGAGCTCACATTCACCCTCCCTCCAGTCTTGCTGCGCCTACGCCTGAACGAACTGCTACAAGCGCCCGCTGTCCGCGACTCCGTGAAATTGTTCATTGTACAGAGCCCCCCCCCCCCCCACTCCCCCCGCCTGTAGCGCGTGGTCCCCTAGGCGGAGAGTTTACCACGAGACTCTTAGAACAGAACAAGTTGTTTATATTAGTTACCAACTACTTACGAGTACTATACAGAACTTCTTTGATTAGAACCTAGTTTTTATAGCATTGCTTCTATAGCTTCTGTGTTTGGCGAATGCACTCGCCGCGCGTCCGGGGCTGGCTGGTGCGGCGCACGCAGCACGCGGCATGAGGCACGCGGCACGCGGCACGCGGCCGTCACCCGGGGGGCTCCCCGCGGCGTGTCCGGGGCGCGCGCGCTCACGCGATGCGGCACGCGTCCTGCGACGGGTCTCTCGTTGTTCCCGCGCTCTGCGACACGACACGACGCAATATTTTATTACTATGTTTAACGACCTCCATAGCGTAATGGTTAGTCCACTTTCGCTTCACACCAAGAGGTCACAAATTCGATTCCCGTTCGAGTCTACCTTAGTTAGAATTGTTTTGGTGGGTGATACGGTATCTTATAAGCCCGCTTGGCTAGCTACCACCATCTTAGCTAAACAGGAATGTTAACAGCATTGATGCGTACCCATTTGAAGTTAAGATAGCCAGTTCCCCATTGCATTGGAGAATCTTGGTAAGCCCGCTTTTATCTTCGGTATCAACGTCACTTACCATCAGGCGAGATGATGCCAAGTTCTTATCAATTATGGATATAACAAAAACGTTTTGCTGGCCCTAAGACGTAGTGTCTGGCCGTATCTCCTGAACTCCGTTTAATACTACGAATTTTAGGTTTACCGTTCAGCCGAGGGGGCAGCGCGCGACACGTCCCAGTGATGTGCTGCGCGTCAGTGCTGCTACTGCCCCGCCGGCTCGGCCGAGCGGCACCTGCACTAGTGGTGGTGAGGCAGTACTCACCGTGGTGGAGTCGCGGCTCGGCTGAGCGGCACCTGCACTAGTGGCGGTGAGACAGTACTCACCGTGGTGGAGTCGTGGCTCGGCTGAGCGGCACCTGCACTAGTGGTGGTGAGGCAGTACTCACAATGGTGGAGTCATCACTCTCCAGCGGCGGCGGCGGCGGATTGTTTCTGGAGAAAAATCTTCTAAAGTTGATACCGCGCGCCTTGGTACTTTGTCGCGCCACCGGCTCGCTCGCTGTTGTCTGCGAACGATACGATGTGTTTATTTAGAAGATACATTTGAACCAGTACAAAGAACATAGAAACAGTGTCCTTAAACTATACAGGGTATTACACAACTGGTGCAGAGTCTACTCGTCACACTGAACACTTTTTTATAACTTTGCAGAAATCGCAAGATTTTTTTAACTCTTTATATAAATCGATCAGCTGATCGACCAATTTTGTACATTTTTGTATGGAGGGTCCCATTTTTTTATGAGAATTATCTACGGGTTGCTCGATTTACGAATAAAAACGCTAAACACGTTAAAAAACCGACTTCATACATTTTTGCATTACTATTTTTGGTTTTTGTTAATTTTCGAAAAAAGTTCTACACCGATTTTGATAAAATTTATATGGGACCACACGGAAAGCACTAGCTTTCAAATAAAAAAAGAATCATAAAGATCAGTTCATCCAGTCCAAAGTTTTGAGGTAACAAACATAAAAAAACATACAGACGAATTGAGAACCTCCTCCTTTTTGGAAGTCGCTTGAAAATAGATAGCGCCCCCCGCTTTGTTCACTTAATAATACTAGTATTTTGCGTTCATTATTGTTTTCAGCTTATATTAAGGATTACCTTAATATAAGCTGAAAACAATAATGAACGCAAAATATTTTTCACTTTTTAGTTTGATGTGCTATAAAAGCGTGTTTTTTTATAATTATACTTATTTTTCAATTTTTAGTTCAGGATAATGAGATACACTTATGAAATTATTGTATCGTCACTGACTCTTGATAAATGTACAAAGTTTGAATTAAATCTGTCCGTTTAAAGTGGGTCAAATTCGAGTGCAAAGAAGTCCAAACATACATACATACAGGGCATGCAAGTCAAAAAATGGCAAAGAAACAAAACCCACTTGGTTGATACTTTCAATTGTAGGCTCTTGGTGGAACATTATATCACTCATTTTGGTGTATATTTACACCAGTTCCACAGAAGTTGAATAAAACTAGTAGTTTTGCCCAAAACCCACTCGCCGAAAACAATTTTAAGTGACGTTCCTAGTAGTATTTCAAAGCAAAGAATTTTAAAGAGCAACGTGCCCTTTTGTACGAGAGATGTCTCAATTGGCCCGCCTCCGCCTCCGTGGCGCAGTGGCTAGCTCACCGGTTTCGCAACGGCAGGTCGCGGGTTCCATTACCGGCGGAGTCCGCTTGACGGGACCCGGTTGGGTTGGTGGGGCGGAATTTCTCATGTCGATAATAACTTACGTCACTTCCGCCGATGACGGGTTGCTCCACCGCCCCGTTGACCTCCACTTCCTTCCCGACCGCGCAGGCTAATCTCTCAGTCCCACTCGCGCCCGCACACACGCATCGCGCCGTCTCGCTCGCACTCGCGCTCGCGTCGCACGCGCACACTCTGTACGACACTCGGTCTACGTTGTTCATAACCACTGAAATGACAATAATATATGAAAATTAAATACAATTTAAAGCTTGATCACTGGGCTGGGAAGACATATCAAACAGGGTAATTACGTTGGTATTAAAAGGCCCCGAGGGTGAACTGGAGTGGTGCACTAAGGGCTCCGCACCGTCGCGCCACAGTCGCCACACAGCGGCTTGTGCAACTTGTGCACCGCTTACATTTAATAAAAAAATCAACAATTGGTAAACCCTTGGCGTCATATTATGATTTACATGTCATGATACAGTACACATACACAGTAGCATATCTTTTACAACTGCGACAGCTAGACAAGGCGAAGGCTTCGCAACGGGGCACGAGACCCTCTAAATTAAAGAATGCGACGTTTTAGAGTTCGCAGGTAGATAGGTCTAGCGTGGGTTAAAAACCTGGCATAGCGTGTGGTATGGTAGTGACCTTGCCCTGCACGAACGACTTGATCTCCTCGACTCGCTCCATGTACCTGCAGGGAAAATACAATGTAACACGTAGGTGAGCAACTCACCGCCCTCGGCGCGGGGTGCGGGAGTGACCTTGCCCTGCACGAACGACTTGATCTCCTCGACTCGCTCCATGTACCTGCAGGGAAAATACAATGTAACACGTAGGTGAGCAACTCACCGCCCTCGGCGCGTGGTGCGGGAGTGGCCTTGCCCTGCAGGAACGACTTGATCTCCTCGGCTCGCTCCATGTACCTGCAGGGACAATACAATGTAACACGTAGGTGAGCAACTCACCGCCCTCGGCGCGTGGTGCGGGAGTGGCCTTGCCCTGCAGGAACGACTTGATCTCCTCGGCTCGCTCCATGTACCTGCAGGGACAATACAATGTAACACGTAGGTGAGCAACTCACCGCCCTCGGCGCGGGGTGCGGGAGTGGCCTTGCCCTGCAGGAACGACTTGATCTCCTCGGCTCGCTCCATGTACCTGCAGGGACAATACAATGTAACACGTAGGTGAGCAACTCACCGCCCTCGGCGCGTGGTGCGGGAGTGGCCTTGCCCTGCAGGAACGACTTGATCTCCTCGGCTCGCTCCATGTACCTGCAGGGACAATACAATGTAACCAAGTAGAACGCTTCTCGTGAAGTTTCGAAGTCGTACGTCTGCCCGGTCGGTTTATTTGTAATTTTGTTGTATTAGGGTAGTTGAATTCTTTAAAAAAAAGTTAAAAAAAACTAAAAACCGACTTCAAAATGAAATTCAATCAAAAGTATGAAATAATATTATTACACTAAGAGATACACGACATTAACCAAGAGTAACGAAATCAAAGGTGAGTATGAATTAAATTAGGGGCTTAAAACCAGCACACACCTATTCACATTTTACTTATGGCATTGCTGACACCGACCTCAATAAAAAATTTTAGACCCCTAATTTAATTCGTACTCACCTTTGATTTCGTTACTGTTGGTTAATGTCGTGTATCTTAGTGTAATAATATTATTTCATACTTTTGAGTGAATTTCATTTTAATGTCGGTTTTTAGTTTTTTAAACTTTTTTTTATTTTATTTATTTTTAGTGATATTGCTATCTTACTAACAACGTTAAACCGAATCGGCAACAGGAACCATCAAATTATTATAATTGTTTCAATTACAGATACAGATTCCTGTGGCTTCCAATATCATGAAAGTTAAGGAGTTAAATCTTCCATCAACAGCTCATCTGAATAACCTGAAAGAATGCAACTTTTATTCTATACGTATCTTCGTATCTACGTAAAATTTTTGAAAAGTTATCCTGTACCTTCCTTAACCAGCTCATCAACTTTAATAATTGACTACCGGACGCAAATACTTTATTAATTTAAGAAAATACATGAAACACGTAAAACTTGCCTATAAAATTTGAGTGTTGCCCTCGATTTCCCTAGGATCCCATCATCAGATCCTAACTTGGTGACAATGGGACCCCTCGGGAGTATACTCTTTCGAATAAATAAAGAATTTTGAAAATTGGTTCAAAATGGGCGGATATCGCGTAACAAACATAAAAAAAAAACATACAATCGAATTGAGAACCTCCTTTTTGAAGTCGTTTGAAAAATAAATTATGAAATGGTACTCCCTAAATGTTACATTCACGTTCGGCAGGTAAAAACTTGTCATCATCATCATATCAGCTCATATACATCCCCACCGAGGGGCTCGAGCACACCCTGAATTAGGGCGTAAGGGCCTTAGTCAATCACGCAGGCCCAGTGCGGGTTGGCCGACTTCACACACAACCTTTGAGTTTCTTCGCAAACTTGTGCAGGTTTCTTCAAGATGTTTTCCTTCACCGTAAGAGCGTCGAATAAACGTTAACGGCAGTCCATCACTACTTCAAACATTTTACTAACAAAATTATGACGGCAGTCCGTCACTACAAAACATTTTACCAACAAAATTATGACGCAGTCCGTCACTACAAAACATGTTACCAACAAAATTATGACGGCACTCCGTCACTACAAAACATTTTACCAACAAAATTATGACAACAGACCGTCACTACAAAACATTTTACCAACAAAATTATGACGCAGTCCGTCACTACAAAACATTTTACCAACAAAATTATGACGCAGTCCGTCACTACAAAACATGTTACCAACAAAATTATGACGGCACTCCGTCACTACAAAACATTTTACCAACAAAATTATAACGGCACTCCGTCACTACAAAACATTTTACCAATAAAATTATGACGGCAGACCGTCACTACAAAACATTTTACTAACAAAATTATGACGGCAGTCCGTCACTACAAAACATGTTACCAACAAAATTATGACGGCAGTCCGTCACTACAAAACATTTTACCAACAAAATTATGACGGCACTCCGTCACTACTACAAAACATTTTCCAACAAAATTATGACGGCACTTCGTCACTACAAAACATTTTACCAACAATATTATGACGGCAGTCCGTCACTACAAAACATTTTACCAATAAAATTATGACGGCAGACCGTCACTACAAAACATTTTACTAACAAAATTATGACGGCAGTCCGTCACTACAAAACATGTTACCAACAAAATTATGACGGCAGTCCGTCACTACAAAACATTTTACCAACAAAATTATGACGGCACTCCGTCACTACAAAACATTTTCCAACAAAATTATGAAGGCACTTCGTCACTACAAAACATTTTACCAACAATATTATGACGGCAGTCCGTCACCACTCCAAACATTTACGAACAAAATGTTGTTTTTAACAAATGAAAAGGAACTCTAATGACCATCAGTGAGTCAGCCTAATGTAACTCCAACTCCACAGAGCACTCTTTTTGGGTTCCGAATTCAACAAGAAACCCTTATAGTTTCGCCATGTCTGTGTGTCTGTGTGAAGTACCTGAATAGGTCTTTGAAAACTACTGCGGGTTTATTAAAACAATTTTTCGATTCAGGGTTTCGTTTGAAAAATATTAAACTTAAAAAAAAAGTTAATTTAGTTAAAGTTAAGTGTCCCTCCCCTCTTCCCTACCAGCTAAACAGCTATTTCAGGATATCTGAAAAAAAATGAACATAGTAAACCAAATAATCTATTTTAAAGGAAAAATATCACAGCTAAGTAGACAAACTTAAGAAGTGCAGTTGAATATGTAAAAAGTTCATAGATTTTCCATTCAAAATGTTATATTCTAACTGCCAAAGAAGAATTAAAACCTTATATTCAGGTCTACAGTCCCTTGAAGCTGTGAAAAAATCAAACTTAAAAAAATAAGGAAAAATCAGAAAACGAGACATTTGTAATTTAATCATAAAAACAGAGTCTTTATTTAAAGTAAGTTACCAATTATGCAAGGAACAACGGTCCAAATGTTGAATTGAGTTAACCATGTCATGTGGGGTATCGTATGAAAGGGCTCCATTGGCATAAGCTTAAACAGATTTTTATGATGTATCGTTTTCGTTTTATGACGAAGAACAAAAATATATATTCCGTTTTTATATTTATAGGTAGGTACCTAATAATTTTGGTGTATGTAGTACCTAACAGGTGGCAATGTTATGATTTTTTATGTACCTACAAATTTGTACGGAACCCTCGGTGGCCGAGTCCGACTCGCATTTGGCTGGTTTTTTGTTCCAAGTAAGTGAAAAAGAAAGTAAAACGTCGCCAACAGGCTCCGTATTCACGGTCGTATCCGTACGATACGCTGGTCGTGCGACTACATAATGTTCATAATATGGAAGCGTTTACAAACATTTTTAAATGTTTATTTAAAATAGGTGCATGTTATACTCTTTCTGATTGGCATAAGGTCGCGATTACATTTATTTATTTATTTCACAATTTATCGTACACAGAAATAGGGACAAACATTCAACTAGATAAGAACATACAAAAGGTACAGCTTATTTCTATGATAAATTTCTTCCAGCAGACATTAGAAAGAGAAAATTACAAAAAATGGCAGAAGACGTGTACATAACAAAGACAAAATTCTTGAAAAATATAAATTTTGTTAACTTATTCCTATTGTATATGTATATCGATGGAAGTTAGCGGCTGCGCCCGCGACTGCATTCAGTGTATTAAACGCACTCATTCGTACCAGGCGTTTGGCTAACTTTAAGAAGTGTTCTTTTAATTATTTAGATTATAAACACTACAGACTCTGAATATCGCGAATCTCGTATGGCAGTGAGTTCCACAAGCTAACGAGAAGGAATAAGAATAGAAGTCAGTGGAATGGGTGGGAAAAACAGTAGGGATTTGAGATGACCACGGGATTGATGGTCGGTGCAAGTTAAATTTCATATCAGATTGTAAAAAAAATTTATAAACAACTAATCATCAGTTATGCATGTCAAAAAAATCATTGATATAAAACATGCCGACGAGCAGAGCCAACACAATACTAGTTCAGCTCCAAGCCAACAACACAACTAGGGAAAAGTATATATTATATGGGACAAAGGACAAAAATGGACGAAGATGGCGACCTGCAATATAAGCTTACAGCAATAGCGATGACCGAATGGTCGAGTATTTCCCGTGCGAATGGGTATGGACGACTGGACCGCTGCAGACGTAAGTCGTAACGGTACACTCATATTGTTCCATATTTATAAATAAATATCTATAGGTATTATAGTGAGTCTTGACAGACTAAAAAAATTGTCTATTGAACAAAACATAACTAGGTTTTATTGAGTCGGGTGAGGATTAATCTCAAGTCGAGTGGATAGACAGTTGTTGAAACAAATTAGCTCAGGGATTATTTCCGAGAAGCCAGGCTGGCGCCTTGTCTGACGTCATTCGAACCACGCGATGCGCAAATTATAACAGATTATCTAAGGTAACTAGTGATGCTTTGCCGCCAAAAATAATAGCCGGAGTTACATGGACGCCACCCGGTCTGGCTATCGGCGTCATCGGACGCCTGCGCAGGCCTGCCATGCGGTGAGATGCATGTGTGCAGCGGCCCGCGCGCCGCTTAGGTTGCAAATGTGTGAAGGCTTATATAACCACGGAAAGGCCGACAATCGCTCTCAGTCGAACGATCCGTCAAAGGAGAAACACGTATTCAAGGAACAGCTGGAAAGACGCCACACTCCCCGGGCAAGTGTCACGCCAAGTATTTATTTGTCCGCGAATTAAAATAGGAATCTCACTTTATATTGTGAGTTTAGAATCGAGTTCAGTGTGGCCGAAATCCTAGATATTTGCCTTCGAAAGTGCCTTCTTTAGTATGAGCAACGTACAAAGTGGAATATCTACTTTGCTTTAGTACCTAGTGCTAACATGTATTCGCGAACTATCGCTGTTCGAAGGTATTAAGAAGAAGAGGGATGGAGGGATTATGGCTGTAATGACTCAGTCATGGTCCGCACTGCACACGTATGATAAGACGCCTTACAAGCGGTTTGTATACACTAGCTTTGGGATTTTGGGTGGTACATGGCTTACTACACTATACAATTTCGTGTAGCTTAACCAAATTACACTTGAAGACGGGTAGACGCCTGAGTATCTTAGTGGTTGCAGGCTGATAGTAACCAGCGTGGCTCACCTTTGCTTTAAATACCTGTTTTGAGCTAAAATCCTTCGTTCACTTATCTTGCATTAGCTTTATATTTTCAATCACCAAAATAATGTAGTACTAGCGTCAGTTATGTATTACATTATTCCGAGCACTGGGGGCTGGCTACCCTCCCCAATTTTGGGGAGCCCAAAATAGGGACCAATCGCAGTAGGAAAACTAGGGTTCCGCGCGAAATACTTCAATATTATAAGTTAGACTACATCGTTCTTCCAAACACAACGTAATAAATTAATCTCTTTAAAATAGGTCGTCATTCACCTTCAAAAAGATTCTGAGTTACTGCGATCACAAATTAGGGTTCTCTAGACGATCTGGCCAAACGTTTAATTGTATTTTTTTCAATGCAATAAAAATTAAGTATAGTTTACATATTTCTTATAGGTAGATAGTAGTAAATTGTATGTTAGTATGTACGTACGCATATTATAGGTAGGTTAGGTATACGAGTAGAAAATGTTACAGTATCCTCGGCGGTGAGTGTGTTCCGCCTGACATGCCTGGTCAGCTTGGTGGTGAGTGCGCTCAACTTGACATGCCTGGTCAGCTTGGTGGTGAGTGCGCTCAACTTGACATGCCTGGTCAGCTTGGTGGTGAGTGCGCTCAACTTGATATGTCTGGTCAGCTTGGTGGTGAGTGCGCTCTACCTGACATGCCTGGTCAGCTTGGTGGTGAGTGCGCTCAACTTGACATGCCTGGTCAGCTTGGTGGTGAGTGCGCTCCACCTGACATACCTGGTCAGCTTGCTGGTGAGTGCGCTCTACCTGACATGCCTGGTCAGCTTGCTATCCGCGCAATCTATCAGATGCGATCACGTGACTCGTTACAGAATAAGTTCAAAGAAATCAATATTTTAACTGTTGCTAGTCAATTTATATATGAAAACATCATGTACGTTCTTAAGAATTTGCATTTATTTCTTAAAAACAGTGACAGGCATAATTTGAATTTAAGAAATGTAAATAAAATAGATATAGCCTTTTCGAGACTGAGTAAGGTTAAAAAGTCATTTGTGGGGCAGTGTTTAAGATTCTACAATAAAATTCCAGAAAATGTAACTAGTTTGTCAGAGAATAAATTCAAGACTCATGTCAAAAAAGTTTTGTGCTCTAGAGGATATTATAAAATAATAGATTATGTAAATGACAAAGATATATATGTTGATTCTATAACAAATACCATTACCTGAGACTGTAATCTGAATCGTGACATTATTTGTAATTTTATTTTTATTGTACTTTTTTTTTGTTTTGACTATTTAAAAGTGTGTGTAAACACCTATTTGAAATAAATTGTTTTGAATTTTGCTGGCGAGTGCGCTCCGCCTGACATACCTGTCACCTTGGTCACACCCCGGACACTCCATACAAACGAACGAGAAATGATATACATAATTATAACTGACGTATCTATAGGCAAGAATGCAGGTAGGGTTGAATCACACCGGCGGTATTGGTCACGAAATGTTTGTTAGTTATTTACTGCATGCAAGATATATATACTGTGCTGCAAGCAACAATCAACAGTTATCTTACATGATTAATTAACTTACATGGATAACATTGTTCATTTGTTCTTCAAACACAGGAGCTTTTGTCCGTGAAACAATCTCATTTAGCAACCTACAATAATAGTCAATCTCAATCTATAATTCCGAGATCACATTTTATAATATCACACCACTAGATATTTCTATACAACTCATACTTTCACACCATCTAATCAAATTATTACAAACAATCATCATTAAATAAATAAAACGAACAAAATATCTCACAAGCCACAATAACAAACTGAAATCTGACATATGAAAAACATAAAGGAAATACATTTCTAAAAAAAAAAGATACAGCTAGTATGAAGATTCATAGGAACTGATTGTTCTTAGATTTGGTCGTATAATATTGGTGGTCAGCCAATCATGATACGAGGCATGCTGAGACGCCGCGGCCGCCTATTGGCGTCGAGCGGTGAGCGGCGCGCAAAGTAAATATAAGTGACGTTAATCGCGCATGCGTAGTTCGTCCTTTACGTTCGGTAACTAGTTGCTTTTTATTCCGGTGTACGAAATCACAGCGGCGCGCAAAGTGAATATAAGTGACGTTTATCGCGCTTGCGTAGCTCGTCCTTTACGTTTGGTACCCAATCTACATCCAATCTGAGTGACGGGGGGGTGAGGTCGAATTTAGAGAGCGGCAGGGAGTGTCCATACTGTAGGTTAGTACTAATATATATACTGTGCCTTGCTGGGGAGTGCGCTCCGCCTGACATACCTGGTCAGCTTGGTGGTGAGTGCGCTACGCCTGACATACCTGGTCAGCTTGTTGGTGAGTGCGCTCCGCCTGATATACCTGGTCAGCTTGGTGGTAAGCGCGCTCCGCCTGACATACCCGTTCAGCTTGCTGGGGAGTGCGCTTCGCCTGACATACCTGGTTAGCTAAGTGGTGAGTGCGCACCACCTGACATACCTGGTCAGCTTGGTGGTGAGTGCGCTCCGCCTGACATACCTGGTCAGCTTGGTGGTAAGCGCGCTCCGCCTGACATACCTGTTCAGCTTGCTGGGGAGTGCGCTTCGCCTGACATACCTGGTTAGCTAAGTGGTGAGTGCGCACCGCCTGACATACCTGGTCAGCTTGGTGGTGAGTGCGCTCCGCCTGACATACCTGGTCAGCTTGGTGGTAAGCGCGCTCCGCCTGACCGCGTCAGTCTCCGCGCGCACACACGGCACGAGCAGCCGCAGCGCGTCCGTGTACAACGGGAACGCCTCCTGCAGCTGCCCCGAGCAATCCCGCTCTATGGCGCGCTTGATTAGCGTCACCGCCTGCGACAACAACAATAGCATCCACTATCACAGCTAGCACACTCAAATGTTCGCAGCACGAGTGGAGGCGCTGTAACGTCTTTATTATCGAAAAAAATGTCATGAAAAAAATCAAAAAATCGATTCAAATCGATCACCTGAATGTAACGAAATAGAAATCGACTTAGTATTTGAAGAAGTATCTCAACCCTAACCTGATACGAGAAGGTGACAACGAAAGAAAAGAAAGTAAGGAAAAAGAACAATAAAATACAATTACAACACAGAAAAAAAAGTTTTAGTTCAAATACTCAACAACAGATGGTGCTACATGACTAGGCGACGAGCAAAGCTGGGTCTCCCAAAAAAGAGAAACTTGAATATTAATATGGGAAGCCAATTTTTTTTATCTTTAAATGTATAGGTTCCTCAAGACAGTTCAGTTTCATAAGCAGTACGAACTGTACTGTAAAGATCGTATAGCTTTGCATTTCCTCATTCACGACTCCTTTTTAGGGTTCCGTAGCCAAATGGCAAAAAACGGAACCCTTATGGATTCGTCATGTCTGTCTGTCTGTCCGTCCGTCCGTATGTCACAGCCACTTTTTTCCGAAACTATAAGAACTATGTTGAAACTTGGTAAGTGTAGATGTATTCTGTGAACAGCATTAAGATTTTCACAAAAAAATAGAAAAAATAAATAAATTTTGGGGGTTCCCCATACTTAGAACTGAAATTCAAATTTTTTTTTATCAAACCCATACGTGTGGGGTATCTATTGATAGTTCTTCAAAAATGATATTGAGATTTCTAATATTTTTTTCTAAACTGAATAATTGCGCGAGAGTAGTTGCGAGAAAGTGGTAAAATGTGTTCTCCCCCCCCTGTGACTTCTAAAATAAGAGAGTGATAAAACTAAAAAAAATATATGATGTACATTACCATGGAAACTTCCACCGAAAATTGGTTTGAACGAGATTTAGTAAGTAGTTTTTGTTACCACTGTTCTCTCATCTCACCGATGTTGTCAAGGGTTTACCAATTGTGCATTAAAAAAAAATACGTCATAAATCGTCAACGCGTCGCCGCGCTAATAAACTCAAATAAATATATATAAAGTGAAAAATGTGTTTTTTTTAAACGTGAAGATACTAGCGCCATCTAATATGGTAGTACGGAACCCTATGTGTGCGGGACTGACTCGCACTTGGCCGGTTTTATATCATGTTCTTGCAAAGCTAAGTTTAAATTTAAACTAGTAAGTCGTTCGAAAGCTTTCCGAAACTGTTGAGATTCATTCCATTCGTGACCGCGAGTCAGGACAGAGGTCCTTTATCTAAAGTAATATCTAGTTGCGACCGCGAGCCAGGGCAGAGGGCCCTTTTGAGTGTGATTTCCACGGCAAGGATATAATTTAGCTAGCTCGCACAATTCGCAATCCAATAATCAGTCAGCTGACAAAGTATATAATCTTTCAAAGTGAATAAAGAAAGCTCTACCTCTTTGTTCATCTATATATATATAAATAAATCCCTACTTCCCTTGGTCACGGCATCACGCGTGAACGGCTGGACCGATTTCGCTAATTCTTTTTTTGTCGAGATCGTTATTGTCAGAAGAAGGTTCTTATGTAGGGTAGTGTAGTTTAGTGTAGTGTAGGGTAGGGTAGTGTAGTGTACTGTAGGGTAGGTTAGTGTAATGTTGAGGTAGGGTAGGGTAGGGCAGGGTAGTGTAGTGTAGGGTAGGGAAGGATAGGGTAAGGTAGGGTAGTGTAGTGTAGGGTAGTGTAGTGTAGGGTAGTGTAGTGTAGGGTAGTGTAGTGTAGGGTAGTGTAGGGTAGGGTAGTATAGTGTAGTGTAAAGTGGAACGTAGTTCGCCGGGACAGCTAGTAACGTAAAAACGTATTTTATTTGATGGTACCTCAGAACTACTGCCCCCTGACGATATGTAGATGCGTCACAGTACCTTGTCGTAGTTCTCCTTGGTGGGCATGTGCTCCAGGTCCAGGTACGCGTCGGCGAAGAACTCCTCGTAGGAGACGCGCTCGTCCGGCTCGTGCCGCAGCAGCCGCAGCAGCAGGCTGCGACACCCCGCCGATATGGACGAGTTCGCCGGAATCTAAGATTAATGAAACTTGTATTGTGATGGCGACTGAAATTTCGTGCGAAGCGGGGTCCGTCGCGTTAAATCGGTTTTCTTCGGAGCTCCTTACACCACAATTCATCAGCGGGTTAGCCCATTTTGCTGCGGCTGACGCGGCCATGGGGGGTGACCGAGTACAAACTTTTAATGTTATTGGTTTTATTTATAGATTGTTTGATAAATTTTATTAATATTGAGTAAAGCGCGTACACGCGGAGCGCTTGTTACATCCATACGCGAAGCGCCGCTGCCGGTGCGCATTGCGTGTGCACACCCTTGTTACTCAATACGTGTTGGTCTGCGTCCCAACTAGGAAGGACAGCCCTGCGTTCCCTTAGTCGTGTCCCAAGCGACACAGTGGCTGCGACACTGTTTCACCCGTTTCTCACAGAGGAAACAGGCAATCACAATGGTACATGAGGTACCATTATGATTGCCTAGTAAATGGTACACGAAGTATATGACGATGGTACACGAGGTGTATGACGATAGGACACGAAGTATATGACGAAGGGACACGAGGAATATGACAAAGGGACACGAGGTATATGACGATGAAAACCGAGGTTTATGACGATGGGACACGAGGTACATTACGATGGTACTCTTCTTTCCCGGGTCTGCTGGAAGAAATTTCTTTAGAAATAAGCTGTACCCTTTGTATAACCGTTATATTTAAAATCTGTATTTTATGTATCCTGTGTACAATAAACTGTTAAATAATAATAATAAATAATGGTACACGAGGTATATGACGATGGTACAGGAGGTATGTAACGATGGTACACGAGGTATATGACGATGGGACACGAGGTATATGACGATGGGACACGAGGTACATGACGATGGTACACGAGGTATATGACGATGGGACACGAGGTATATGACGAAAAGACACGAGGTATATGACGAAAAGACACGAGGTATATGACGATAGGACACGAGGTATATGACGATGGTACACGAGGTACATGAGGTATATGACGATGGAACACGAGGTATATGACGATGAGTCACGAGGTATTCGAAGATGGTACACAAGGTATATGACGATGGGACGTGAATTATAGATGGTACACGAGGTATATGACGACGGGAAAGGAGGTATATGACGAGGGACACGAGGTACATGATAATGGTGCTTGAGGTAATCAGCGCACCTGCACGGGGTCTTGGCGCTGTATCTTGTCCATGAGCTCGCGCATGGTGCCCGAGGAGTAGGGCGCGCGCCCGAACAGGCACTCGTACATGATCACGCCTGCGGGTGGGGAAACCAATATTATAACCTGTTAGTGCTGTGCTAACAATGTCACATTTGAAGACTATGCCTTACGACCATGATACGAAATTAGATTTTCAAAGGTTTTTAGAGTTTAATGTTTCATCTAATATTATTTCTTTTCGTTACTTATTATGGCGAAATTACCCGTGAATATCGATATAAATGTGTTCCAATTTATTGCGGATACGTCACATGAATAACAGGTTGGTGCTTAAGTAATGACTAACATAATCATTATGAATATGCAGTGCAATTGTATTAAATTTAGGCATTATCTGAATTAACGACGTTTTTTAGGTAACGAAAGATCCTTATGCGCGTAAAATTCGGGAAACTATTTTTCGAAAAACCAGGTGAGATACACTTGAAGGTGCGACGTATATTGATAGTACTGACCCACGCTCCACAGGTCGGCACGCGCGTCGTAGCGGCCGCGCAGCACCACCTCGGGCGCCATGTACAGCGGCGAGCCACGTACTCCCCTCGCACTGTCCTCCTGTAGGTGCGACGTAGGTGTGACAGTACTGACCCACGCTCCACAGGTCGGCACGCGCGTCGTAGCGGCCGCGCAGCACCACCTCGGGCGCCATGTACAGCGGCGAGCCACGTTCTCCCCCCGCACTGCCCTCCTGTAGGTGCGACGTAGGTGTGACAGTACTGACCCACGCTCCACAGGTCGGCACGCGCGTCGTAGCGGCCGCGCAGCACCACCTCGGGCGCCATGTACAGCGGCGAGCCACGTACTCCCCTCGCACTGTCCTCCTGTAGGTGCGACGTAGGTGTGACAGTACTGACCCACGCTCCACAGGTCGGCACGCGCGTCGTAGCGGCCGCGCAGCACCACCTCGGGCGCCATGTACAGCGGCGAGCCACGTTCTCCCCCCGCACTGTCCTCCTGTAGGTGCGACGTAGGTGTGACAGTACTGACCCACGCTCCACAGGTCGGCACGCGCGTCGTAGCGGTCGCGCAGCACCACCTCGGGCGCCATGTACAGCGGCGAGCCACGTTCTCCCCCCGCACTGTCCTCCTGTAGGTGCGACGTAGGTGTGACAGTACTGACCCACGCTCCACAGGTCGGCACGCGCGTCGTAGCGGCCGCGCAGCACCACCTCGGGCGCCATGTACAGCGGCGAGCCACGTTCTCCCCCCGCACTGTCCTCCTGTAGGTGCGACGTAGGTGTGACAGTACTGACCCACGCTCCACAGGTCGGCACGCGCGTCGTAGCGGCCGCGCAGCTCCACCTCGGGCGCCATGTACAGCGGCGAGCCACGTTCTCCCCCCGCACTGTCCTCCTGTAGGTGCGACGTAGGTGTGACAGTACTGACCCACGCTCCACAGGTCGGCACGCGCGTCGTAGCGGCCGCGCAGCACCACCTCGGGCGCCATGTACAGCGGCGAGCCACGTTCTCCCCCCGCACTGTCCTCCTGTAGGTGCGACGTAGGTGTGACAGTACTGACCCACGCTCCACAGGTCGGCACGCGCGTCGTAGCGGCCGCGCAGCACCACCTCGGGCGCCATGTACAGCGGCGAGCCACGTTCTCCCCCCGCACTGTCCTCCTGTAGGTGCGACGTAGGTGTGACAGTACTGACCCACGCTCCACAGGTCGGCACGCGCGTCGTAGCGGCCGCGCAGCACCACCTCGGGCGCCATGTACAGCGGCGAGCCACGTTCTCCCCCCGCACTGTCCTCCTGTAGGTGCGACGTAGGTGTGACAGTACTGACCCACGCTCCACAGGTCGGCACGCGCGTCGTAGCGGCCGCGCAGCACCACCTAGGGCGCCATGTACAGCGGCGAGCCACGTTCTCCCCCCGCACTGTCCTCCTGTAGGTGCGACGTAGGTGTGACAGTACTGACCCACGCTCCACAGGTCGGCACGCGCGTCGTAGCGGCCGCGCAGCACCACCTCGGGCGCCATGTACAGCGGCGAGCCACGTTCTCCCCCCGCACTGTCCTCCTGTAGGTGCGACGTAGGTGTGACAGTACTGACCCACGCTCCACAGGTCGGCACGCGCGTCGTAGCGGCCGCGCAGCACCACCTCGGGCGCCATGTACAGCGGCGAGCCACGTTCTCCCCTCGCACTGTCCTCCTGTAGGTGCGACGTAGGTGTGACAGTACTGACCCACGCTCCACAGGTCGGCACGCGCGTCGTAGCGGCCGCGCAGCACCACCTCGGGCGCCATGTACAGCGGCGAGCCACGTACTCCCCCCGCACTGTCCTCCTGTAGGTGCGACGTAGGTGTGACAGTACTGACCCACGCTCCACAGGTCGGCACGCGCGTCGTAGCGGCCGCGCAGCACCACCTCGGGCGCCATGTACAGCACTCCCCCCGCACGGTCCTCCTGTAGGTGCGACGTAGGTGTGACAGTACTGACCCACGCTCCACAGGTCGGCACGCGCGTCGTAGCGGCCGCGCAGCACCACCTCGGGCGCCATGTACAGCGGCGAGCCACGTACTCCCCTCGCACTGTCCTCCTGTAGGTGCGACGTAGGTGTGACAGTACTGACCCACGCTCCACAGGTCGGCACGCGCGTCGTAGCGGCCGCGCAGCACCACCTCGGGCGCCATGTACAGCGGCGAGCCACGTTCTCCCCTCGCACTGTCCTCCTGTAGGTGCGACGTAGGTGTGACAGTACTGACCCACGCTCCACAGGTCGGCACGCGCGTCGTAGCGGCCGCGCAGCACCACCTCGGGCGCCATGTACAGCACTCCCCCCGCACGGTCCTCCTGTAGGTGCGACGTAGGTGTGACAGTACTGACCCACGCTCCACAGGTCGGCACGCGCGTCGTAGCGGCCGCGCAGCACCACCTCGGGCGCCATGTACAGCGGCGAGCCGCGTACTCCCCCCGCACTGTCCTCCTGTAGGTGCGACGTAGGTGTGACAGTACTGACCCACGTTCCACAGGTCGGCACGCGCGTCGTAGCGGCCGCGCAGCACCACCTCGGGCGCCATGTACAGCGGCGAGCCGCGTACTCCCCCCGCACTGTCCTCCTGTAGGTGCGACGTAGGTGTGACAGTACTGACCCACGCTCCACAGGTCGGCACGCGCGTCGTAGCGGCCGCGCAGCACCACCTCGGGCGCCATGTACAGCGGCGAGCCGCGTACTCCCCCCGCACTGTCCTCCTGTAGGTGCGACGCGAACCTGCGGCCAGGCACTCAACATTATGCTCTACACTCCATCTCACACAGGGCGCGTTAGCCTAACTTGTTTCTCGTGTTAGTATGAAGCTCACCCAAAGTCGGCCACCTTGAGAATGTACTTTCCGTTGGAGTCCTTGTGGAGCAGCAGGTTGTGCGGCTTCAGGTCCAAGTGCACCACACCTGGAAACACACCACGCACAATGTACAGAAGGTGGATTGGATGATTCAATATTATCAACTAGCTTTTGCCCATTGCTTTGCCTGTGTGGATATCGTTTTTATGACTGTCTTTGAGGGTGTGTGGTGCGAGAGCTTCAAGCGGCTTGCGAGCGTGGACATGACGTTTCTACGGATCCATTAGGAACTATATCAGGCTGTTATAATTAGCAGTCTATGCCAGTTCCCACCCCCTCAACCAATTCTATACAAAAAAAAAACTTGAACCCGTTGCTCCATTGCGACGCCGCGCCGACGTGCGCGATCGTGTAAATGTGTTTGTTTCCAGATTCCTCGGGAACCATCATGATATGCTAATTGGTAAATCATGCTATTTTTATTCCCACCGTAGGAGATCCATAGGAGAACTAAAGTAACCAATATAGCTCTCAGAATTGCTAAAGTTTAGCAAGTGGCAGTGGGCGGGGCACATTGCTCGTGGAACAGATGGCCGTTGGGGCACTATAGTTCTCGAGTGGCGACCACGCACCGGAAAGCGTAGTGTAGGCAGGCCTTCCACTCGGTGGACCGATGACCTGGTGAAGATCGCGGGAAGCCGCTGGATGCGGGCAGCGCAGAACCGGTCGTCGTGGAGATCCTCGGGGGAGGCCTATGTCCAGCAGTGGACGTCCTTCGGCTGATATGATGATGATGAAATTCCCACCCATTCAACAATCTCTGTTCAAAAATCACAAAATACATTGTTCCGTTGCGATGTTAAAAAAATAACCAAACAACCGGCCAAGTGTGAGTCGGGCTCGTGCAAAGTAGGGATGCCGAGTCTTTTTATATTTACACTTGGTCGACCGGCAACGACGTCGCCTTCCTAACCAGAGGTGCCGGGTTCAAAATCCGGACGGCCAATGTACCAATGAGTTTTTCGAAACGTACATTTATGTACTTACGGAAAACATCGTGAGCAAACCTGCACATCTGATTCCAAATATGTATAAAGGTTGCGTTGCACACGTCCGTAGGTGTAAATCTAAATGCCCTACACGTGACCGCGGGTGATGCTAAGTGCAACACCAGGCAACCGCCGCGCCGTTTATCCCTTGGATAACACGGTAAATCTACCACACGATAGAAGTTTGACATGTGTATATGTGTGTCTGTCTAAGGCATCGTAGTTCTTAAACGAATGAACCGATTTTGATGCGGTTTTTTTCGTTTAAAAGCTGATGTGATTGAGGTGGTTCTTAGTTACAATTTATGAAGATCTGTTCAGCCGTTTGAAGATCATCAGCTCTTATCTAGGTGATGAAGGGATGTGGGCAACATATACCGGTCTAATCGATTCGAAATTTGGTGCCCTGTAACTGTATAATATTTAAAAACCCTGGTAACCGGGATCCGTAAAGTTTAAAAAGCATGAAATAAAACTTAAATCAAAAATTTTAAAAACCCCCGACAAAAACTTCCAAAAAGGAAAAAAAATACATGTCTTGACCATTTTAATTTAATAGTTATAATTAGTTTTATTAGTATTTTTCAGTTCCCTCAGGAACTGCATCGGCCTACGCTATTTTCACGGGATAAAAAGTAGCCTATGTCCTTCCCAGTGACACGGGCTGCTTGCGTGCCAAAATTCATCAAGAATGATCGAGGTGTTGAAGCGTGAAAAGGTAACAAACAAACAAATATAGAGATATATTATTAATAAAGGATATAGTAAGGATTTATGCTTATTTGTATACCAATAACTTAACACGTTAGTTGCCATGTTGGACATTGGTGACCGCCAGTAAATGTTTCATTGGGGCGCGTCGGACAGACAACGGTGCCCGACAGGACGCCTCTTACTTTGCCTTGCGCTTACACGCCGACGGTCACATTTCCACTAGATTCAGACGTATCAAGTGACCCGCGTGGCCCTGCTGTAGACCACTACAACTAGAGTGTCAACCTAACTTTAGTGAATATTTGGGATGGTACAGACTAAAATTTAAATTATTTGAATAGGAAAAAAAACAGTTGCCAGTGATGTCATATGGAACTGAGACATGGTCGCTTACTATGGGCCTCATAAGAAGGCTCAAGGTCAACCAAAGGGCAATGGAGCGTGCTATGCTCGGAGTTTCCCTGCGTGATCGAATCAAAAACCGGAAGATCCGTAGGAGAACCAAAGTAACCGACATAGATCTCAGAATTGCTAAACTTAAGTGGCAGTGGGCGGGGCACATTGCTCGTAGAAAAGATGACCGTTGGGGTAGTAAAGTTCTCGAGTGGCGACCACGCACCGGATAACGTAGTGTAGGCAGGCCTCCCACTCGGTGGACCGATGACCTGGTGAAGGTCGCGGGAAGCCGCTGGATGCGGGCAGCGCAGAACCGGTCGTCGTGGAAATCCTTGGTGGAGGCCATGTCCAGCACTGGACGTCCTTCGGCTGATATGATGATGATGATGATGAATAGGAAAAAAAAAACAATTTGTTTATTTAATAAAAATAGGGCAACTTTGAATGATTATCGGAGAAATTGGCAATTTTAGACAAAAAAAACCGTAATTTAGCGATGCGTATGTTGAAACAGTCTAGACATGGATGTGATTCTCCGGGGCAATTCGGACAGTAAGTTACAACTTTTTTGTCCTGTTGCGTGCTATTTGCCTGCCAAGAGTTTGGACATTTGGACGCGCCTCACGTGACCAATAGGGCGTGGCGCTACTGAAATACATATTTAGTTCAGGCCACGGCGCGGCGGACTCATGTGAGTGACTGCCAGTAGTAAATAAGCACTTATATGCAAGCTGACACTACGTATATAAGATTGCTAATTATCTTTTGGCTTATCTCTACGTAATAAACAAAAAACCAGGTGATCATTTTTTGATATTTTTAAAATTTCCCTTTAGCAGTTAACGTGTCCTTCGCCAGTTTGGACGAGACCTGTGCCCCAGCAGTTGTTTGCGTTGGGTTTGGTGTGGCTTGTTAACAACATGTATATACATTTAACTTCAAACTCCTTATGTTCCGTTTATTATTTTTATGTGTCGTTGTGATAAAGGATTTACTTATTTACGTGCTACGTTTGTAGCACACATAATTTACGCTTTGTTCTGTATCCTGAACGAGATTATTGCAACTGTTTTTTGTATGATAATCGAACCACCTTAAACAAACAAAGAAGGTTCAGT
The DNA here is from genome assembly GCA_947284805.1 of Coleophora flavipennella. Taxonomy (NCBI): domain Eukaryota; kingdom Metazoa; phylum Arthropoda; class Insecta; order Lepidoptera; family Coleophoridae; genus Coleophora; species Coleophora flavipennella. The sequence goes on along the minus strand of OX369278.1, from coordinate 17,157,960 downwards.
ATCTGCCTGCTTTGGCTGATGCGATGATGACCATCATCACATCAGCCAAAAGACTTCTACTGCTGGACATAGGCCTTCCCCAAGCGGGCGCGGAAACACATGGGGTAGTGCAATAAATTGTAGGGCCACAACCACAGACCAACCTGTATCTATTAAGGTTAACTCGCGTTACCATTTCAGTGTTAATTAGCTACGTTTGCCTAAATATAGTATTCTCTACACCTATCAGTTGTGGGTCAACTTCACCACAAGTGCGATGAGCATCATTAGAGTGCAGTATAATAATGCATACCGCATTCTAATGTTATTGCTAATGATACTGCAGTGCGTCGACCATGTTCCAGGGCCAGGGTCCCGCGCACATCCAGAATTGCGGCTTTTTGGTCCTCCGTGCATTGTCAGAGTACCTGGATAGCCCTATTTTAAATACTTCTAGCCCTATTGGTCACCGGGTCGGGAACAGGGAGTAGGACTGCTCATGAATGGGACAACGCATATTTTCAATGTTCAATGAAATGTATTTTTATTTTAACACATCATCATCATAATTTAAGAGCCGCGCTCTTCTCGGTATATTTTGCCTGCAATGCACATTTATTTATTTCATTTTTAAATTAAAACTAAAACCGGACATGTTACGCAACTTGATCCCATTATAATTATGTTCTTACATTGAGTATGTTTGACTTACCTCTCTCCCGTAGATATTTGAGAGCTGAAGCAAGTTGCTGCAGGAAATACAACACCTAAGATAGACAGAGATAGAGGATTAGTCAGAATGTGCTTTAGTTATAAAACCATAACTTACAATTTCAATGTAATGTGCAAAATTAATGATGTAAATTAGTCCTTTAATACATTAAATGAAAAGGTTTTAGTACCATAGACCACATAAATACGCTGCGGCAGATTATATAGAAGACTGAAGAGTACAATCGGCCACCATGCTTGGCGTTTGTGCACTATGAGAAAGCCTTTGATTCAGTCAAAACCTGGGCTATGCTACAGCAAAGCATATATATTAGTACTAACGTAGCTACAGTCTCTCTAGCCAAATCGAGGTGTTGAAGTGTCTGTATAAAAACGCCACCATGTCGGTTCGCCTCCAGGACCAGAACTCGAAATCTATTCTGGACGGAATATCAGCGTACATAAACCACGGCGAATACATAACCCAACACATACATAACCTCCGATTCGCTGACGATATCGTGGTCATGGCTGAGACTATGGAAGACCTAAGCACAATGCTCGATGGCCTCAGCAAAGTCTCTCAACAAGTGCGTCTTAAAATGAACATGGACAAGACGAAAATAATGTTAAACGTCCGTGTCGCACCCACCTCTCTAAAAGTTGGAGACTACACTGGAAGTTGTTGACGAATATGTATACCTGGGACAAACAGTCCAGCTAGGTAGGTCCAACTTCAAGAAAGAGGTCAATCGACGAATCCAACTCGGCTGGGCAGCGTTCGGGAAGCTTCGTAATATCTTCACGTCCCAAATATCGCAGTGTCTCAAGACTAAGGTCTTCGACCAGTGTGTGTTGCCAGTGATGGCATACGGAACTGAGACATGGTCGCTTACTATGGGCCTCATAAGAAGGCTCAAGGTCACCCAAAGGGCAATGGAGCGTGCTATGCTCGAGTTTCTCTGCGTGATTGAATCAGAAATGGAGAGATCTGCAGGAGAACCAAAGTAACCGCCATAGCTCACAAAATCGCTAAAATGAAGTGGCAGTAGGCAGGGCACATAGCTCGTAGAATAGATGGCCGTTGGGGTGGTAAAGTTCTCGAGTAGCGACCGCGCACCGGAAAACGTAGCGTAGGAAGGCTTTTCACGCGGTGGACCGACGACCTGGTAAAGATCGCGGGAAGCCGCTGGATGCAGGCAGCGCAGGACCGGTCGTCGTGGAAATCCTGGAGGCCTTTGTCCAGCAGTGGACGTTTTTTCAGCTGATAAAATGGTTACATTACGACTATGCAGCCTTACAAATACCACAGAAAGACATCAGGGCATGATCTGCTGAGGGACAAAGCTGCACTCATGTCCTTGTCTAACTTTTAATTTATGTATGCTGCATAAGACACAAGACCTTTTATGTATAACAATGTCGGGGGATCAAAATTATCTGTGTCAGGGGGAGCGATGGCACAGATGATTTCAATATGATGGCTGAGTCTCGAGTTATACTCATGACCGGGTGCTTCCCGTGTGAACTGACCTACTCTTGTCAAAGGCATTATGTAAATAATTTTAATGTGTAACTTCTAATTTTATGATATGGAACAACTGGCCACCCTCTCACAACTATCTCCTACTAAACAGTATGTCCGAACACAAAAATATTATGTAAGCAAAGTGTTACTGCTACTTCTCCTGTGTACTTTTAACTTCTTTTGTCATAAAATTGTTTTCATGTTCCAATGACACAATTATTTTTAAAGCAATGATTCTCAATCCACTTCCAAATTCGACTGTATGTTTTTTGACGTGATAACGTCTTATAATTCGATGGAGCCGGCTGCACGCACGAAAAAATGCGTCGTTACCATGCGTCGTTACCTCGCACTGAGGCGTTCCGTCGTTACCTCGCTCTGAGGCGTTCCGTGAGGCGTTCCGTTTTCGATATTATGAAACCATTCCATCAGTATTTTCTTATGACGTTGTCACGTTCAACTATCGTCAGTAAACCGACTTTACAGACAACCGTTTTTTTTACTACGTGTGTTACCTCAGAACTTTTGACTGGGTGAATCAATTTTTATGATTCTTTTTTTATTTGAAATCTAGTTCTTCCCGTGTGGTCCCATATAAATTTTATCAAAATCGGTGCAGTACTTTATTAACAAAAACCAAAAATAATAATGCAAAAATGTACTAAGTTGTTGTGATGGAAGTCGGTTTTTTAACGTGTTTAGTGTTCACAATTATGTTTCGACGTAATAACTGATGATTCCCTGGCAAACCAAATCTGCATATCAGTTGTGAGCTTTATTTACAGATTTTCTAGTTAGTTTCTAGATAGCATTACCTATAGATTTTTTAGCTGTTACGATACATTACATCGCACGTCTTATTCACACCATAAATTATTGGGTATATAAAATTTCAATAATCAACATCCTATTTTATAGACTACTGAAAATATCAATTGGTTAAAAATGTACAACAACTGACAAGATTTAAAGATCACACACACACATGTGCTGTACAAACAGAATTCAAAGGAGGTACGAACCTGTTGCTCGGCTACTCGTCCGTACCTCCTGATGTACCTGGAGAGGTCGCCTCCACAGCAGTACTCCATTATGATGTAGATATTACTGAAAAACACACAAAAACACAAGCTCTCTCAGAAGTGGCAAGTATTTTGTTATTAAGGTGCAGCGAAAAGAGCTTGTCAAGAGAAGTTAAATTAAGTTATACACCAAGAACACACAAAACACTAACAAACACACACGCACACGCGCACGCTCACACACAAACACACACACATCACACACTATACCACTAATTGATTATGAGCCATTTTACTACAATTTTTAAGGAAGCAAACAAGACATTCATTCACTGCTGGGCATGGGCATCCCCCAGGGATTTCCATAACATCTAGTCCTACGCTGCCTCCATACAATGGCTACCCGCGATCTTTACCAGACCATTATAATGTAATATTATAAGACAACTATCAGATAATTATTGGCGTTCATTCTTATTTTTGGCTCTTTAATTTATTACTAAAAATGAAAATACAAAAATATTATGAAAAAAAAATAACAGAATAACTTTTAGTTGTTTAAAGTGTAAGTTTAACTATGGTTATTTATCAACAATTTAGTTTTGTGATTTTTTTCTGAGTTCAAGGTTTGATGCATTTCAACACGTCACGAAACATCAAATTGTGTTTGGATATACATGGCGGGACATAGCGCAAGGCTAGCGGTTTGTTAATTATCACTCATTTTGGTATATATTTACACTAAGATAATTATAAAATTTATAACTAACGATAATTATCACTTCAAACCCTGTTACAAAGTATGTTATTTCACTCACTTCTGATCCCAGGTGAAGTTCTCCATGTGCACAATGTGTGGATGTTGCAGTGCCTTCAGCAAGCGGATCTCTGTCACCAAGTTGTCGACAGCCGCGCCCGAAGCCTTTACCCGACTCTTGTCCACACATTTTATTGCCACCACTGACCGACCACCCACCTGGGGAGTTTGGTATAGGTATAGTATTGATCAATCAAAGTTATTGAAATTTTGTTAACTGATATCTATTGTGGTTTGTCAGATTTCCGCAAAGATTGGCATATTGAAAAATAGAATTCCTTGAATCTTTACAAAATTTGGTTAGCGCGCTAGGGCAGCCCGCAGAAGCACTAGCCTTGTGAACTCTTATCTCTCAACTTTTAACCTAACGAAATTGTTTTTACAGCTTGTAAGCGACAGTACAGTCCTCGAAAGATTATCAGCAAACAAAATGAGTGCAAATACAAGCCAATATAAATAGAAAATACTAGTATTTGCAATGTAAAGCGAGCAAAGACCAAATACCTTTGTATACGCCTTGTAGACCGTGGAATAGCTGCCGGACCCCAGCTTTTCCGTGACGACGTATCCATCTATTTTGGGAAAAGCCATTTTCTCTCAAAAATCATTATTTTATCACTGATTAATTGGTCATATTTAATTTTTCACGAAAATTCAAGTTTCAAAACATTCTATCATTATGTTAGAATGACAGTTCGTAGACTCCTATTTTTTTCAGAACCAAACCAAACAAGGCTTGGATTCTTGAACTTCGAGCCGTACCTCATTTGTCACCCTTTAGTCAAAGATGACCTATTAAACATGAGGGCCACCACAGTTTAAAAAAAACCTATCCACTCCGGGAGTGCCGACAGAAGTTAAAACAGTTTTATAAGTTGTGATAAGTCCCTGGTAAGGTGTGGGTTACAAGGTTACAGTGTCGCGAGTTCAATGTTTTTTTCCCATCTCAAAAAATGCCTATTGACACTGCGAGTGTTCCTGGTACGGTGTCGGTTACGTTACGTCACAGCATCGCGAGTTAAATGGTTTTTTCCCATCTCAAAAAATGCCCAACGCGCCTTATGAAGTTTTCACTACAAATTTCGCTACCCTCCCCATGAAAGAGTGCTATGCTTTGTTTTAAATATGGAACCTCGTGGGTGAAGTTGAGAGCAACTTTTTGAATTCACAAACACACATTTGAATTACGACAAATCACTGAAAAGCGGAAGGGACGTAATAAATCTAATAACAATATAGTAATAGGCTATTTTACCGTATAAAAAATCAAATTAAAAACACTATTCAATAAATAACATTTATTCTAGAATAGAAGTAAAAGACTATGGCACTTATGACGTCACTATGTCATTAACGCGAAAAATTGCAGTTCAACCTTTCGTTTTTGACAGTTTATAAAAAGTTACTCAAACGACTAATAGTAAAATACCGTATTGACGCAACCAAAATTCAAACTCAGAATAATTATCCAATTTTAAGAATTAGTATTGTGCGTGGTAATACAATCACAGAAATTTCGATGTTTTACGATAATATTAAAAAAAATAGTTTTGTTCCTACCTAAGGCAAATAAATATAGTTTAAAATAACTAAAAACGCTTTTAAAGCACATCAATCTAAAAAGTTAAAAAAAGCGTGGGTTGCTCGATATACGAAAAATATGGCACAAAACACCCCACGCTTTTTTCACAATAATACTAGTATTTTTCGTTCATTACTGTTTTCAGATTAAATTAAGAATTATTTAATCTGAAAACGTGTTTTTTTCGTTTTTTAAAACTCATTTATTTTTCAATTTTTATTTCAGGTTGATGTGATAAACCTATGAAATTATTGTATTGTCACTGATTCTTGATAAATGTACAAAGTTTGAATTATATCTGTCGGTTTAAAGTTGGTAAAAATCGAGTACAAAGGAATCGGTTACGAACATACATACATACAGGTGAAACTACTTTTATGAATTTTATGAAGAAAACCGGTTTTATGTTTTTTGTTATTGAATCCCTTTAAATGACACATATTCTTCGATATCTATTATTTCAGTCGGATACCTATTACGGTTCTAACGATATAGGCTTTTAAAACATAAACAATAATAACAATAGCTACTATACTACCAAAGTTTCATCAAAATCGTTACAGAATTTGAGATTTTTAATTTGCTTTTCTTGTATGGCAAAATGTACATTGTCCATCTTGCTCCGCGTGTTTGGTTGTTTCCTTCTTTGGTTTGGTTTCTTCATGATCTTCGGGACAATCGAGTGCTCAATTTTGTTTAAAATGTGATTAACTCTCGATTCCTGTAAAGTGAGGCATCTCATAGTCAGTCATCGTTAATTCACTTTGAAACTTGTTTTGTGAGTGAATTATAAATAAGATTTTCACGCTTCAGCATGCATCCTGGGGCAAGTTCAATGATCCCTGTGCCATGTAAAGTCTGTGAGGTCGTTCCATTTGGGCAGAATATCCGCGTAGGCCATTGTTTGAAACGGATAAAGAGCCAAGCGCCCCGGTTGTGTAACTGTGTCCACTGGTCTCTGCAATCTGATTGGATTCTTAGACTTTTTTTTAAATTAAAAATTTGAGTGCGTTTGACTATATTTCACCTGATGGTAAGTGACGATGTAGTCGAGGATGGTTCACGCAAACTCAAATAATGCCTAGTCACTCTCGTCTTGAAGATCCGATACCGTGAAGCGGCACACTGATAAGTTCCGATTGTTTATAATTTGCGCTTCACACATAGTAGCCGTGACCTTGATGTCATATGTAGGTGCATTTATGTGACATAACAACTGATATGAGTTGTGATGCATGCATGTTGCGATGTCTTCATAATCCAGAGGTATGATTCGATCTCGTTTCAGGTTCACGGCCAAATAAGTAGTGGAAGTCGAAATAGTTCGTATCTTGTTTCCCTCAATGCGCGGAATAGGTACGATCTTGTTTAACTCATATTGTTCGTTGTTTATTAGCGGCAGTTTGACTTCAAAAAGGAGATAATCCTTTGTTAGTCTCAAGTGAACTCTTGAAAGGTGATACATCTCCCGAATACAGTGATGACTGTTGGCACAAGGGAGTGACAGGTCACTTGGTAACTGCCCTAATATTACATTCAGCTGTTCTTGGAACTGATCAGGTTTCAATAAGTGAGTATCCACGCGCCCGTTCCGTACGTCTGTGACTAGGTCAAGCAATGATTGCTGAACTCTTCTTAGGTTTGAGATGAGTAAGTTGGCGGCTAGGGCTGTCGCAATTATGTAATTTGCGTTGTTTCTGTCAATTTGAATACACTCTTCAGTTTCTCTGAGATAATGCTTTATTATGTGAAACTGTTTATTCATCACGTGTTCGTTTCTCTTAAGTAGGTTGTATTTGCCTTCAATTATAAATGTATGTTTTTGTATAAAGAGGCCGTTCAAATATTACGTAAGCAGATTTACTTCAATTATTTACGCCCCTTCCCCCTTTTTAGCAAAAGTAATCAAAGCTCAAAAATTCAAAATTCAGAACAATTTATTTCAAATAGGTGTTACACACACTTTTCAAAAGTCAAAACAAAAAAAAATGTATACTACAAATAATGTCATGATTCAGATTACAGTCTCAAGTAATGGTATTTATTGTTATAGAATCAACATATATATTTTTGTCATTTACATAATCTATTATTTTATAATATCCTGTAGAGCACAAACATTTTATGAAATGAGACTTGAATTTGTTCTCTGACAAACTAGTTACATTTTCTGGAATTTTATTGTAGAATCTTATACACTGCCCCACCAATGACTTTTTAACCTTACTCAGTCTCGAAAAGGCTATATCTATTTTATTTACATTTCTTAAATTCAAATTATGCCTGTCACTGTTTTTAGGAAATAAATGCAAATTCTTACGAACGTACATGATGTTTTCATATTATTATATAAATTGACTAGCAACAGTTAAAATATTGATTTCTTTGAACTTATTCTGTAACGACTCACGTGATCGCTTCTAATAGATTGCGCGGATAGCTCTTTTCTGCAGGATGAAAATAGTTTCTATATCAGCCGCATGCCCCCACAGTAATATACCATAAGACATTATACTATGGAAGTAACTAAAATACACTAGTCTCGCAGTACCCACATCCGTTAACTGTCTTATTTTATTAACGGCATAAGCAGCTGAACTAAGTCTTCCCGCTAAAGTTTCAATGTGTGGTCCCCATTGAAGTGAAACATCCAAAGTTATACCAAGGAACACCGTAGTATTTACAAATTCTAATTCATTACTGTCTAACATTACACTATTATTGACCTTTTTTACATTTGGCAAACAAAATTTTATACATTTTGTTTTCTTAGCATTTAATAATAAGTGGTTCACAGTGAACCAGTTCAGTATCTTTGAAAGAGTGTTGTTTTCTTCGTCGATTTCGTTTTCTTTCCTATTTACTTTAAAAATAAGAAAAGTATCATCCGCAAACAACACAATATTTGACAGATGTTGCACCATAAAAGGCAAATCATTTACGTAAACAAGGAAAAGAAAAAAGGAAAGAAAAGAACCCTGGGGCACACCCATTTTCACTCTAGATCCAGATGAAGTCGTGCCATTTACTTGTACTTTTTGTGTTCTGTTCTCTAAATACGAATTTAAAAGACTGAGAGCCCCTTCCTCTACACCATAATGGTTTAATTTCATAAGTAATGTTTGGTGTTCAACACAATCAAAAGCCTTAGATAAATCACAAAACACTCCAATTGCATTCTGAGATTCCTCGAAGGCATCATATATGTTTCGAATGAGTGCTACTCCTGCATCGGTTGTTGATCGTCCTTTAGTGAAACCGAATTGTTGGTTATGCAGTAGTTTGTTTTCTGTAAAATATTATAGCATTTGGTTAAGAATAATCTTTTCAAACACTTTAATAAGAACTGGCAGCACAGAAACTGGTCTGTAGTTGCCTGGATCAGTTTTTGAACCAGATTTATATAAAGGTATCACTTTACTAAGCTTTATGAGATCTGGAAAGACGCCACTATCAATGCTAATATTAAAAGGACAAGATAAATATGGCGCTAAAGTATCAATTACATTACTGATCAAGCTTACCGATAATCCTCAGAGGTCTTGTTGTGTTCTTTTCACTTTAAGAGATTTAAAAGTTTTTACAATAGTTTGTGGTTAGGAAAGCGGACTTTAACCACATAATACTCATTTATACAAACTTTATTGACACGGTATTGAACATAGAGTAAGGTACAACTATTATAAATTATAATCTTATGTAATATTACGAACGAAACAAACTTCTTTAATTTTTTATACCAATTCAAATTAACAGTACCTATTAAGTACTTGTCTTACGAAGTAACTGTATATCATCTGTGCCTTGACACCCGATTCCTAAAAATAACTAATAATTTAGACAAGTAAATAGCGTGCGGTAATTCCCCTACTTGGTTCTAAACGAGTACCTAAACGTTTCATTATTTGTGGGAATCCCCGAAAATGCGTTTCGTTTTCAAGCATAGACAATGTGTGGATTGCCATATGTGTAAAAAAGTAAGTAAGTAAGTTTATTTGAATATTCACGTTTAGATACAGAGTACAAAATAAAAATGGTGAGGTACTTATTTAAGTTATATCTTAGTGGTAGCTTTGTAATTATACTCTGGCATACATTTTTCTCCAGATCCATCGGGAACTATGTCAGGATATGTTTATTAGTAAATCATGTCATTTCCCCACCCTCAACCATCTCTGTGCAAAAAATCACACGATCCATTGTTCCGTTGCGATGTTTAAGAAATTAACCAAAGAGTATATTTTCAGTTCCCTCAGGAACTACATCGGGCTACGCTATTTTCACGGGATAAAAAGTAGCCTATGTCCTTCCTCGTGTCACAGGCTAGCTGCATGCCAAATTTCATTAAGATTGGTCAAGGCGTTGAACCGTGAAAAGGTAACAAACCAACACATTTTCACATTTATAATATTAGTAAGGAAAAGGGTTAAGCAGCGGGACCACCACTGCTGAACACCTTCCCCGCTGGAACCCCACATAGCGCGCACCTGACTGAGCCGCAATCACTCAGCGGCGTTCTGCGAGATTCACTTGGCAACTCATCGCGGGGGACTCGAACACTACCCACTTAAGGCGCAATGGTACTTAAAAATCTGTCTTTGTCTTTTTCTTTACGTGTAAAGAGGAAAGAAAATAACCACACTTTTGCACTTTTTCGATGTTTTCGTTTTTATTCTCATCATATTTATCTTAAATAAAAATCCATTGGATGTTTTCCCTTCAGTCACCTATGAACTTTATTACAGTAAATAAATCATATTATCAGATTACTTATCCCTATCCCTATCCCTACTAATATTATAAATGTGAAAGTAACTCTGTCTGTCTGTTACGCTTTCCCGCAAAAACTACTGAACGGATTTGGCTGAAATTTGGTAGGTAGACAGATTAGGACCTGGATTCAGACATAGGCTACTTTTTACCACGCTCGCGAGCCGCTTGCGCACCCTCGAAAAGTCATAGAAACGTGGTCCACGCGGGTGAAGCCGCGGGAAACAGCTAGTTTTAAGAATAAAACCGAAAATAGACGATAAAATGGCTAGAAAAGAGGTACCTTTGCGAAATTATTCTATCGAGCCAACTTTATTAAATCGTGTTTCCAGTCGATATAATCCCTCGTAACTATTCTCAATAATACCAGTATGTTTTCCTAGAATTTAAATTTACTGTTAACTACTTCAAAACTAAATTCTAAAAACCTGTTTAAGTGAATTTTTTGGTACCACTGCGCCATGAGTAAACATTGCAGAATGTTCCTTACCTCAGGACACGTCATGTTTCATTGTCCATTCGCAAAGCTAGAATCTCCTTCTCCTTGCCACGGTTCTAAGCCCTAAGGCTGTCTAAAATCTAAGGGAAAGAAGGACTTGTGAGTTTCCAGTTTCATTCAATTACGAGTGTCTATCCTCCTGCCTACCGTACACAATTATTAACTCCACACTCCACACTGCAGTTTCGTACGAAAATAAGTAGGTAATTAGGTACATTATCCTGCCAACCAAATTATACAACTGACGCCCTCCACCCTGTCCTTATGACCTAGATAATAAGGTGCGAATTCCGCTGGCACACCGCAGAGCCTCTTGGTCATCAGGACGCTGCAGCAGTGGGCGCCACAACTTCCCAAGAGTTGAATTTTTAGCTGTTACAGCGCTGTATTCAGTGACGCGGGGATTATGATGCCCTCTCTCTCTCTCTTATCGTGTAGCACAATTAACCGTGCTATCCAAGGGATAGACGGCGGTTGCCTGGTACTGCACTACGTTAGTACTAATATATATACTGTGGCTGCACTAAGCATCACTCGGAGTCACGTGTAGAGCATTTAGATTTACACCTACGGACGTGTGCACCGCGACCTTCATACACATCTGGAATCAGATGTGCAGGTTTCCTCACGATGTTTTCCCTCACCATTAAAGCAATCGGTAAGTGTTATGTACGTAAGTTTAAAAAAACTCATTGATGGTACATTGGCTGTCCGGGTTTGAACGCGGGACCTCTGGTTAGGAGAACCGAGTCGTTACCGGTTGAGCCACCGACAATTTTTTGTTATTTTAATTTTTTATAATGTTTTTTTTTTTTGATAATGCCCTAATGGGCATGCTGTTTAACCACTGATAAAGCCTACCTATTTATAAGTACGTTATTTATTGCTTCATCATATCAGCCCCGAAAAATGTCCACTGCTGGACAAAGCCCGCCCCCTCCCCCCCAGGATATAAACGACAGCCGGTCCTGCGCTACCCGCATAGTGGCTTCCCGCGATCTTCACCTGGTCGTAGGCCTGCCTACGCTACCTTTTCCGGTGTGCGGTCGCCACTCGAAAGCTTTACTACCCCATCGGCCATCTGTTCTACGAGCTATGTGCCCTGCCCACTGCCACTTCAGTTTAGCGATCTTGTGAGCTATGTTGGTTCCTTTTGTTCTCCTGCGGATCTCCTCGTTTCAGATTCGCTCACGCAGAGAAACTCCGAGCATAGCACGCTCCATTGCCCTTTGGGTGATCTTGAGCCTTCTTATGAGGCCCAGCAAGCGGCCATGTCTCAGTTCCGTAAGTCATCAATGGTAACACATGCTGGTCAAAGACCTTAGCCTTGAGACACTGCGGTATTTGGGACGTGAAGATATTGCGAAGCTTCCCAAACGCTGCCCAGCCGAGTTGGATACGTCGATTGATCTCTTTCTTGAAGTTGGACCTACCTAGCTGGACTGTTTGTCCCAGGTATACATCAACCCAAGTCAAAAACTTCCAGTGTAGAGTCTTCAGCCTTAGGCTTTAGAGAGGTGGGTGCGCCACGGACATTTTACATTATTTTCGTCTTGTGCATATTCATTTTAAGATCCACTTGTTGAGAGACTTTACTGAAGCCATCGAGCATTTTGCTTAGGTCTCCCATAGTCTCACTCAGCCATGACCACGATATCGTCTGTGAATCGGAGGTGATTTATGTACTCATCGTTGATATTGGTGCCGAGTCCCCCCCCCCCCCCCCCCCCCGCCCCAGTCCAGAAGGTTAAAAACATCTTCCAGGGAGACGGTGAACAGTTTCGGAGATATAGTGTCTCCCTGTCTCAGCCCTCCCTGCAACTGGATAGGTTTCGAGTTCTGGTCCTGGAGACGAACCGACATGGTGGCGTTTTCATGGACACTTCAACACCTCGATGTATCGATAATCAATTTGGCACCGCTGGAGAGACTGTAGCACAGCCCAGGTTTCGAATGAATCAAAGGCATAGTAAAAAGAAAGATTAGTAGGTTATCTACGTACAATGGTACATTGCGCGGTTTGTATGTGTGCGCGTCAGTAGGCACGCACGCACACTACAATATTAAAAACGAATTCTTTCCTTTTACTAAAGAAGTCGTTTCTAATATTGTAGTGTGCGTGCGTGCTTACTGACGCGCAAACATACAAACCGCGCGATGTTCCATTGTACGAAGATAACCTACTATTCTTTCTTTTTACTATGTCAAAGGCTTTCTCATAGTCCACAAACGCCAAGCATAGCGGCTGATTGTACTCTTCAGTCTTCTGTATAATCTGCCGCACGCAGCGTAGGTATGTATGTAGTGTATGTTAGTAAATCCTTTTCGGAAACGTAATTTATTGCTTACTCAAATTAAGTAGGTACAATCGTGAGGAAACCTGCACATCGAGTTCAAACTAAGTTAAATTAAAAGTTACCTACCTGCCTTTCTTCTAAAATAATCGTGAGGAAAACTTGATACCTACTATCGTTACCGAACTAAATTTCACTCTTAAATTTCAAACACAATAAAATTGTCATTGACCATAACTTTACCTGTGGAGGGCTGAATATCCTGCAACCCGCAGCTTGTGCAAAGTATATATATTATTACTAACATACAGTATCGACACTCCCTGCCGCTCTCTAGATTCCGACCCCACCCCCTCGTCACCCAGATTGATACAGATTGGTTACAGTTTGGTTGACGAACGTATAGGATTTCGCCGCCATTTTGTTTGTTCCGTCATTCGTTTTTTTAAATCTAATTTCTGGCCCGTTGTATGAAGTGTCCAGGGTGTGGCTAGTGGCTGCAGCGCCTCGCAGCTGCGTGGCGTGGCTGTAACACCCGCTACGCGGATCAGCTGCTGGCTGCTGCGAGCTGCGAGCGGTGTAGAGTGCAGTGTGTGGCGAGTCCGTGCGGCGCGCGGTCCACGACGACGCTTCGCCCATCGCCCATCGCCCATCGCCCATCGCCCATCGCCCATCGCCCATCGCCCAGTGTACAGTGTACAGTGTGTGTACGATCAGTGATCGCCGATCGGCCACAGCCGCCGCCGCCGGCGCCGCGCGAACCCTCTTCCCAACTGAATTATTTTATTATTATTTATTTACTAAGACTTAATTATGTTTTCGCTACTTTATGTTTAGATTAACGCAGTGCGAGTAGCAAGAACGCTATCTGTATAAGTTCAAAAGTTTGAAACTGGCTCGAAAGTTGGTATTCGAATGAAAAGTTTTTCACAAAGTGGCTACTTAAGGGCGGGCCGCGAGGAGGCTCGAGTTTCCATACAATCGTAGTTCCGCTTTGATACAAAAACTACATGCCGGGTTGAATCCAAACTTTGCAAATATATTGAGTACACACATATCGATGTTTGTAATTAGTTTTCGATGTACTAATATAAAACAGAAAACAATAAGAGCAGTTTCAAACTTTCAGTACAAAACTATTTTAAGCCTTCGTTTAGTTACGTTAATATTTACTACGATGAAAACTAATTACAAACATCGATATGTGTCTACTGAATATATTAACAAAGTTTGCATTCAATCCTGCATGTAGTTTTTGTATTAAATCGAAACTACGTTTGCATGGAAACTCGAGCTTCCTGGAGACTTAAGTACTTATTTAGTACTTCGCCCAGAGCAAAGGTAAAAAAACGGCCAAGTGCGAGTCGGACTCGCGCACTAAGGGGTTCTGTACCAAAACACTTTTGGGGTAGGAAACCCTAGAAAGGTCACCGAGTGCCGAGTGCCGCACTCGGACTGAAGGACAAACTTAACTTTGTAGTTGAAAACTGTTCTCGGTACACGAGCGCGGCGAGTACGGCACGAGTACGGCACGCGAGTGCAGCCTCTGTACCTCTCACTACAAACTTTGCTCTAGGTAAACAGGGGTCTATTCTGGATAACAGAAATTTAATTTTTCCCATAGGAAAGGATCTTAGATTTTCTCGTGGATTTTCCTGTAATCAATGCAATCAATCTCATATACTGTGGTTTTTTTTATGATTTTGGGCGCAGTAGTTTCGGAAATAATAGGAGAAATTATTGCCTATTTTAAAAAAAAACTCAAAACTATTTATCTATATTATTAAAAAAATATATTTGAGATTGTCACAACAAGCCTTTTCATTTGATATGTTACACAATGTATTTTGAAAAACTTTTTTAAAATTTACCCCATAATAAGTGGCTCTGTTTAAAATTCATTTATATACGTTACACGTCCATCTTTGGGTCACCGATTTACATAATATGTTTACCAAATTTCAACTCAATCGGTCCAGTAGTTTCCGAGCAAATTGTCTGTGACGGACAAAAACAAACGAGCGATCTTTTAAGGGTTTCGTTTTAAAAATGACTTCAAAAAAAGGAGGTTCTCAGTTTCACTTGTATGTATGTATGTTTGTCCGCGACTATCTCGCGTTTGGCTGAACCGATCTAGATGCGGTTTTTTTAGAAAAGTATTTATTACACTTAGGAGAAGGTTTTGGTATTTTAACCGACTCCGAAAAAAAGGAGGTTCTCAGTTTGAACTGTATGTATTTACCTTTTTATGTACGGAATCCTAAAAATGGCCGTTTAACCAGTATCCTCTTTATTGTTTTCATTTAGAAGCTTCATTTTTAACAGCTTCAATAAGTCATAAGTAGATTGATATATTTGAACTTGATAACCGCGTTCCTGAGAACAAGTGCCTCGTCAGACAGACAGACAGACGATACGAAATGATCCTGCAGGGATTCCTTGCTCCTTTGTGAGGTACGGTATCTTCAACATCGCAGAGGAGGGGGCTGTAACGTCGTAGAGATTTTGGATACTTCATCGTGTTCTATTAAAATAGAGATTGACAGGTACTACTGTCCTGTTTCTTTGTTACTGTAAGTACTTGAGTGACTTCCTACTTCTCTACGAGTGCGCAAGACGCAGAAGCAGCTAAACTCAAACCAAAGTATATATATTAGTACTAACATACAGTATGGACACTCCGTGCCGCTCTCTAGATTGCGACCTCACCCCCTCGTCACCCATATTGATACAGATTGGTTACTGTTTGGTTGTAGAACGTATAGGATTTCGCCGCCATTTTGCTTGTTCCGTCATTCGTTTTTTGAAATGTCATATCTGGCCCGCTGTATGAAGTGTCCAGGGTGTGCTCAAACTCAAACTCAATTAACTCTTTATTGAACATCAAAATAAACAAATAGCTAAAATTTTATTAACAACTAAGAGACGTATAATTTAGGAGGTCTTATCGCTGAGAGCGATTTCCACCAGGCAACCCAGTGCGCAGAGAAAAAGCAAGGAGACAGCCAGTACGCGAGCAACAACAACAGAAAAAATAATTGAATAGTAGTTTTAAACTTAATCTAAAATATATTAAGCTTTTATCACTTTTTTAGATACTAACAATTAAAATACTCACACCATATACTTAATGAATAAACCCTACTCGGACTATAAAATAACTATATAAAAGCATATATAATAGCTTTATTCTGGATTGTTCCATCGAAACTTAGAGAAACGTTTGGTGAAACTGAAATAGTAGGCCAAATTTTAAACTAATATTTATCTATGAAACTGAACAATTCTCCGCGAGGAGCCTGTACATCTAAAGAACAAAAGTTTTTGAACTTTCTATGCTAACTTGAGTATGGAAATGGGCTAGATTCCTATTAAAACCCGCACTGGGCCCGCGTGGTCGACTTAGTCCCGATCGCCCTAATTCAGGGTAGGCTCGAGCCCCTCGGTGGGGACGTGTATGAGCTGATATGATGATGGAAATGGGCTAGATTGGTCGATGCACAATGTATCCTCAATATAAGATCTCATGCGTACGAGTACTTTAATAATAATGACGAAGCCGCTTCTCTCCATACACTTATGTCCCTCGAGAGAAATCGTTGATTAGACACTTATCTTTAAGATAATTAGACATTGAACTAGACACACGGCAGTGTATCAGCCAAGTTCGTTAAGAAAAGGGGTGTAAAACATTTACTAGATTGTCCTAAATTACTTAACTGTATTTTCCTTGTTTGTAAACGACCTCTTAGGAAAAACCCACTTTTTGCTCCCTAATTATTCACAGAATGAATTATTTTATAGGTCCACACTCCACATGTTTGAATAACTAAATGTTTAAAAACAAAATTTGCGTGCGTTTGCTGTTTGACGATTAGGAAAGAGGCGATGTAGTGGAGGGCGGGCGGGGCGGGCGGGGCGGGCGGGGGTACTCGCAAACTCAAATAATGCACTAAAGCGTAAAGTACCGCGGCACATGAATTATTTTCAGACTGAATATTTATTTTAGGCCTTAGGATGGGTCAAACAACAATATTCAATTCAAATTATTAATAGACTATGTAAAGCTATCACTATGGAAAAAAAAAAAATATTCTTAAAGCAATAAAAAAAGATTTAAATGAATACTATTTTAAAATTTTACCACTTTTGATGTTAAAAAATATACTGTAGACCCTGTTTTTGGCATTAATTGCAAAATTTCTCAAAAACCAATAGTTAATGTTAAATGAAACCAACACACAAAAATCGGTGACTCTCCTTTCATTTTAATTGAACACATTTTTTTAAATTATCAGAAAGTGAATAAAACTAATAAAAACATGTTAAAATCGAGAATGGGGCGTTCGGTTTCATCGTAACAACCGCGTTGAAGCCCGCATTGATTTGAACTTATAGACTTACATTCGATATTATTTCAACATGTATCAACCTACTCGGATTGAGTCATCTTAAAGCCTTAATGAAACGGATTGTAATTTTTTTAAAATATTTTTGTTGTTTGGTGTTACTAATGTTCATATTCTATTTCTTACGGTGAAGGTTTGTAATAAGCATTTTATTTAATTTAAGTTATATACAATATTAAGCTATAAATCTTCCGAATAGCTATTAAATCAATAAAAATAAATGCCTAATATAATCATATTAACATAATCGCTCTGCAGCTACCTCAGTATAATAAATAGAGTTTAAAAAAACTAAAATACACGCTTTTAAAGTACATCAGACTAAAAAGTAAAAAATAATTCTTAATTTATGTAAAATAATAATTAACAAAAAAATACTAGTATTATTGTGAAAAAGCATGGGCCGCTCTCTGCCATATTTTTCATTTATCGAGCAACCCACACTTTTTTTAATAATACTAGTATTTTTTGTTCATTTTTTTTAAAAACTTATATTAAGAATTATTTTTTACTTTTTAGTCTGATGTACTTTAAAAGCGTGTTTTTTAGTTTTTTTAAACTCTATTTATTTTTTTATTTTTTAGTTGAAACTTATTAAATTATTATATTGTCGCTGATTCTTGATAAGTCTACAAAGTTTGAATTAAATCTGTCCGTTTAAAGTGGGTCAAAATTGAGACAAACATACAAGTGAAGCTAAAAACCCGTTCTAAAAACAGGTTGTATTCACCAGCATTTACTTCAAATCCGCTTCTTCGTGATCAGTCTTGTAGTCAACCTCCTTTCTATCTGTAGTTACAGTAAGTGCTTCCTATTTACTTCTCCACTACATACTTACAGTCAGGGCGCCGGATACTTAAATACGCCTCTGCTTACATCTTACATGTCTACTATTCTCATTAGTGAACACCTGAAAATGGTTTTTAAGTTGCTATTGTGTATTCCTGATTATTATACTGTTATAAACCGAATAAAAATTTATAATAATTTATTTATATATTTATTTATTTATCTGTATAGAAAGTTAATATTATAAGTTTGTTCCGATCGTTCACTATTTACTATTTCAATTTCGGCTTGTACAGATTTTCCCTTGTTCGTGATTATCTGCACAAAGTGGCGACTCGCTTCTATCTTCAGCATCGATCATCTCAATTGTATAACCATTTGGTGATATGTTGCCACGGACGAGCCTTCTGTAAGACCTTACCGACAAAAAAAGCTTTCATCACCAACATTGACTAGGTAGTGGACAGAGAAGTCAACCTACAAATCTCCTTGTTCTGCAGTCCCTCCGTTGTGTCAGCCAAACTTCTTGGTCCCCTCACGTACTTCATCACTTGTCAGCCACAGGCACCCCGGCTCACTTCACACCGGACATTACTTCTAATGGAGTTCTTCAGGGGACGTGTGTGTGGCGTGTGTGCGCCTGAGCGGCACCCAACCACATATGAGATACTTATTACTTCGAATCAACGTTTTGGTACTTTGAGGTTTGCTAGATCAATTATGAAATTTTTAAATTCACACATTTATCAATCGTCATCATCATATCAGCTGAAAGACTACCACTGCTGGACAAAGGTCTCCCCCAAGGATTTCCAAGACGACCGGTCCTGCGCTGCGCGCATCCTGCGGCTTCCCGCGACCTTCACCAGGTCGGCGGGCCACCGTGTGGTAGTTCTTCTTACACTATGTCTTCCGGTGCACGGTCGTCACTCGAGAACCTTACTACCCCAACGGGCATCTGTTCTACGAGTTATGTGCCCTGCCCATTGCCACTTAAGTTTAGCAATTCTATGTGCTATGTTGGTTACATTGGTTCTCCTACGGATTTTCTAATTTCTGCTTCGAACGAGTAGGGCAACTCCGAGCATACCTCGCTCCATCGCCCTTTGGGTGACCTTGAGCCTTCTTATGAGACCCATAGTAAGCGACTATGTCTCAGTTCCGTACAGGCAACATACACTGGTCAAAGGCCTTAGTCTTGAGGAACTGCGGTGTTTGGAACGTGAAGATATTGCGCAGCTTCCTGAACGCTGCCCAGTTGAGTTGCATTCGTTGATTGATCGCTTTCTTGAAGTTAGATTGTTTAATTCTGTTTGTCCCAGGTATAGATAAATATTCGTCAACAACTTCCATTGTAAAGTCTTCTACCTTCAGAGTAGTAGGTGCGACACGGAAATTAACATTATTTACGTCTTGTTCATGTTCATTTTAAGACCCACTTGTTGAGAGGCTCTACTGAGGCCATCGAGCATTGTGCCTAAGTCGTCCATAGTCTCAGCCAAGATCACGATATCGTCAGCGAAACTGAGGTGGGTGATGTGCTCGCCGTTGATATTGATGCCGTGTCCCCCCTAGTCCAGAAGCTTGAAAACATCTTCCATTTATCTAAGTAAGAGATTTATAACGTTTTAAGTATCAGAAACTTGGGTAACTTGTGAAACAGTGTAAGTGATAAAGCGGTGACAGTGACATTGTGAGCAGTGACAGTAACTATACCGAGTGTCGCCATGTACGGGATGGCCGGAGTGACGGGACAGGACAGCGCGCGGTCGCGAGCTCGGCGCCGGGATGCTGACCAGGTGAGCAGTGACAGTAGCTATACCGAGTGTCGCCATGTACGGGATGGCCGGAGTGACGGGACAGGACAGCGCGCGGTCGCGAGCTCGGCGCCGGGATGCTGACCAGGTGAGCAGTGACAGTAGCTATACCGAGTGTCGCCATGTACGGGATGGCCGGAGTGACGGGACAGGACAGCGCGCGGTCGAGAGCTCGGCGCCGGGATGCTGACCAGGTGAGCAGTGACAGTAGCTATACCGAGTGTCGCCATGTACGGGATGGCCGGAGTGACGGGACAGGACAGCGCGCGGTCGCGAGCTCGGCGCCGGGATGCTGACCAGGTGAGCAGTGACAGCAACTATACAGAATGCCGCCATGTACGGGGTCGCCGGAGTAACGGGACAGGACAGCGCGCGGTCGCGAGCTCGGCGCCGGGATGCTGACCAGGTGAGCAGTGACAGTAGCTATACCGAGTGCCGCCATGTACGGGATGGCCGGAGTGACGGGACAGGACAGCGCGCGGTCGCGAGCTCGGCGCCGGGATGCTGACCAGATGAGCAGTGACATATTTCATATTTCATATTTATTTATTCCTTGTAACAATGGGTATTGTATAGGAAATTGAACTTACAAAACTACAGCAACACAAAGTACAACAAAAATTAAAAACTAAATCTCATGTATTTTTTTCCTAAATAAAATGTCACCCTTATCTATAAAAATTAATGTCAGAAAATACATTTAATTAAAACAAATAACACAAGACAGAGAAATCTGAAACAAGTCACATTAGACGAAAAGCAATATAAAAGTTTTGAGGCTACTTATTATTAATAAAGTCTTCAATTTTATAAAAGCACTTTTCCATTAAAAACTGTTTTAATAACATCTTAAAATTTGACTGATTAATTGCTAATTTCAACCTTGCTGGAAGTGAATTGAACATCAGGACCACCTGATGTCGTGCACAATGTCTTGCAACGACTAATTTGGGTACTCTTGAGTGTTGCATGTTTTTTGTTCTCTTTTCTAGGCGTCTATCTCTTTCCTGCAATGTTTCATATCTATCAGGGTGCTTCGACAGACTCGTTAACAAGACTAAAATGTAAAGGCTTGGTACAGTTAGTATCTTAAGTCTTTTAAAATGCTCTCTGCAAGAGACCCATTGCGGAATACGTGCAATTGTTCTAATAGCCCTTTTTTGTAAAACAAAAGCTTTATGAATATTATATCCATAACTATTTCCCCATAATAGAATGCTGTATCGGAGATGGGATTCTATTAGAGCATAGTATACTATTTTTAGTTGTCGGTCAGTCAGTACATCTCTTAAGCTCCTTAACGCATAACAGGCAGAGATAAGCTTACCGTCTAATTTATTTAGTTCTTCTTTCCAGTTTAAGTACTCATCAATGTATATTCCTAAAAATTTCACTGTACGTACCGTGGTTAGCGTGTCATTATTGTACTTTACTGTAATGACATCGGAGCTTCTTGCCGTAGTTTTAAATAACATAGTATATGTCTTACTTGCATTAAGAATGAGATTATTTGCTCTAAACCAATTGCCGAAGATATTTAATGCTGTCAAAAGTTTTTTATTAAGTTCTTCGATGTTACCGGCAGAGATTATGGCATTCGTGTCATCTGCATAAGTCACAATATTGATGTCAGATATATTTTTGTATGTATAGTCTATGGCCGGAGTAATTAATTATAAGTTATAATTATAAGTTATAATTATAGCCGTATTAGTAAATATAATAAAAAGTATGGGACCTAGGATTGATCCTTGGGGAAAGCAACTATACAGATTGCCGCCATGTACGGGATGGCCGGAGACGCGGGACAGGACAGCGCGCGGTGCCGAGCTCGGCACCGGGATGCTGACCAGGTGAGTAGTGACAGTAGCTATACAGAGTGCCGCCATGTATGGAATGGCCGGAGTGACGGGACAGGACAGCGCGCGGTCGCGAGCTCGGCGCCGGGATGCTGACCAGGTGAGTAGTGACAGTAGCTATACAGAGTGCCGCCATGTACGGAATGGCCGGAGTGACGGGACAGAACAGCGTGCAGTGCCGAGCTCGGCGCCGGGATGCTGACCAGGTGAGTAGTGACAGTAGCTATACAGAGTGCCGCCATGTACGGAATGGCTGGAGTGACGGGACAGGACAGCGCGCAGTGCCGAGCTCGGCGCCGGGATTCTGACCAGGTGAGTAGTGACAGTAGCTATACAGAGTGCCGCCATGTACGGAATGGCCGGAGTGACGGGACAGGACAGCGCGCGGTGCCGAGCTCGGCACCGGGATGCTGACCAGGTGAGTAGTGACAGTAGCTATACAGAGTGCCGCCATGTACGGGATGGCCGGAGACGCGGGACAGGACAGCACGCGGTGCCGAGCTCGGCGCCGGGATGCTGACCAGGTGAGTAGTGACAGTAGCTATACAGAGTGCCGCCATGTACGGAATGGCCGGAGTGACGGGACAGAACAGCGTGCAGTGCCGAGCTCGGCGCCGGGATGCTGACCAGGTGAGTAGTGACAGTAGCTATACAGAGTGCCGCCATGTACGGAATGGCTGGAGTGACGGGACAGGACAGCGCGCAGTGCCGAGCTCGGCGCCGGGATTCTGACCAGGTGAGTAGTGACAGTAGCTATACAGAGTGCCGCCATGTACGGAATGGCCGGAGTGACGGGACAGAACAGCGCGCAGTGCCGAGCTCGGCGCCGGGATGCTGACCAGGTGAGTAGTGACAGTAGCTATACAGAGTGCCGCCATGTACGGAATGGCCGGAGTGACGAGACAGAACAGCGCGCAGTGCCGAGCTCGGCGCCGGGATTCTGACCAGGTGAGTAGTGACAGTAGCTATACAGAGTGCCGCCATGTACGGAATGGCCGGAGTGACGGGACAGAACAGCGCGCAGTGCCGAGCTCGGCGCCGGGATGCTGACCAGGTGAGTAGTGACAGTAGCTATACAGAGTGCCGCCATGTACGGAATGGCCGGAGTGACGGGACAGGACAGCGCGCAGTGCCTAGCTCGGCGCCGGGATGCTGACCAGGTGAGTAGTGACAGTAGCTATATAGAGTGCCGCCATGTACGGAATGGCCGGAGTGACGGGACAGGACAGCGCGCAGTGCCGAGCTCGGCGCCAGGATGCTGACCAGGTGAGTAGTGACAGTAGCTATACAGAGTGCCGCCATGTACGGAATGGCCGGAGTGACGGGACAGGACAGCGCGCAGTGCCTAGCTCGGCGCCGGGATGCTGACCAGGTATTTATTTATCTAACCACGTACACGGTGGACCGACGCCCGCGACCGCTGGATGCGGACAGCGCAGGACTAGTCGTCGTGGAAATCCTTGGGGAAGGCATTTTTTGACGTGACAACGTCTAATAAATCGATGGACGCCGGCTGCACGCACGAAAAAGGATGACTCATTGTCCCGTTACGTTATGACTTTGTCATGTAAAACTATCGTCCGTAAACCGACTTAACAGACAACCAATTTTTTTTTTCTTAATTGGTAAGCCCTTGGCATCATCTCACCTGATGGTAAGTGACGATGATGCCAAAGATGGAAGCGGGCTTGCCAAGATTCCCCAACGCAATGGGGATCTGGCTATCTTATCTTCAAGGCGAAACACATCAATGTTGGTAACACTGATGTTTGGCGGTAAGACTTTACATTTGTTCAACAGTAGACGTCTTTCGGCTGTTATGATGATTATAGTGAATTCAATTCGACTACCACATAAACGTCTGCATAAAAATCTAACGCAGGAAATCAAGACAAATATAACGGCACTAAGCATTTTTAAATTAAACATTTGAGTGCGTTTGGCTGCACCTCACCTGATGGCTGATGGACAGTGCCGATGCAGCTGAGGATAACACGCAAGCTCAAATAGTGCCTGTACACTTTCAACTTGAAGGTTCCTAAATGACTTACCTATGCCACAGTATAACAATATGAGCCGCTATATTGTAATACTGTGCTAATCGGGGAACACATTAGCCGGCAGGGAAATCCATTACACGCAATTCAATTCCATATATTTATGAGGCTATGAGGAATTAAAAATCCCATCAGCGAATTTTTGACGTGAAAACGTCTAATAAATCGATGGACGCCGGCTGCACGCACGAAAAAGGATGACTCATTGTCCTGTTACGCTTATTGTCCCGTTACGCTCATTGTCCCGTTACGCTCATTGACTCGTCATAAAAGTATGCAATCATTTCATCAATGTTTTGTTATGAGTCGTCACGTTAAACTATAATCCGTTAACCGACTTTACAGGGAATCAGTTTTTTCTGTGAATTCCAAAAAGTCGAAAAAATAGTAAAAGTTATGTTTGGATGCAGTAAGGACAAACTCAAGAGAGAACAATCAAATAAAGTGAAGAACATCAGTCTAGTGACGCCGCTTGGTTTTTTTTTATATATTTTTATTCACAATTGGTAAGCCCTTGGTGTTTGACTCGACTGCTTTTCCTTTGGCTGCCACATCAAATTGCGTCGAAGTAATCCTATGCCGGCGGCGGCATTTGTATAGAAATGACTATGCAGTGCGAATGATACCAGTTAGGTTATCGATGTCGCATCGTGACATGAAATAAGGAATTGGACAGAGGTTCTGAAAACCTGCATCGTGCTTGAAACTTGAGTATTAATACCACCGCGCTGCGCTATCCGTAATGGCCGCCAGCCCGTGCCATGCATCTCCTGAACTCATTACTCCTAGATCATCTGCAGCCGCCCGCCGTGATTATAACTACTAATTACTAACTAGGCCAGAAGTGGTATTAACTGTGATAGGATACCTTGTGTCATTTGCATATTTTAAGTCGATAACTTAGAGCTTAAACTCTAATTAAGAGTTGTGGGTTCGATCCCCACCCAGGGCAAGCATTTGTGTGATGAGCAGATTTGTTTGCTCTGTGTCTGGGTGTTAAATATCTATATATGTATGTATTTAAACGTATATAAGTATGTATATCAGTCTCTGGTAACCCATAACACAGGGAATCCTACTTTGGGGCCAGATGACCATGTGTGATTTGTCTGAGAATATTATATTATTATATTATATTAATTAAATGTTCTAAAGTTGTAGTAGACGCTTGAGTGTCTGAGCCCCAGTAAGATATCCCAGGTTATATCTGTTAGGTAATAATTTTGGGTTAAACCCAAAACAACCCGTAAGGGGGTAGGTAGAGGTACTGACTGAATAATTGATATGCACTCACTCACACGAATACAAAAACATGGTCTCGTTGGAGGGACTGTAGGTATAGACACCATTGTCGTGCAGTTGACTGTACCTACATAAAAACAGTAACGCCACACACGTGACACTCGCCACACACGCCACACGCCACACGCCACACGCCACACGCCACACGCCACACGCCACACGCCACACGCCACACACTACCACAGATTAGGTAATAGTTCTACGTACACTATGTACATCTACTCAGCTAACTACAGCCATTCAATCTTTTGCAATTATTTCGCTTCTTCGACCAATCTGTTCGCGATCTAATAATGCCAGTAATAGCTTCGCTACGTTTGACCAATTGTGCGAAAAAACCCTGTGGGGAAGTTCCCTTCCTCTCATAAAAGGAAATTTTGGTTTCGGCAAAACTACAAGTAGTATAGGTATATGGGAAGTGCAGCATTAAACATCACTGTAGTTACCCACTATTTTGTAAATTTTATCTTCTTCTTCTTCTTTCTCCTGGCCATTGTCCCAATTTATTTGGGGTCGGCCCTCCTAGTGCTTCTGCGCCACACCGCACGGTCGTGGGTTCTCTTCTCATTTGTGTTTGTACTCTTAAGGTCATTTTTTATTGTCTGCAACCAGGTCATTGGTGGTCTCCCGCGGTCTCTTTTACTCTCTTCTATGTTAATTACTTTTTTACTCATATGGTCATCACGTGTCCATACCAGCGCAGACGGTTTTCCCTGAGTTTTTCCTGTACCTGTGCGACCTTAAAACAGCCTCGAACATATTAATTCTGAATTTTATCCATTCTAGAAACAATACCGGACCACCTTAGCATCTTTATTTCGGTGATTTTGTAAATTTTATAGTTTTGAAAATTAGGGGGACTCAGGTGTGGGGAGTTAAAAGTGTTAAGTTACTTAAAATTAAAAAAAAAACTTGTAAGTTATCTAATTAAACAAAAAAATGGAGTTCGTGTACAAACTTAGCGACCAGATAATCAACTAGTTTGAGAAGTTGCAGTTAGTAGCTTAGTTAAGTAGTTAGCTCGTTTGTAGCTTAGTTAAGTAGTTAGCTCGTTTGTAGCTTAGTTAAGTAGTTAGCTCGTTAGTAGCTTAGTTAAGTAGTTAGCTCGTTTGTAAGCTTGTAGCTTAGTTAAGTAGTTAGTTCGTTTGTAAGCTTGTAGCTTAGTTAAGTAGTTAGCTCGTTTGTAGCTTAGTTAAGTAGTTAGCTCGTTTGTAAGCTTGTAGCTTAGTTAAGTAGTTAGCTCGTTTATAAGCTTGACGCTTAGTTAAGTAGTTAGCTCGTTTGTAAGCTTGTAGCTTAGTTAAGTAGTTAGCTCGTTTGTAAGCTTGTAGCTTAGTTAAGTAGTTAGCTCGTTTGTAAGCTTGTAGCTTAGTTAAGTAGTTAGCTCGTTTGTAAGCTTGTAGCTAAGTTAAGTAGTTAGCTCGTTTGTAAGCTTGTAGCTTAGTTAAGTAGTTAGCTCGTTTGTAGCTTAGTTAAGTAGTTAGCTCGTTTGTAAGCTTGTAGCTTAGTTAAGTAGTTAGCTCGTTTGTAGCTTAGTTAAGTAGTTAGCTCGTTTGTAAGCTTGTAGCTTAGTTAAGTAGTTAGCTCGTTTGTAAGCTTGAAAGCAACTTAGTCTTGCTTTTCTCTCTAAGTCTGCACCCCCTCTCGTGTCGTTTCATCATACAGTTAAGATATTTTCAAAATAACGAGATAATATTTAATATCTCTTTTTTACATTTCTTCCTGCTTCGTTGTAGATATTGTATAATATCAGGTTTTTTTTGAATTTTGAATTTTATGGAATGGTAGGCCCTTCGAATCATCTCACCTGCTTGTAAGTGACAAAGATGGCGAAGACGGCGCTAGTGAGCTACAAGCTAGTTGTTCTGGCACTCTATAGTCCTCCACTTATTTCATCATGGCACACATACGTCCCCACCGAGGCGCTCGAGCCTGCCCTGAAGTAGGGCGATCGCAACTTAGCCAAAGAATAAAGACTATTTACTACCTTAGCCGACCACGCGGGCCCAGCGCGGGTTGGTCGACTTCACACACACAACCTACGAGTTTCTCGGCAGGTGTGTGCAGGTTTCCTCACGATGTTTTTCCTTCGCCGTAAGAGCGTCAGATAAACGTACATATGAAATCGTAATTGGTACGTGACAGGACTCGAACTACGACCTCCCGGATGGCTGGTAGCGGCCCTAACCGTTACGTCACCGCCGCACCACCGCCTCTTTACTGGATTTTATTTTCAAGCGAATTCCAAAAAGGAGGAGGTTCTCAATTCGTCTGTATTTTTTTTATTTTTTTTTATTTTTATGTTTGTTACCTCATAACTTTGGGCTGGGTGAACCGATTTTTATGATTCTTTTTTTATTAGAAAGCTAGTGCTTTCCGTGTGGTCCCATTTAAATTTTATCAAAATCGGTGTAGTACTTTTTTAGAAAATTAACAAAAACCAAATATAATGATGCAAAAATGTACTAAATTGTTTCGATGGAAGTCGGTTTTTTAACGTGTTTAGCGTTTTCAATTATTAAATCTTTGGATAGGATAGGGTAGGGTAGAGTAGGGTAGGGTAGGATATTGTAAGGTAGGGTAGGGTAGAGTAGTGTAGTGTAGGATAGGGTAGGGTAGGGAAGGATAGGATAGGGTAGGGTAGGGTAGGTAGGTTAGTGTAGTATAGGGTAGGGTAGGGTAGGGTAGTGTAGTGTAGGGTAGAGTAGGGTAGGGTAGGGAAGGGCAGTGTAGTTTAATGTGGTACGAAGTTCGTCAGGACAGCTAGTTATTAATACGAACGGATTTATTACAATAACCGTAACACATATCCTTACTTATAATATTATAAATGTGAAAATGTGTTTGTTTGTTTGTTACCTTTTTACGCTTCAACGCCTTGACCAATCTTAATGAAATTTGGCATGCAGATAGCCTGTGTCACAAGGAAGGACATAGGCTACTTTTTATCCCGTCAAAATAGCATAGCCCGATGCAATTCCCGAGGGAACTGAAAATATACTCTTTTTTGGTTAACTACTTTAAAAGCGCAACGGGACAATGGATTGTGTGATTTTTGCACAGAGATGGTTGAGGGGGTGGGAAATGACACGATTTACTAATAAGCATATCCTGACATAGTTCCCGAGGGATCAAGAGAAAATTCATGTCCACGCTCGCGAGCCGCTTGCGGCTCGCGCACCGCGCACCCTCTAAGTCAGTCACAAAAACGATGTCCGCCCGCGTGGACTTTGTTTTTATGACTGTCTTTAAGGGTGATTAGTAAATTATGTCGTTTTTCACCTACTCAACCATCTTTGTGCAAAAAATCACAACAATCGAGTATTTTTTTAGTTCCCTAAGGAACTGCATCAGATTATGTTATTTTCTCGGTATAAAAAGTAGCATATGTCCTTCCCCGTGACACAGACTACCTGCATGCCAAATTTCATAAAGATTGGTCAAAGCGTTGAAGCATGAAAAGGCAACAAACAAACACATTTTCACATTTATAATATTAGTAAGTAATATTATATATATACTAGCTGTTTCCCGCGGCTTCACCCGCGTGGACAACGTTTCTATAACTGTTCGAGGGTGCGCAGTGCGCGAGCCGCAAGCGGCTCGCGAGCGTGGAAGCTCAGGTAGCCTATATCCTTTCTCAGGGTCTAAAGATTGTCTGTGCCAAATTTCATCAAAATCGGTTGAGAGGTTTAAGCGGGAAAGCGTAACAGACAGACAGAGTTACTTTCGCATTTATAATATTAATAGTAGGGATTGGTGTGATTCTGAGTTGGTGACCTAAGTGTTCAATATTTATGAGAACGAGAGCTGGAGGACCTGGAGAAAGTCGAGGGATGCAGGTAGCGCAGGACCGTTCATTGTAACAATCTGTGTGGCGTCTCTCGGCTCTCGGCTCTCGGCTGATATACCTAATGATAATTAATGATGCTGAAACAAAACGTACGAGTACATATCGGAACCCTGTGCTGTGAATGCGCCATGTGGCAAGGGTTGAAACATACATACAGTGCGCGACTCCGCTATGTGCGGTCGCTCGGCGGGAGGGGCGGGAGGGGGCGGGAGGGGGCGGGAGGGTGCCCGCTACGCTAACGCGAGTCCCGCGGGTGCGGTAACGCTTTAACATTACAGCGCAGCGCTGCGCCAGTCCGCGGGCGCGTTGCGTCCACTCTGAATGTGGTTGCGTTATACAGGGTGTAAAAAAATTGGTGTATGACACTTTAACTGGGGGTTCTACTCATCATACTGAACAACTTTCCCCAAGGTGCCCATAGTCAATACCCGAAAAAAAATTGGACCCTCCATACTAAAATGCACAAAATTGGTCGATCAGCTGTACATCTTGTAAAAAGAGCAAAATTGTTTTTTTTGCGACTTCAGCAAAGTCGTAGAACAACAGTTGTTCAGTACGATGAGTGGAAGCCCCAGTTAACGGGACCTACACCAATTATTTTACACCCTGTATAAGTTATAACCTTACACATAATGTTTATCTGCCCCAGTACATTATAACAATTTCTGTTCTGACACAGCCTGGACACTTCATACAACGGGCCAGAAATGACATTTCAAAAAAGCTATGAGGGAACAAACAAAATGGCGGCGAAATCCTATACGTTCGACAACAAAACTGTAACCAATCTGTATCAATCTGGGTGACGAGGGGGTGAGGTAGCAATCTAGAGAGCAGCAGGGAGTGTCCATACTGTGTGTTAGGACTAATATATGTATACTTTGGTTCTGATACAGATACAGTTTCTGTATGTAAACACTCAGATAGATAATTAAAACTGTTACTTAGTATCAATGTGATACAAACAAGATGGCTGGAATACGTCGGCCTCGGTAAACGCAATCATTCTATATATATATAACTGTGTATGAGCGTCGGTGGCGTAACGGCTGGGGCCGCTGCCTCCTGTCCAGGAAGTCGTGGTTTGAATCCTGCCACGTACCAATTTGATTTCGAATTAAAATTTCATGTGTATACGTTTATCTGACGCGCTTACGGTGAAGGAAAACATCGCGAGGAAACCTGCACACGCCTGCGGAGAAACTCGCAGGTCGTGTGTGAAGTCGACCAACCCGCACTGGGCCCGCGTGGTCAACTAAGGCCCGATCGCCCTAATTTAGGGTAGGCTCGAGCCCCTCGGTGGGGACGTTTATGAGGTGATATCAACTGTTTATGACTAACGAGTTACGTAAATTGCAGTATCTCCTACATTCATTTGTCACTTTTACGAGTACATCATAGAATGGACCGCCGTTGGGGAAGTAAAACTGTCGGGTGGCGACCGTACACCGCAAGACGTAGGTACCTACCTACTGACCCACCACACCGCACACTGTGGTCGCCGACCCGCCTACGCCCGCGTGCCAAACGTGCAGTACGCCCCAACTTGGGAAATGTCAATGTCGTGGATGACTTTGTGCTTCTAAATGAGCCTCCTTGTGTTGATGTGATCGTCATCGCATCAACACAAGGAGCTGATCAGCGAGAACGTTGCGATCTCGGGACAGTACGTTACTAGGTAGGTTAGTACACACACACACACACACGTGCGCTGATTAGCGCCACACATTTATTTATTTATTTATTTATTTATTTATTCAGTCACAATGCAAGTTTACAGTTTAAACCAAAGCACTTACACATTAAATTAAGTTATTGATAATAATTAATAAGATGTCAAGTTTAAAATAGAACACCACAAATAATAGACAACAAACAAATATTACACATAATCATTTAAGAATAACTTAGCTGCATTAAATAAGACATACATACTTACCTATACCTATACTTACCTAAGTACCTAAGTAGAGCCGACTTTTATCGCCGGTTTGAGCGCGGCGACCGAATCAAGAAATTCCGTAACGAAAATAAAACCTAACACCCCACGCTCGGCCGAGTTCTAAAAAACTTACAGTGCCATCTATTAGCGATTTGCGGTACTAAAAGGACTTGTAAATTTTACTGGTGTAACTTTTTTAGTGTTAATTTATTACATAAACATCCCGCGCCCCAAGGACTATATGGTACTGGTAAATACTGCATCCCTATCCCTACTAATATTATAAATGCGAAAGTAACTCTGTCTGTCTGTTACGCTTTCCCGCAAAAACTACTGAACGGATTTAGCTGAAATTTGGTAGGTAGACAGATTAGGACCCGGATTAAGACATAGGCTACTTTTTACCACGCTCGCGAGCCGCTTGCGGCTCGCGAACTGCGCACCCTCGAAAAGTCATAGAAACGTGGTCCACGCGGGTGAAGCCGCGGGAAACAGCTAGTAAATAAATAATTGAAAACGCTAAACACGTTAAAAAGCCGCCTTCCATCGCAACAAATTAATAATAATAATAAAAATAATATTCTGGACAAATCACACATGGTCATCTGGCCCCAAAGTAGGATTCCCTGTGTTATGGGAACCAGAGACTGATATACATACTTATATACGTTTAAATACATACATATATAGATATTTAACACCCAGACACAGAGCAAACAAATCTGCTCATCACAAAAATGTTTGCCCTGGGTGGGGATCGAACCCACAACCCTCGGATCAGTAGTCAAGAGCACTAACCACTGAGCCACCGAGTCAGTCGAAAATTAGTACATTTTTGTATTATTACTTTTGGTTTTTGTTAATTTTCTAATAAAGTACTACACCGATTTTGATAAACTTTACATGGGACCATACGGGAAGCACTAGCTTTCAAATAAAAAAAGAATCATAAAATTCAGTTCACCCAGTCCAAAGTTATGAGGTAACAAACATAAAAAAAAACATACAGACGAATTGAGAACCTCCTCCTTTTTGGAAGTCGCTTGAAAATAAATAAATAATTATAATTGCATAAGTTGATAAAAAATGCTATGCAATAGCTTTACTGCGGCAGTCCTCGAGTGCCACACGTCTTTTTTTATCTCTAGCCAGTTGACCTCTTGAATGATTTCATCTTACGAGAAAAAATCAAAATTAAACTTGAACGAAATTGATCGGTGAATTTGTGTAATGTAATATCGACAGACCTCAAATTTGAGTGAAGTTTTAAAAGTAAAGATCTCATTATATATACACTAATACTACGGGGTTAAACATTACCACGATCAGGTAATGCACACGAACTGAAATAAAAATTAGTACTCTGTAAACATTTAATATTTTACTTAAAAATAGGGTCAGAAAGCGGGGGGAGGGGGGGAGGGGAAAAACTAGGAGATAAGGGTTGTAAGGCGCATCAAATCAAAATGTACTAATGTACTAATGACCCAATGTACTAATTCCAAAACATTTTTTTATTTTATTTTACACTTCGTAATTTTTGATTGCCGGGCAAATATTGAAAAAATAAATAAGTACCGCAATAATACCAGCCTCCGGTCTTCTGTACGACTATCCAGATCAAGGTGTCAGGGCACTCCATGTCGATGGATAAACGATTTGTTGCTTCATAATTATGTAAGACATTAACGAGAAATGTAATTCAGACGACATAGCTCAGTTAGTAGAAAACTCAGAGAGTCTACACTATTTTCTATGAAATAAAAATAAACAAATCAAAAATACAGTCTTTATGTACATTATCATGGATTTCATCATATCAGCCGAAAGACGTCCACTGCTCTTCAAGGATTTCTACGACGACCGGTATTATATGAAGTTGCTTTTAATTTATAGTCGTTTTACGAAAATATACGTCCGTATGCAGTTATTGGCTCTTCCTTTTTAAAATCCGTATTACACCAGCGCTGGACACGTTCCAAACTCGTTACTCGTGACGCGAGTGGAATACGCACTTGCTACGTGTTGGTAGCTCACTCGACACTAGACACTCGACACTAGACACTCGACACTCGACACACGAACTCCGAATCACGTAAGCCCAAAAATACTTTGTAAAGCGTTATCCTTATATTGGTTAACTAGCTTTATATACGAGTATGTGACCAAACCAAACAATTGCAACTCCACCTGCACGATGCTATCCACACCGCCTCAAACAGGGAAAAATGGAAGTACCTAACTCGGCCACAATCTACATCTACGGACTCGACTTTATGATGGTCACGATCCCCAACCCCTGGGGTTACGACTTAGAAGAAGAAGAAGAAGAATGTATCTCGTTTTGCTATGCTATCTACATTCAAGGGTGCGCGGTGCGTTAATTTTCCCAGATATCAGGGCAACCCTGCATTTTTTATAAATAAATAGGATCCAATATTGTTTTTCGTCTTTAATTTTGCTCTATGCCAAATCGATTTAGAAGTTTCATCGTAAAAGAGTAACAAACGAAATCACACTTTGCGATTTTTATATTAGTTAGAATTTTCATATCTTTATCCACCTGTCACAAGCGTGAGAAATGTTGATACTTCATAATCTTCTATATTATTATCCATAATAGTATCATAAAGAGGTAAATTAGCAGTTTATAATAATATTCTGGAGGTAATCTCCGGAACTACTTATCCGATTCTAAAAAATATTATAACAACATGTGGAATGGAGCTCTAGGATGGACATAAGCAAGAAGAACATTGCAGCGCCACGCTCCCCCGATGCCCTCGCGGCCACAGCTGCGGGCAACTGCTTGTAGATATAAACATTGCAGCGCTCCCCCGATGCCCTTGCGGCCACAGCTGCGGGCAACTGCTTGTAGATATAAACATTGCAGCGCTCCCCCGATGCCCTTGCGGCCACAGCTGCGGGCAACTGCTTGTAGATATAAACATTGCAGCGCTCCCCCGATGCCCTCGCGGCCAAAGCTGCGGGCAACTGCTCGTAGATATAACAGTGAAAGGTAACTCACCCATGAGTGAGAAATCTCGAATATTACTTGGCCTATGAAGCTGAAATTTGGTAGGTAGGAGACGTGTGCTAATAACAGATTTTGCGACATGGCAGAATTAAGGGACCTTAAAAGGCTTTTGCTGTTAGAGACATAGATCTGAGATATTCTGGTTTAAAATGTGAAATAAATAAATGGGCTAGTAAGATATTTTCTACAGGGACGGATTAAGATGGTTAAATGAAATTAATTAATTATTCCTACGGGATAGGGACTAAGTATAGCAGGAACGCAGTCGCGGGCAAAACCGAGGGCGAAACTGCAGTCAAGAGTGAGTGAGTAGATCAGTATCGGTATTTGTCTTCATTTCCAACAGGTACCTTGTATCCATACAACAATGTTGTTTTTAGTTTTTCCTACTTCCGCTCCGCCATGCATCGTGACCTGTGTTTCCCGAAGATCTCCGGAAAGTTCCAATTCAATTCAATATATTTATTCAAAATAGGTGTAAATTACACTCTGTCCGATAGTCATAAAATAATAATAACAATGTCATTTGTGAAGAATCAAGAAATAAACAAATATTAGTTAATAACGTCAAAATTAGATACTTGATATAAATCAGATTATGTCATTAGAACATGAAAACAATATGACACGAAAAGTTATACATAAAAATCATTGAATGCATTTGACAAGAGTAAGCCAGTTCACACGGACAGCACCCGGTCACGAGTGTAACACGAGAGTCAGCCATCGCTCCCATCAACCATATTAGAGGGAAAGGAACGACCCGGCTCCCAATGCGCCACCATTCGCATCACCATCTTGTGTAAGTCAAAACACTGACGCGTAACGCGTGTCCTACACAACTGAACCACTTGGCGTCCTCGCTGCTGCTGCGGCGGCACATGAGCGCATGGGCCGCGGAGGTCCAGGTAAGGTTTCCTAAGTTTGCCTTCTTCATTTACCCCTCGATATTTTTGACGTGATTACGTCTTATAAATCGATGAACGCCGGCTGCACTCACGAAAAAGTGTCACGTCCAGCCTGAGCCGAGCGTGCAAGCGAGAGCGCGGAACAAGTGATAGAGAGGCACGATCGGCCTAAGCGTTCGGCTTGTGACACTTTATGTGAAATTGTCGTCCGTAAACCGACTTTACCTAAGTTCATCCTGAAGGTCCTCCTACATATACGGTGAAAGAATTATTGAAATCGGATGAGTGGTTCCGGTAATTACCTCCTACATACTCACTTCCAAACGTTACCTCTGTAAGGGCAATAGCGTAATACTGTATAGGTGGTATACCTAGGTATCTCACTCACCTCTGCAAATGTCCCGAAGCTCTGGCAATAAGTTTGAATTGGTAACGCCTTTTTAGTGTAACTGCTTTAAGCTCATACTAGGCTATGTGCTGAAGTATTTGGTGGGGGGCAGGCGGAAACAAGGTTCGCAATAGTCCACTAGATATTACAATGGCCTGTTGTACTGATACATATTAATCTTTAGTCTTAAATCCTGATTACTAGGTGAACTAGGTTTTGTTAACGGTTTCGCTCACTTGAATATAGTTTTTATGACTGTCTTCGAGGGTGCGCAGTGCGCGAGCCGCAAGCGCCTTGCGAGCATGGAAGAAAGTAGCCTATTTGTAATTCAGATCCTATTATGTCTACCTACCAACTTTCAGCCAGATACGTTTAGTAGTTTTTGCGTGAAAGAGTAACAAACACCCATACATACAAACTTTCGCGTTTATAATAGTAGTAGGATAAATGTGATTGTTATGAAGTTTTGTCAACCCTATTATAAAGTCGACCATCCGCATCCATTCAACATTTTAAAATATGTTCGTGACATGAAAAAGCAAATATTTATTATTCATCACCGTCCTTCCAGCGTATCGACTGCATCGGTTGATTTACGCGTGTCCCGCCCGTGCCTCGTGTGCGTGTCTCGTGCGTCGGTTAACCGGCTATGGCTACGTTGATTTACGCGTATCCGTGTCTGTTGATTTCAGATAACAATACATCAAGCTGAATGTGCAGCTCGCCTCCGGCACAGAGGAAGGGCTGGCTGTTGTTAAATCTTTAAAATTATTCTACTGGTTCAGCCTCATCATCCTCATCGTCATCACCTCAGCCGGAGAATGTCGACTTTTAAACAGAGGCGTCACCTCACTCAGCGCAAACCTGAGTCACAGCAGTTTGGCGGCAAGACTCAGCAGAGTTGATGGTACAGTTAGCCAAGCAGGCATACACAACGCCTTACCACCAACCAAATCCAGTTTTACGAAGTAAGACCCCACCGGTGGTTAAACCTGCGACCAGCTTTGTGTGAAGTTTACGGCACGCAGGTGTAGTGGCGTTTTGGGCCTCCTGAGGGAAACTCCTCCCCATGGGTTACCGGTTCCGGGGAGCTTTATAGCCAAACCTGTAGCGTAGAGCTAATAATTATAAAGTGACAATGTTATTTCATTGAATATCCATATCATTCTCTCTTGTGACATGAAGGGGGTATTAGATTTTTTTTGTTATTCACAATTGGTAAACCCTTGACAACAACTCACCCTGGTGGTAAGTGACGATGTTGCCGAAGATGGAAGCGGGCTTACCAAGATTCCCTAACGCAATGGGGAACTGGCTATCTTATCTTCATGCCGGAATACACCAATGATATCAACATTGATATTTGGCGGCAAGACTTAGATAAGATGGTGGTAGCTAGAGGCGGGCTTAGAAAATGCCCTACCACCAATCAAACCGAGTCTTACAATTGACCCCGCCGGGAATCGAACCCGCAACCTCCTGTGTAAAGCAAGTGAACTTTGCCTATGAGCTACGGAGGCAGTTAACTTAGATTTCGGAATTTGAGTGAGTAGGTACGTACGTGGGTGAACCTTTCCGCAATCCTTACTGAATTAATAATCAAAACCAGAAGTCCCTGTCGTCGCGTGGCGTGGCGCTCCCCCCGATCATTTCGAGCCAAGCTCCCACTCAAAGGCACTTTCGTGTCCAAACGGGAATACAAATGGGGTAAATTTAAAATTGATCCACTTCGGTACTCACGCGGAGAGCTGGCGAGTTAACAATTCTTTCAGAGCGACGACCCCTCTAGTGGCTGGCTCTCAATTGGAAGTGCGCTAATATTTGTCACAGATAGTTGAAAACGGTGCAAAAATAAAGAATTCAATAGGTAATATATTTATAAGACGTTATAAATGATAAGAATGACCTCATCGTAATTAAGTTTTTGTAAAGTTTTTTGGTATGCAATAAAGAATATTTATTATTATTATTTCGATATATAAAATTTAAGCTACTCTGCTAACTTCGCACGAGGCGAAGTGGCAGGAGCACCTCCAGCGGAAGCACAGTCGGCTGGAGTTCAGTGCGACGGGGAGAGAAAGCGTCGAACTATCCGGGCATTGTCGAGGAGGACTGCTTTCTGCATTGCTGCAATTATTGCCTTGCCTCGGAGATCCAGCCGCCTTAGGTGACGTTCAAGGTCGGCTGAAATTAACCCGTTCACGGATAGGACTACCGGGATGATTTCGGTGGATTCCACTCGCCACATATCAGTAACCTCGTGCACCATTATTTTTATTATTATTATCGTTATTAATCATCATATCAGCCGGAAATCGACCATTGCTATACAAAGGCCTCCCCCAAGGATTTCCACAACGACCGGTCCTGCGCTGCCCGCATCCATCGGCTTCCCGCGATCTTCACCAGGTCGTCGGTCCACCGCGTGGAAGACCTGCCTATGCTACGCCACTCGAGAACTTTACTACCCCATCGGCCATCTGTTCTACGAGCTATGTGGCCTGCCACTGCCACTTCAGTTTAGCAATTCTGTGAGCTATTTCGCTTACTTTGGTTCTCCTGTGCATCTCCGATCGAATGACCTATCGAATAAAATTAAAACCGGACTGCTTGTCCTCCGACACTTACTGGGGCATCAAGAGGAATATCGACACACCTCGCATTCCAGAACATCAAGAGGAATAGCGACACACCTCGCATTCCAGAACATCAAGAGGAATAGCGACACACCTCGCATTCCAGAACATCAAGAGGAATAGCGACACACCTCGCATTCCAGAACATCAAGAGGAATAGCGACACACCTCGCATTCCAGAACATCAAGAGGAATAGCGACACACCTCGCATTCCAGAACATCAAGAGGAATAGCGACACACCTCGCATTCCAGAACATCAAGAGGAATAGCGACACACCTCGCATTCCAGAACATCAAGAGGAATAGCGACACACCTCGCATTCCAGAACATCAAGAGGAATAGCGACACACCTCGCATTCCAGAACATCAAGAGGAATAGCGACACACCTCGCATTCCAGAACATCAAGAGGAATAGCGACACACCTCGCATTCCAGAACATCAAGAGGAATAGCGACACACCTCGCATTCCAGAACATCAAGAGGAATAGCGACACACCTCGCATTCCAGAACATCAAGAGGAATAGCGACACACCTCGCATTCCAGAACATCAAGAGGAATAGCGACACACCTCGCATTCCAGAACATCAAGAGGAATAGCGACACACCTCGCATTTCAGAACATCAAGAGGAATAGCGACACACCTCGCATTCTAGAACATCAAGAGGAATAGCGACACACCTCGCATTCCAGAACATCAAGAGGAATAGCGACACACCTCGTATTCCAGAACATCAAGAGGAATAGCGACACACCTCGCATTCCAGAACATCAAGAGGAATAGCGACACACCTCGCATTCCAGAACATCAAGAGGAATAGCGACACACCTCGTATTCCAGAACATCAAGAGGAATAGCGACACACCTCGCATTCCAGAACATCAAGAGGAATAGCGACACACCTCGCATTCCAGAACATCAAGAGGAATAGCGACACACCTCGCATTCCAGAACATCAAGAGGAATAGCGACACACCTCGCATTCCAGAACATCAAGGGGAATAGCGACACACCTCGCATTCCAGAACATCAAGAGGAATAGCGACATACCTCGCATTCCAGAACATCAAGAGGAATAGCGACACACCTCGCATTCCAGAACATCAAGAGGAATAGCGACACACCTCGCATTCCAGAACATCAAGAGGAATAGCGACACACCTCGCATTCCAGAACATCAAGAGGAATAGCGACACACCTCGCATTCCAGAACATCAAGAGGAATAGCGACACACCTCGCATTCCAGAACATCAAGAGGAATAGCGACACACCTCGTATTCCAGAACATTCAGCCGCTCAGCTCAACCGAAACGTACAGTTAGTTTGTCGGCTCTCGTCTTCCCGTTTGCTTCCTGTACAGAAAGCTGATGAAATTTTTAAATAAGCAGTGATAATACTATAATATAATCAATTTATTATAAAAAAAGTTTAAAAAAACTCAAAACCGTCTTCAAAATGAAATTCACTCAAAAGTATGAAATAATATTATTATACTTAAATACACAACATTAACCAACAATAACGAAATCAAAGGTGGGTACGAATTAAATTAGGGCCTTAAATTTTTTTTGAGGTCGGTACCAGCACACAGTTACTTATACGTATTAAATGGTTTAGATTCTATGGTTTGCTGACACCGACCTCAAAAAAATTTTAAGCCCCTAATTTAATTCGTACTCTCATAGACAACTGGTTGTGAAACACAGTTGCGATGGCAGCCGAAAGGTAGGAATTATCAAATCATAATACATGTGTTTCATTAACAGATACAGAGACCCGTGGCTTCCATCATCATCTCAGCAGCATGAAAGTTAAGGAGTTAAATCGTCCATCATCAGTTCATCTGAATAACCTGAAGGAATACAACTATCGGTCTATGCATACCTACGTATATATCTATGTATAACATTAAAAATAATTTTCCCGCAACTCCTAACCGTTAAGGAGGTGTACCTTACTACATCAGCTTATCAACATGAGAATATGACTAACAGACGCAAGTATTTTAATAGCTTTAGAAAACATATGAATCACGTAATCAGTGCCTTTAAAATTAAAATTTTTCATTATTTTTGAGGGTTGCCCTCGATTTCCCTGGGACCCCATCATCAGATCCTGACTTCGTAACAATGGGAACTCCTCGAGAGTATACTCTTTCGAATGAAAAAAGAATTTTGAAAATCGGTCCACAATTGACGGAAAAATCGGTGAACATACATAAAAAAAAATATATACAGTCGAACTTAGTACCTCCTCCTTTTTGATGTCGGTAAAAAAAGGAAAACTATCCCGGCTAAGTGGGCTTTCTTAGTTTAGGAGTAATAGTCGACCAACTTAAGATGTGTAGTTGGATTTGTAAAAAGTTTATAGATTTACAATACAAAATGTTCTTTGATCAACTGCAAAGATAATCTTGATTTTTAAAACATACTTTTTTTTTTTTTTCAAAGACTAGGGTACCTACCTTACCTAGTTTTCGTGAGTCCAACTCGCCCTTTTTTTATTTAGATGTGCTTAATGTTCGTAGGCCATACTGTTGTACTCGTAGATAAAATTTCTTAGGAAATAATACACCAGTAACATAGAAGTCATTGGGAAATATGATTTTTTTTTTATTTGCTAAAGTACTTGCCTAGGAAAATGTATGAGGTGTGAAATATTGTGTTTATAAGTACGTACGTACAGTAAAAATAGTATCTGATTATGAAAAGAGCGCATGCATTAAAAAAGTGTGCGTGTCAGCTCAGACATCTAACTCCCCGTATCATCGTATCAGCTCATATACGTCCCCACCGAGGGGCTCGAGCCTACCCTGAATTAGGGTGATCGGGCCTTAGTCGACCACACGGGCCCAGTGCGGGTTGATCGACTTCACACAACAACCTGCGAGTTTCTTCGCAGGCGTGTGCAGGTTTCCTCACGATGTTTTCCTTCATCGTAAGAGCGTATGACTCCCCGTATATTTTTCATAAATCGCTTTATAGTATAAACTCCAAAAAGTGGTCGCTTTAGTTCTGAAATTTCAGAAATATAGGCACCTTCCTAAGTAGACTGTTACTTCAAATTGAACATCCTTGTAAAACAATTGGTGCAGCACTAGCCGGGCAGCAAGGCAGCACAGTACGAACAGCCGAGGTGCTTTAGCCGCGGCGCGCGCGGCGGGCGGGTGTCAACGCGTGCGAAATATGTGTTACACATGCGGCAAAAAATTACGCTATGCGGCTGTTTCACTTCCAGAGAATTTCGTTAAAAATATTATTTCTGAACGTTGAACACCTACACGAATGTAATATTGTGTAAGTGTGGTACACGGTTACCTGGACCTAGACTAGTACTCCCTGTCCTACTCCTAGGTACTACAGGAACCAGAATCAGACATAGGTAAGTACAAACTTTGACCATTGAAATACCTACATTATGGGTATGCATTTGAAACACTCATCATCAATGGCCTTGTGCGTCTGTAACAGACGATTTAATCAGTGACTCGGATACAGTGTTTTTGGTGACTGTACAATCCGATGCGAGACCGGCACAGTCTACCGCAGGCAGGACTGACAGGGGAAGTTCCCGATAGATGGATTAGAGACAGCTTGATGTTTCCGGTGCCTCCGTTCGGCTAATAGTTTGAACTAGGCTAAAACACTCAACCACTGGGCAAACTGGGTGGGAACCAAACCCCGACTCTCGGCCTTACAGGCTGGAGCGCTACTGCGCTACCCATGACGTCACCGGATCAGAATAAGACCCAACATTAATATTAATATAATATTAATATAATGGATGCGGGCAGCGCAGGACCGGTCGTCGTGGAAATCCTTGGGGGAGGCCTTTGTCCAGCAGTGGACGATTTGTGGCTGATATGATGATTAATATTAAGAAATTACTTAGTACCCACCACTACCGACTACTGGCGGAATTTGCCGAGTTGGAGTCTTAGCCACAGAGAGACGTTGGAGTCTTAGCCACAGAGAGATACGTTGGAGTCTTAGCCACAGAGAGACGTTGGAGTCTTAGCCACAGAGAGACGTTGGAGTCTTAGCCACAGAGAGACGTTGGAGTCTTGCCACAGAGAGACGTTGGAGTCTTAGCCACAAAGAGACGTTGTCCCAGGGAGGGTCTCCACTCTGTCCCATAACCTGTGCCCCGCTGCAGTGCTGATGGCCTTCGGGACTGGCCGCCTCCACAACTACATTGCCTCCAGGGCTACGTAACTGATAACAGTTTCCGCCTGGTCAGGCTCGACCGCTGAACCTGCGGAGCGAAGTGCTCACACAGGTTGCGTCGCAAGCCAGCCGACGCTCCCCTATACTATCCTCTATTTAAATAGCAAGTTTCGCCCCCCTGCCGGGCAAAAGGCTCTTCTTAGGCAGTCTGCCTGAAGACGGTGTTTGAAACTGGTCGCTGACAATTTATAACGTGTAGTTTTATTTAATTTCCGTAAAATTAGTGTGAATATATACCAAAATGAGTGATATAATGTTCCACCAAGAACGTACAATCAAAAGTATCAGCTATCTCCTCTTATCACGCAACTCATGCTGTCCTTTATAGGTTTAAATATAAAAAAAATATGGTTTTCACCACAGACGATAAAGTTTTGTGGTTTTCACAGACAATATAAGTTGTCGAGTGGC
Source organism: Coleophora flavipennella (assembly GCA_947284805.1). Classification (NCBI taxonomy): domain Eukaryota; kingdom Metazoa; phylum Arthropoda; class Insecta; order Lepidoptera; family Coleophoridae; genus Coleophora; species Coleophora flavipennella. The sequence goes on along the minus strand of OX369278.1, from coordinate 17,115,117 downwards.
GTCCGCGGACAGGAAGACGTGTATTGGACGGCCGCCACCAGTTTTGTAGCCTAGCTACCTCTTCACCCACTACGTGTCAGAGGGTCACGTACGATGCGAACTGCGTATATTACGTGACGTATTCAATATTAACGCGCAAGCCGTGACGGGGCTCGCGTGGACACGCCCTGGGCCTGGCTACGTCACTCGCCCAGCTTTTGTGAGGTTTTTTGACTTATTCGTGTACTTCACTAGTAGTGTAGTAACATAGTGGTACCGAGCTGAAAGTTTGAAACACGCTTTGTCGTACCACATAGGTAACTTTACAGGGTGCGACACAATTGGTGTATCATCCGTTAGCTGGGGATTTTCTGAATAACTTTCCTCAATAAATCAATATTTCGTCAAATCTCCAGAAAAACTGGAGCCTCCATACAAAAATATAACAGTTTACAAAATTAAAAGCCGACTTCAAAATTATGGAATAATATTTTTGTATTTAAATACATGAAGTTAACCAACAATAACGAAATCAAAGGTGGACGGTACGAAACAAATAAGAGGCCTACAATTATTTTTGAAGTCGGTGCCAGCCAGCACTTGAGAACAGTATAATTACCTACCTATTCAATGTTTGATATTATATGGCTTCGCGTGAAATAAATAGAAAAATGTTACTTTACAATTTTGAGAGAATTTCTTTTAGAAGTCGGTTTTAAGTTTTATACACTTGCTTTTAGTGAAAATGCTATCTAACAACTTTAAACCCAATCACCCACTCACCAATAGGATATCATCAAATCATTATGCATGTGTTTTATTAACCGATACACAGTCCTGTGGCTTCCATCATCACCTCACCAGCATGAAAGTTAAGGAGTCAAACCTCCCATCAACAGCTTACCTGAATAACCTGAAAGAATACAACTATCTATCTATACGTACCTATAATATTAAAAGAATTATCCTCAAACTCCTAACCGTTTAGGAATTGCAACTTCCATCACCAGCTCATCAACACGAACTGATGACTAGCAGACGCAAATACTTTAGTAGCTTTAGAAAATATATGAAACACGAAATACGTGCCTACAAAGTTTGAGGTTTGTCCTCGTTTTCCCTGGGACTCCATCATCGGATCCCGACTTGATGACAATGGAGGCACCTCAAGACACCTTTCGAATAAAAAGGCTTGAAAAGCAGTCCTCAATTAACAGAGAAATACATCTAGTGGAACAGGAACCTCTTCCTTTTTTGATATCGGTTAAAAATGCACACAAAAACTGATTTGTACATTTATCGAAGTTGTTCAGTGTACTCGTAACAAGTAGAAGGCCCAGTTAAAAACGATTAGGGACATATCACACACGCACGGCACGGCACGGCGCGCTCCTCTGGCCCCAAACCAGGATTCCCTGTGCTGAGGGAACTAGACACATGTCACACTTCATCATCATCATCGTTGATATGAATACCGAAGGACGTCCACTGCTGGACATAGGCCTTCCTTGAAAGATTGAATGTCAAACTTATATACTTACGTTTAAATAAATATACATAGATAGATAGATGTTAGGGTCTCCAACATAGCTGTTCCTCCCACGAATATTTTCCCTGTGTGGGGGGGATCGAACCTACGACTCTCGGTTAGGCAGGTGCGCTGCCGACGTGATCCCCCCCCCCTCCGCCCCTGTGGCTGTTTGCGAAAAATTGTAAACCCCGGTACGCGGCCGCCTTTCGAGAACATTACTACCCCAATGGACATCTATTATACGAGCTATGTGTCCACTGTAATTTAAGTTTAACGATGCTGTGAGCTATGTTGGTTACCTTGGTTTTCATACGGATCTTCTAATTTCTGATTCGATCACGTAGGAAAACTCCGAGCATATGCCGCGCCATTGCCCTTTGGCTACCTTAAATCTTCTTATGAGGCACATAAGCGATCACTGGCAACACTGAACACACACTGGTTGAATACCTTAGTCTTGAGACACTGAGGTATTTGTTAATTTTGAAGTTGTCTATCTCTGCGAGGTTTTCACATATTGTTTTGAAAATTTCCTGCATTTTGTGAGTAATAGTTTAAAAGCACAATCATCGATATAACGAGAGCTATGAGGATGTGAAAAACAGGTTGAAGGGCTTTATGCAAAAATAAACTTCGTGATTGCTGGAACTTGGCCTGGACACTACCGGGTGCTCAGACCTGGAACAAACAGTCAAGTTAGTTAGTTTCAACTTCGAGATAAAGATCAATCGCCGGATGCATTTCTACCAGCTTCCAGAAACCACAGTGTCTCAAGACTAAGAACTTCGACCAGTGTGCGTTGTTAGTATGAAACTGAGACATGGTTCGTTACTATAGGCCTTATAATAAGGCTCAAGGTCACCCGAAAGGCAATGGGCAAAGTGCGATGAATGCTCATAGTTTCTTTACGTGATCGAATCAGAAATGAGGAGATCTGTAGGAAATCAAGGAAACCGACAGAGCTCACAGAATTGCCAAAGTTAAGTGACAGTGGGCGGAGCTCATAGCTCGTAAAAAAAAATGCCCATTGGGGTAGTAAAGTCCGCCTATTCAAGGTGTCTGCACTGCATAACATAAAATCATCTGTTTTCCTTCAGAGCAATGAAGACAAGGAAGCAAAGAGACGCGGTTTCTCGGAGAGGGTCATCGCGTACGTGCGCAGGCGCCTCCACCCCCAGCCTGGTATGTACATTATTAAAGTGAAACTTTTATTACATCGTCTCAAATTTTTTCACCTGTGCGTCGCGTGACGGTCGGTATGATCGTTTCGTCCTCTGTACCGTAGCTCCAAGACGAGAGCTCAGCCATGATCGTTTCGTCCTCTGTACCGTAGCTCCAAGACGAGAGCAGCCATGATCGTTTCGTCCTCTGTACCGTAGCTCCAAGACGAGAGCAGCCATGATCGTTTCGTCCTCTGTACCGTAGCTCCAAGACGAGAGCAACCATGATCGTTTCGTCCTCTGTAAATGTCTATAATGTGAAAAAAGTTTCACTTTTACCGTGGTTTCATAAAACCACACACTACTTTTTTCATTGTTATAAAATAACTCGTATAATTACTTACTTTTAAACATTTGGTAGGTACAACCTGCAGTGAAATGCTTCAACGGTGCCTACCGGTCCATGACACAGAAAAACAATTAAAAATCTCTATACTACTAAGGTTCTCATCGAGTAGATAACGAGGAGATCCGTAGGAGAAAGTAACCGACATAGCTCTTAGAATTTCTAAACTCATGTGACAGTGGGCGGGGCACATAGCTCGTAGAACAGATGGCCGTTGGGGCAGTAAATTTCTCGAGTGGCGACCGCGCACCGAAAAACGTATCGTAGGCAGGCCTCCCACTCGGTGGACCGATGACCTGGTGAAGGTTTCGGGAAGCCGCTGGATGCGGGCAGCGCAGAACCGGATGTCGCGGAAATCTTTGGGGTAGGCCTTTGTCCAGCAGTGGACTGGACGTCCTCCGGCTGATATAAATAATTGAAAGAGTGAGTTAACAGTTCATTAAGAAATCAAATTAATGACAGAAACTTTACTATCCGCTTTATGTTTATATTTGAAGTTTACAAATAATTTCTGAATATTTAAGACCGTATTCATTTAAAATCGGCCTAAGTCGTCATGAGTTATTGACTTTGCTATGCTTGCTACAAGTTTTTGCACAGCGCGTAGTAATCATAAATCTATTCTTTGACACTTCTTACAAAAGCAGCGCCATCTAGCATTGAAACTGATAAATTGTACAACATACAGGCTTCCAAGCCTAAGCGTTCGTGTGGGAAATCACAGGTGGCGCTAGCTTCCAATGGCGTGAAGGGGTTGAGAATTTCCCACGTATTCACTCGGAAAATTTTAGGCAATACCTGACAGATGGCTCTGTTTATAAATTCTTGTAAAATGCAGAAATACAACTGCTAGCAACAACTTGGGCATTCTGTTCTAAAATTGTTTAGGGAGGGAGCCATACGGTGTATCTGTTAAAATCTTTTAGTGGGTTGTTTTATTTTGATTGTTTTTATTTTATTTTTTAAGCAATTTCAAAAAAAGTAGAAAGTTTTAAATTAGACTTTATGAATTTCATAAGCATTAGGTACTAACTTGCCGTCGTGTCAGTTAGTTAGTTTAGGACAAATCTTGGAAGATAATTAAAACCACTTCTCGGTGTCCGATTGAGCTTAAATTTTGCACAATGCATGGTTAGCTCAGTGACGTTATTCCAAATATAATAATATGTAGCAAAATTGGAGTCGGTTGATTTAAATGTGTTGAGCACTGTCATGCGCATGGATGCTCAAAGATGCGGGCAGCGCAGGACCGGTCGTCGTGAAAATCCTTGCGGAGGCCTTCGTCCAACAGTGGACGTCATTCAGCTGATATGATGAGCATAGTAAAATATTTATTTTTATTTATGATTTGAATTTGAAATTGATAGGTATTACTTACACAAGTATACATGCGATGACATGCAGGCAATGACCGCGCTTGGAGTCAAACGTTCTTCGCTTTACACACATCATTTATCAAACAAATTCAAAAAAGAATCCTGTTTCTCTTTTTAGGGTTCCGATGTGAACAAGGAACCCTTGTAGTTTCGCCATGTCTATCTGTCTGTCTGCGGCTTATTATTATACCAGCTCATATACGTCCCCACCGAGGGGCTCGATCCTACCCTGAATCAGGGCGATTAGGCCTTAGTCGACCACGCGGGCCCAGTGCGGGTTGGTCGACTTCACACACAACCTTCGAGTTTCTTCGAAGCCGTGTGCAGGTTTCCTCACGATGTCTTCCTTCACCGTTAAAGCAATCGGTAATGATATGTACGTAAGTTTTTGAAAAACTCATTGGTACATTGGCCGTCCAGATTTGAACCCGGTACCTCTGGTTAAATGGACCGAGTCGTTACCGGCTGAGCCACCGACGCTTTTTTTGAATAAATAAAATATATAAATTTTTTGAATTATCTGCGGCTTAGCTGAGAGATTATTATTACTAGAATCCTCCCCTTATATGTAGCATATCTCTGACTAGAAAGCTGTAGTTTCGCATGGGTATACACATTACTCACGCCGTCAAAGTTGTACAATAAAATGTTATTTTTTTTATAGTACCTCCCCTACATGTAAAGAGGGGGTGGTGTTTGGCTACACGTGGGGTGCGTTGAATAGCTCTTTCAAAATAACTGAGGGTTTAAAAAGACATTTTTATATTCGGGGATTGGTTTGCGAAGTATTAAGCTTTAAAGTGCAATTTTTAGTTCGGACATCTGAAAAAAATTAACTAGTATAGGACATAAAATGTAACTAGTATAGGACATAAAATCAATTTGAAAGGAAAACTATCACGGCTAAGTAGGCTATCTTAGTTTAGTAGTAATAATCGACCAACATAAGATGTGCAGTTGGATTTTGTTAAAAGTTAATAGATTTTCCATACCAAAATTTTCTATTACCACCTGCAAACATAATATTGTATTTTAAAATAAAGTGCCCTGGAAGAACGGCAAGTGCTTTTAATGGGACGCAACTTGCGTCAGCACGGTCGCCGCCAGTCGCCGCCAGTCGCCTGAGTCGGCCCGTCCTCCTGCCGTCGGCGCGGCGGCGGCAGGAGAAGAGGCTGAAGTACGCTGCGTTAGCGCCTCAATACATTTTTATACCTTTTGCCGTGGAGACTCTGGGCAGTTGGGGGACAGATGCGAAGCAGTGCATTGATGATTTGGGAAGAAGACTTAATAATGTAAGCGGCGACTCCCGCTCCGGTTCGTTCCTGGTGCAAAGGTTGGCCATTGCCATTCAGCGGGGTAGTGCAGCCGGCGTAACGGGCACCTTTGCGCCGGGTTCGGTAAGAGGCGGGTTATTTATTGACAGATTGTTATTTATAGACTGTCGTGGCCGTCCAGCCTTCATGGTGACTGACTGAACTGGCTGGCTGGTTACTGATGACGACATGACAAATGACACTTGGTAAAAAAGCTGACATCGGACCTGACACGGGACGAGACGTCTAAAATTGTAAAAATATAAAATAATTAGACCTATATTTCAATAAACCTTTGAAAGACTGTACAAAGTGGTCCTTCGATCGACTGACCAGCACTATGGACGGATCCGACAGGCTTACTAGGAGTCAGGCCAAAAAGCTAGAAGGTAAGCCGATTGGAGTTGAAAAGCCCGGCGAGACTTCTGAACGAGACCAGTCTCCGCCGTCGACAGTAAAATCTATAAAATCTGCACGGTCACAGTGTAGCGTGACGTCAAGTGCAAGACAACAGCTCGTAGAATTAAAACTGGAAGCCGCCAGGAAGGCTGCGGAGGTCGAAAAAAAGTTGATCTATGAGCAAACACAAAAGGCTGCAGAGGTCGAAAAAAACCTGATCTATGAGCAAATGCGAATTCAGGCTGAAGCACTCAGTGAGAAAGGCGACGACATCTCAGAGCGCAGTTTCCGGAGACGAATAGTTCAGCCGACAGCTGTTGACGCTACTGCCTCTCAGGCAGTACCTCCTTTAACTAAAGCAGAGATCTACACGCCTAAATTTGACCGAGTTGACCACGCGCGCGTTCCTGAGGGTGAGATCAACAAATTCCTAGCACGCCAAACTTCGATAAAAGAACTACCAACCTTTTCAGGAGAACCTGAAGACTGGCCGTTATTTTACAGCCAATTTAAGACCACCACACGTCTATGTCGATACAGCGACGATGAAAATATTGCTCGCCTAGCCAAATGTCTGCGGGGCAAAGCGCGAGACTCTGTATCCGCATTGCTGGTAAGCGCCACCAATTTACCCAAAATTATTGATACACTTCGACTACGTTTCGGCCGCCCGGAATATATAATCGAAATTATGCTGTCAAAAATAAAATCCATTCGTGAAATACGCCATGACGATGTGAATGGGCTAATAGAATACGCAACAGCTGTTCAAAATATTGTGGCCACGATGACAGGTACCGACGAGTCCGGCCAGCTGACTAACACGTCACTCATTCGCGAGATCATAAGCAAACTGCCGTCTCTTTTAAAATACCAATGGAGTTTTTATTTAAGCGAGAGAGAGTTTAATCACGCTACACTTATTGAATTATCTGAATGGCTTATGAAGATAGCGACGGCAGCCACTAGTATTGCACCCATGCCGAAGACAACTGAACGCGCAACACCGACTACGTCGAGACTTACACCTACACATGTACATCAGAGACATACCCCTAGTAGCATTTTGAGTTGGCTGTTTGTTGGGCCTCCGTGCACGCATTCGTTGGTCAACGGTAATGTCTGTCATACCTGTTTTCAGTTGTGCCAACGATATGGACCAATGTAGGCCCAACTACGAGCAACCCAACAGTAGTTTGAACAACGTAGGCCCAGACGTAGCTTTTTACATAGGGCCAACCATGTGTTTCCTCGTAGAGGGCCTACCGTATAGTTATTACTATAAACCTACGTTGGCTTTATGTTGGGTAAAGGTAGACAGACTTCAGTGCATCGCGGCTGATGTGCGCGGCTTATGCGACAATACATGTATGGCGTCGCTTCCGGGCTTTACGACAGATCGCGCGCGGCTGACGACTGACGTAGACTGCGCATATGTCGCAGACCTTGGAAGTCGGAAGCGGCGGCGGGCGCCATACATTTTCAGAGTGAGAGGCGGCGCCTGCGATCGGCCGCGATGCACAGGAATCTACTTCCACTTATAAACTAAAACATATTATTATTATTTTTATTGTAAAGTAGGCTTATATTGAATTGTAAGTATTGTAACAGGTTTTGAAACTATGACCTTCACTTTTTTAAAGAAACAAATTGTCGATATCATTACACAGCGTTACACACATACAAAAGAGGAGGGCGGAGGCACACCATTCATAGAAAGAATTCTATTCTATTAAAGATACCGCTGGATCACAACGACGACCTGCCACTCACCCCGAACGATTTCCTGATGATGACGACGACCTACCTTGACTACCCGACTGGAAATGTGACGACTGACGGGAGTCTAATACGACAGAACTACAAACAACTCCGACAGCTTACTGACCTTTTGTGGCAGAGGTGGGTCAAAGAGTATTTACCCACCCTTACCCGACGGGACAAATGGTTTGGACCGGTGAAGCCTTTGGTCGTAGGTGACGTAGTGGTGATCGCGGATGACCAGATGCCACGGAACCTATGGGTGAAAGGCATCATCACTCGCACCTACCCTGGAAGAGACGGGCAGGTAAGAGCAGCTGACGTGACGACAGGACAGGACCGACGGACTTACACCAGACCGGTACTGAAACTGTGTAGGCTGGATGTACGCCCCTCAACTTAAGTATCAGCTCTCTGATACTGGAGGTGGGGATGTCGTGGCCGTCCAGCCTTCATGGTGACTGACTGAACTGGCTGGCTGGTTACTGATGACGACATGACAAATGACACTTGGTAAAAAAGCTGACATCGGACCTGACACGGGACGAGACGTCTAAAATTGTAAAAATATAAAATAATTAGACCTATATTTCAATAAACCTTTGAAAGACTGTACATAGACTATTATGATATATGTTTTTTTGAATTTTGACATAGGTATATGTTTTATAAGATATGACATAAAATTTTAACCAATAAATAAACATTTATTTTTGAAAATACTTCGGAATCCTACATTGCACGTGTCCGACTCGCACTTGGCCGGTTTTTCTCTAGCCTTCGGTTGTATTGCAACGTCAGTAGAGCCAGCCGGCCGGCACTGGGCCGGAGCTCCTCTATGAAAGACCTCAGACGATTCCAGCGTGCCGAGCAAATTCCTGTCGAGCTAACTTTCGAGCTGGTTTACTTGCTAGCGGCGCGAGCGCAGATTTTATCTGAATATTGAACATCGACGTGTTAGCGCCACTCCATCTCCACAAACGTGAACCCACGGACGTCAATATATCGACTGAAGCGCTCGACGGGTCTACAAGACTTTTGTGAAACTTAGGAAACGCAAACAATAGTCCATGAAATTAAATGTTTAGAAAGGGTTTTATTTATTTTTCACTATTATATGGTAGGCATGCGTTAAGATAAAACGGCGTCCTTATGATGATAGGGGACAGGGTTGACTGCCCCTATATGCTTCACTACTGCGGACTCCACGTCCCCAGCAGTTAAGCAACATTGTGATGGAATCTAATTTATTTAATTATCTACTAACACCTAGGATAAGTCACCTACTAACAAAAAATAAAAGTTTAAAAAACTTAAAAACCGACTTCAAAATGAAATTCACTCAAAAGTATGAAATAATATTATTATACTTAGATAAACGACATTAAAAAAGCGTCGGTGGCTCAACCGGTAACGACTCGGTCCATCTAACCAGAGGTACCGGGTTCAAATCTGGACGGCCAATGTACCAATGAGTTTTTCAAAAAACTTACGTACATACTTACGGAAAACATCGTGAGGAAACCTGCACACGCCTGCGAAGAAACTCGAAGGTTGTGTGTGAAGTCAACCAACCCGCACTGGGCCCGCGTGGTCGACTAAGGCCTAATCGCCTGATTCAGGGTAGGCTCGAGTCCCTCGGTGGGAACGTATATGAGCTGATATAATAATAATAATAACACGACATTAACCAACAATAACGACATCAAAGGTGGATACGAATTAAATTAGGGGCCTAAATTTATTTTTGAGGTCGGTATCAGTATACCAGCTACTTACGTATCAAATGTTTTAGATTCGATGGCATTGCTGACACCGACCTCAAAAAAAAATTTAGGCCCCTAATTTAATTCCAACCCACCTTTGATTTCGTTATTGTTGGTTAATGTCGTGTATATAAGTATAAAAATATTATTTCATACTTTTGAGTGAATTTCATTTTGAACTCGGTTTTTAAGTTATTTAAACTTTTATTTTTATTTTATTTATTTTTAGTGATAATGCTATCTATCTAACAACATTATACCCAATCACCCACTCGCCAATAGGAACCATGAAATCATAATTCATAATGCATTTGTTTCATTAACAGATACAGATTCCTGTGGCCTCCATCATCATTTCAACAGCATGAAAGTTAAGGAGTTAAATCTTCCATCATCAGCTCATCTGAATAACCTGAAAGAATACAACTATCGGTCTACGTAAAATTTTTAAAGAATTATCCTCCAACTCCTAACCGTTAAGGAGTTGTACCTTCCTTCATCAGCTCATCTGATGATGATGAGGAGATGATGACTACCAGACGCCAAAACTTGAATAGTTTTAGGAAATACATGAAACACGTAACATGTGCCTATAAAATTTGAGGGTTGTTCTCGATTTCCCTGGGATCCCATCATCAGATCCTGACTTGGTGACAATGGGACCTCCTCGGGAAGATACTCTTTCAAATAAAAAAAGAATTTTGAAAATCGGTTTGACAAACGGCGGAGATATCGCGTAACAAACATACAAAAAAAACATACAGTCGAATTGTGAACCTCCTCCTTTTTGAAGTCGGTTGAAAATGTAAGTCTTATTATTATTAAATAGGTATTTTTGTTTTTTTTAGTGTGTCTTATCATTGGTTTGCTATGATGATATTTAGCTTGTACGACCCATGATACAGTGAAGGAAAAGTTCGCGAGGAAACCTGTACACGCGTGCGAAGAAACTCGAAGGTTGTGATACCACCAGTGTGCCCTGTCAGTGCGTTTGTACTGGCAGATGGAACCGACCGGCGTTACGTTTGTACTGGCAGATGGAACCGACCGGCGTTACGTTTGTACTGGCAGATGGAACCGACCGGCGTTACGTTTGTACTGGCAGATGGAACCGACCGGCGTTACGTTTGTACTGGCAGATGGAACCGACCGGCGTTACGTTTGTACTGGCAGATGGAACCGACCGGCGTTACGTTTGTACTGGCAGATGGAACCGACCGGCGTTACGTTTGTGCTGGCAGATGGAACCGACCGGCGTTACGTTTGTACTGGCAGATGGAACCGACCGGCGTTACGTTTGTACTGGCAGATGGAACCGAACGGCGTTACGGTGTGGATCCTCTACATTACAGAGCTGTCATTTTCGAAAGGACAAGCTTGTTGTTGGCCGTGGGGGCCTTAGCAACTCCACCGGGCTGGGGAGGCGAGTGCGGAGTGCGGAGTGCGGAGTGTGGAGTGCGGGTAGGGTAGTGTAGTGTAGTGTAGGGTAGGGTAGGGTAGGGTAGGGTAGGGTAGGGTAGGGCAGTATACTGTAATGTAAGGCGGTACGTAGTTCGCCGGGACAGCTAGTATATATATATATATATATATAAATGAATCCCTATTTCCCTTTGTCACGTCATCACGCGTGAATGGCTGGACCGATTTCGCTAATTCTTTTTTTGTCGAGTTCGTTATTGTCAGGAGAAGGTTCTTATGTAGGGTAGGGTAGGGTAGGGTAGGGTAGGGTAGGGTAGGGTAGGGTAGGGTTGGGTAGTGTAGTGTAGGATAGGGTAGTGTAGTGTAGTGTAGGGTAGGGTAGGGTAGTGTAGTGTAGTGTAGTGTAGTGTAGTGTAGGGTAGGGTAGGGTAGGGTAGGGTAGTATAGTGTAGTGTAAGGTGGAACGTAGTTCGCCGGGACAGCTAGTAAGTAAATAATAATTATAATAAGTAAATACAACGGTGTTCTTCGTTAAAACTCTTGAAGTTTCGCTTCAATGGGGACCACATATTGAAACATTAGCGGGAAGGCTCAGTTCAACTGCTTATGCTGTTAAGAAATAATCATCAATTAGTTTAAAAAACAAAAAAAAAACGCTTTTAGTGAACACGTTAAGTAGTTATCTTGGATGTCCGCCATGTTGGATTTATGTCACATGACTATTTATTCGTATTCCTGACAGCCAACCCTTTCATTTGATACCCATATCATGGGGGTGGATTTCAAACAGCCAGTCCTCCATCTTGGGGAGGCCGCCATATTGGATTTGTAATGACGTTTCTTAGCTAGTCATGTATTGTCATCAGAATTCAGAGCGTGTGCAAAATTTCATCCTAATCAAAGACCGGCAAGTGGGGCAAATTAAGATTCCAAGATTTTCTTACATTTTTTTTATTCACAATTGGTAAACCCTTGACAACATCTCACTTGGTGGTAAGTGACGATGTTGCCGAAAATGGAAGCGGGCTAACCAAGATTTCCCAACGCAATGGGGAAACTGGCTATCTTATCTTCATGCCGGAACACACCAATGATATCAACATTGATATTTGGCGGCAAGACTTAGATAAGATGGTGGTAGCTAGCCAGGCGGGCTTAGAAAATGCCCTACCACCAACCAAACCGAGTCTTACAATTGACCCCGCCGGGAATCGAACCTGCGACCTCCTGTGTAAAGCCAGTGAACTTTGCCTCTGAGCTACGAAGGCGGTTAATACATAGTTAGTTACAAGTGAAGCTAGTAAAAGCGTGTTAAATGAGGCAGTTAACGGATGTAGGTAGTACTGTTAGACTAGTTTATTTTAGTTACTTCCACAGTATAATGTATGGCATCTTACTGTGGATGCGGCTGACATAGAAAATATTTAGGTCCGCATAAAAGGCAGTGTAAAATCGGTGGAAATAAAAAAATAAAATGCCAAAATTTGTTGCTCTTTAGTTGCTAATTGGCTTAGTGATGGCTTACGGAACTGAGACATAGTCGCTTACGATGGGCCTCATAAGAAGCTCAAGGTCATCCAAAGGGCAATAGAGCGTGCGTGAAGTTTCTCTGCGTGATCGAATGAATCAGAAACGAGGAGATCCGCAGGAGAACGAAAGTAACCGACATAGCTCACAGAATCGCTAAACTGAAGTGGCAGTGGGCAGGGCACATAGCTCGAAGAGCAGATGGCTGTTGGGGCAGTATAGTTCTCGAGTTGCGACTGCGCTTCGGGAAACGTAGCGTGGGCAGACCTTCCACGCGGTGGACTGACGACCTGGAGAAGATCGCGGGAAGCCGACGGATGTGGGCAGCGCAGGACCGGTCGTCGTGGAAATCCTTGAGGGAGGTCTTTATCCATATTTATCCAGTGGACGTTTTTCGGTTGATATGATGATGAAACTGACCTACAAATGACATTTTAATTTAACTCAGTCTCAAATAGGCTATATCCATTTTATTTACATTACATAAATTGAAATTATGCCCATCACTTTTTTTGGAAATAAATGCATTTTTTACGAACGTACATACAAGATGTTTTCATATATGAAGTGACTAGCGTCAGTTAAAATGTTGATTTTCTTAAACTTATTGTGTGGATAGCTCTGTTCTGCGAGATGAAAATAGTTTAGGTCCGTAAAATAGGCAGTGTAAAATCGGCGGAAATATAAAAATAAAACGCCAAAATTTGTTGCTTTTTAGTTGCTAATTAGTTGCCAAAAAGAAAAATTTTGTTGCTCTAACCGATCGAAAAAAATCGGCAACAGATCTAGCTTACCGTTGGGTTAGCGTGAAAAAAATCAATAAATACGTTGCGTAAATGCAAGTGAATTTGTTGCTAATTTGTTGCTTTAGAAAAAAATGTACATATTTTTTCAATTTCTTCAAAATGAATATTTTGTCCACGCCATTAGTTGCTGCTCACGGGATGACTTGTCATTTTTTATAGAGTCAGCAACAAAATAAAAACCGGAAGTCGGAAAAGTTTTGACGGTAGCTTGTTTCCCGATTTTTCCAAGTAAAATTTAATTAAAAAAAAAACTGGTCTGCAAAGTCGGTTAACGGACGATTATTTTACGTGATGACGTCATAAGAAAACATTAAGTTTTCACACGTTGTTGAGTCATGCATTTACAAACAAACCGCTCACGTAAGCTTAACTCCAGATTTTTCTAGTAAAATTTGTTTGAAAAATAGTCAACGTGTGTAAAGTCAGCAAAAAAATAAAAACTGGAAGTCAGAAAAGTTTAGAGACCGGTTTACTCACAAACTGGCCACGCTAGCTTATTTCCCGATTTTTCCAAGTAAAATTTAATTAAAAAATTAGTTGCTGCTCATAGCTTGACTCATTGACGTGTGTATAGTCAGCAACAAAATAAAAACTGGAAGTCGAAAAAGTTTGGAGGCCGGTTTACGAACAAACCGGTCACGATAGCTTATTTCCCGATTTTTCCGAGTAAAATTCAATTAAAAAGTTAGTTGCTGCTCACAGCCTTTTTGAAGTGTGTAGAGTCAGCAACAACAATAAAATTCGGAAATCGAAAAAAATGGGATGCCAGTTTACTGACGAACCGGGCACGATAGCTTTTTTCCTAACAAAATTCAATTTTAAAATTAGTTGCTGCCCACAAAATGACTCGTTAACATGTGTAGAGTCAGCAACAAAAGGAAAACTGTAAGTCGGAAAAGTTTACAGGCCGGTTTATGAACAAACCGGTCACGCTAGCTTAACCCCTGAGTTTTCTTAATAAAATTTTGTTTAAAGATGGGAAAACTTATGAAACTGATTTACTAACAAGCCGGTCATGCTACCTTAACTCCCGATTTTTTCGAGTAAAATTCAATTTAAAAGTTAGTTGCTGTTCACAGCTTGCTTACCTATCACTTATGTAGAGCCAGCAACAAAATATACACTGGAAGTTTTAAAAGTTTGTAGGTGACTCATTTGTTAGTAAACCAGCCTTCAAATTTTACCGACTTCCGGTTTTTATTTTGTTTACTTTACACACGTTGACGAGTCATTCAGTGAGCGGCAACAAATTTTTTAACAAAACTTTACTCGGAAAAATACGGGACTTATGCTAGCATGATGTGTTTGTTGGTAAACCGGTCTTTCAACTTTATGATGTCTGGTTTTTATTTTGTTGCTAACTCTACATACGTTGTCGAAACATGCAGTGGCAGCAACTTATTTTTAAATTGCATTTTATTCGGAAAAATTGGGAGTTAAGCTAGCATGACCGGTTTGTTAGTAAACTAAACTAAACTTTTCCGACTTTCGGTTTTTATTTTGTTGCTGGCTCTACACATGTGGACGAATAATGCAGTGAGCAGAAAATATTTTTTTACTAACATTTTACTAGATAAAATCAGGAGTTAGCTGGCATGACCGGTTTGTTTGTAAACCGGTCTCAAAAGTTATACGCCTTCCAGATTTCAATTTGTTGCTAACTCCATGCAAACTGACAAATCATCCCATGAGCAGCAACTAGTTTTCAAACAGAACTTTTCCGCCAAAAATCGGCTGGCGTAGACTGGACACTATTAATTTTGATATAATTGAAAAAAATCCCTTTTTTTTTAAAGCAACAAATTAGCTACAAATTCACTTGCATTTACGCAACGTATTTATTGATTTTTTTCACGCTAACCCAACGGTAAGCTAGATCTGTTGCCGATTTTTTTCGATCGGTTAGAGCAACAAAATTTTTCTTTTTGGCAACTAATTAGCAACTAAAAAGCAACAAATTTTGGCGTTTTATTTTTATATTTCCGCCGATTTTACACTGCCTATTTTACGGACCTAAACTATTTTCATCTCGCAGAACAGAGCTATCCACACAATAAGTTTAAGAAAATCAACATTTTAACTGACGCTAGTCACTTCATATATGAAAACATCTTGTATGTACGTTCGTAAAAAATGCATTTATTTCCAAAAAAAGTGATGGGCATAATTTCAATTTATGTAATGTAAATAAAATGGATATAGCCTATTTGAGACTGAGTTAAATTAAAATGTCATTTGTAGGTCAGTGTCATCATCATATCAGCCGAAAAACGTCCACTGCTGGATAAAAGCCTCCCTCAAGGATTTCCACGACGGCCGGTCTTGCGCTGCCCACATCCGTCGGCTTCCCGCGATCTTCTCCATGTCGTCAGTCCACCACGTGGAAGGTTTGCCCACGCTACGTTTCCCGAAGCGCAGTCGCCACTCGAGAACTATACTGCCCCAACAGCCATCTGCTCTTCGAGCTATGTGCCCTGCCCACTGCCACTTCAGTTTAGCGATTCTGTGAGCTATGTCGGTTACTTTCGTTCTCCTGCGGATCTCCTCGTTTCTGATTCGCTCACGCAGAGAAGCTCCGAGCATAGCACGCTCCATTGCCCTTTGGGTGACCTTTAGCCTTCTTATGAGGCTCATAGTAAGCGACTATGTCTCAGTTCCGTAAGCCATCCCTGGCAAGCCTTAGTCTTGAGATACTGCGGTATTTGGGACGTAAATATATTGTGAAGCTTTCTCAACGCTGCCAAGCCGAGTAGGATACGTCAATTATCTCTTTCTTGATATTGGACCTACCTAGCTGGACTGTTTGTCCCAGGTATACATATTCGTCAACAACTTCCAGTGTAGAGTCTCCAACCTTTAGAGGGGTGGGTGCGACACGGACATTTAACATTATTTTCGTCTTTTCCATGTTCATTTTAAGACACACTTGTTGAGAGACTTTACTGAGGTCATCAAAAATTATGCTTAGTTCTTCCATAGTCTTAGCCAAGCAAAAGTCTCTAAAATAAAATTCTAGAGAATAAAACTAAAATAGTTTTCCAGAGAAAAAAATCAAGATTTCAAAACATTTATTCAAAATAGGTGTAAATTATTCTCTCTCTGACAGTCATAAAATAGTAAAAACATAATTATACATGTAAATTGTGATAAATAAAAAAATAAACAAACATTAGTTAATGACGTCAAAATTATTGATATAAAACAGTTTAGGTATGTCATCAGAACATGAAAATAATTTTCAAAAAACCTAAAAACTTTTAGGTACTTATAAGCTTTTAATATTACATTGTCATGCGATGTCCATATGCGTGAAAAATTTTAGCTCTATAGTAAACCAATTGTAAACTTTTGAAAGAGTGTCGTTTACGTCTTCAGACATAATAGTTTTTCTGTCAACCTTATAAACTATTGATGTATCATCCGCAAACAACACAATTTCCGACAGTGATTCAACCATGCATGGCAGATCATATAAATAAACTTAAAAAAGGAAAGGTCCCAAAATATAACCTTGAGGCACACCCATCTTAATCCGAGAACCCTTTGATTTCGTACCATTTATTTGTACTTTTTGTATCCTATTTACTAAATACGATTTAAAAAGATCTAGAGCCTTTTTTAACACCATAATGGTCCAGTTTTACATGCAGAGTTTTATGTTCCATGGAATCGAATGCCTTTGACAAGTCGCAGAAGATCCCTATCGCTTTTTGGAATCTCTAAAAAATCATATATGTTTTTAATGAGTTCAACTCCAGCGTCTGTTTGTTTGTAAACTCTTTATTGCTTTAAAACAAATACATTAAATATTAAGACAAAAGAAAATACATTTAGAAAAGGCGGACTTATCCCTTTCGGGATCTCTTCCAGTCAACCTTGGAATGCTGAAAGGACTTCAGAGCATACGGTCAGGTAAAGTTTACGTGTAAAAAAAAAAAATATATTTAACTATCATATAATCTTTTCCAGTAATTATATTAATATATACATAGATTACTATACCAATACAAAATATTATATACTTATATATTATAATAAATACATACTCTAATTACATATTATAATATATTTAGCTTAAAGGAGGAGTATTAAGGTAATGTTTTTTCAGTGCAGTCTTGAATGCAAGGAGCGAGGGGCACATTCTGATATCCACTGGTAATGAATTCCAAAGGCGCGCAGCTTGGACAGTGAAAGAATTGGTGTACGACGTACGTCTTCGAGCAGTGAGAAGGAATAACGAGCGCACGATTCTTGCTGGATCGGAGACGGCATTCCTTTGACGTACAGAAGTTGAAACTCTCTTGGAGATACTCGGGAGCCGCAGGGTTAAACAGCGCATTGAATAGAAGAGAAAGGATATGGATGTTCCTGCGCTGGCGGATAGGTAGCCAATTAAGTTTATTACGGTATTCCGAGATGTGATCAAACTTCCGCAGTCCAAAAATGTATCTTATGCATTGATTCTGGAGACCTCTAACTTCAGAATGAGTTCAACAGATGGATCGAGATAAGCGACATCGCCGTAGTCAAGAAGGGGAAGCAAAAGTGAGCGAACTAGCAAAAGCTTGGTCTCAAAAGGAAGGAAGTTCTGTAGGCGCTTTAAAGAGTGGAGGGAGGCAAATACTTTCCGGCTCACTTCGCAAATTTGTGGAGACCAGGATAAGGTTTGGTCCATGATGATGCCTAGATTTTTGACAGTGGGAGACAAAGGAAGAATAGTGTTATTAAATACTAGGTTAGGCATCACCATGTCCCGAAACTTGGAAATAAAGTGATTGCCCCCGATCACTATTGCCTGGGTCTTGGAAGCATTGACAAGGAGTCCAAAGTTTTTCGACCATTTAGCGATAGTGCGAAGGTCAGCGTTGACTATGCTGATGGCCTCAGAAAAGTTAAACAAAGGGGCGGAAGAATAAATTTGGAGATCATCAGCATAAAGATGATAAGAAGACCGATGAGAGCTGGTGATGCTATTAATGAAAATAGAAAATAAAATAGGGGAGAGTACGCCTCCTCGAGGGACACCAGATTCAATCGTACACCAGTTGGAAGACTTGTCATCCATCTTAACTAATTGCGAACGATCAGAGAGATATGACCGGAACCAGGACAGGGCTGCTGAGGACAGGTTGAGGGAATCAAGGACGCCTAAAAGGATATCGAAGTCAACCGTGTTAAATGCACTGCTAAAATCCAGGAGGATTAGTAGCGTGAGTTCCTAATTTTCAATATTGTGTCGAATATCATCTGCAATTTTCACTGTTCTGGAACTGCGTCTGTTGAGAACGTCCCTTTGTAAAGCCACTGCAGGTTATAGAGTAATTTTATTGATGTTAAAATGAGCCTACATTTGGTTAAGTATATTTTTTTCAAACATGCGTAAGTTTCTTTACGTTTTTTGTATGGATACCCCCTTATTTTTTAACTTTTTCTATGTTTTAGTATTTGCTGTGATAGTGGCAATAGAAATACATCAACTGTAAAAATTCAACTGTATTGCTATCACGGTTCATAAAATACGCCCTGGTGATAGACGGACAGACAGCGAAGTCTTAGCAATAGGGTCCCGTTATTACCCTTTGGGTACGAAACCTTCATCATCATCATCATATCAGCCGAAGGAAGTCCACTGCTGGACATAGGCCTCCCCCAAGGATCTCCACAACGACCGGTTCTGCGCTGCCCGCATCCAGCGGCTTCCCGCGACCTTCACCAGGTCATCGGTCCACCGAGTGGGAGGCCTGCCTACACTACGCTTTCCGGTGCGTGGTCGCCACTCGAGAACTTTACTACCCCAACGGCCATCTGTTCTACGAGCAATGTGCCCCGCCCACTGCCACTTAAGTTTAGCAATTCTGAGAGCTATGTCGGTTACTTTGGACCTTAAAAATCATTTATTATTTTTTTACTAAAAATGGCTTTAACGATTTTAATGAAACTTTGTGAACAACTAGGACTTATTAAGGTCTACTGCACAACCTAAATATTCAAGGAAAATCGTAGGAAAGTACCTCCCGTACAAACTGAAATTATTTGTAAATGTTTCATCAAATCTGATATACCTTACTGTATTCCTTGCTCTTGCTACCAAGTAGAAGTGTAGTTTATAGTTGACTAGCTGTCCCGGCAAAATTCGTACCACCTTACACTACACTACACTACCCTACACTACTCTACACTACCCTACCCTACCCTACATAAGAACCTTATCCTAACAATAAAGAAATCAACAATAAAAGAATTAGCGAAGTCGGTCCAGCCGTTCACACGTGCTTCGATGACCAGAAGAAAAAGGAGTTCATCTTATATATAAAATTCTCGTGTCACAATGTTCGTGGCCGTACTCCTCCGAAACGGTTTGACCGATTTTCATGAAATTTTGTGAGCATATTGAGTAGGTCTGAGAATCGGCCAACATCTATTTTATTTTAGGGTAGGGTAGGGTAGTGTAGGGTAGGTTAGGGTAGTGTTGTGGTTGGTAGTGTAGGGTAGGGTAGTGTAGTGTAGTGTATGTAGGGTAGGGTAGGGTAGTGTAGGGTAGGGTAGGGTAGTGTAGTGTAGGGTAGTGTAGTGTAGGGTAGTGTAGTGTAGGGTAGTGTAGTGTAGGGTAGTGTAGGGTAGGGTAGTGTAGTGTAGTGTATGTAGGGTAGGGTAGTGTAGGTTAGGGTAGTGTAGGGTAGGGTAGGGTAGTGTAGTGTAGGGTAGTGTAGTGTAGGGTAGTGTAGTGTAGGGTAGTGTAGGGTAGGGTAGTGTAGTGTAGTGTATGTAGGGTAGGGTAGTGTAGGGTAGGGTAGTGAAGTGTAGGGTAGGGTAGGGTAGTGTAGTGTAGTGTATGTAGGGTAGGGTAGTGTAGGTTAGGGTAGTGTAGGGTAGGGTAGTGTAGTGTAGTGTATGTAGGGTAGGGTAGTGTAGGTTAGGGTAGTGTAGGGTAGGGTAGTGAAGTGTAGGGTAGGGTAGGGTAGTGTAGTGTAGTGTAGTGTAGGGTAGGGTAGGGTAGGGCAGTGTAATGTTATTCAAGGCGGTACGTAGTTCGCCGGGACAGCTAGTAATGTATATCTTCTTAATATAATAAATCTCGTGTCACAATGTTTGTCCCCAATGGACTCCTAAACCACTTAACCGATTATAATAAAATTCGCACACCATGTGCAGTTCGATCCAACTTGAGAGATAGGATAGTTTAAATCTCAAATTATAGTCGCAATTTTAATTTTTTGCTAATCTTAATATATATAAATCTCGTGTCACAATGTTTGTCCTCAATGGACTCCTAAACCACTTAACCGATTATAATAAAATTCGCACACCATGTGCAGTTCGATCCAACTTGAGAGATAGGATAGCGTAGGGTAGGGTAGTGTAGGGTAGGGTAGTGTAGGGTAGGGTAGGGTAGAGTAGTGTAGGGTAGGATAGTGTAGTGTAGGGTAGGGTAGTGTAGTGTAGTGTAGTGTATGTAGGGTAGGGTAGGGTAGTGTAGGGTAGGGTAGTGTAGTGTAGTGTAGGGTAGTGTAGGGTAGGGCAGGGCAGTGTAATGTAATGTAAGGCGGTACGAAGTTCGCCGGGACAGCTAGTCTTAATATATATAAATCTCGTGTCACAATGTTTGTCCCCAATGGACTCCTAAACCACTTAACCGATTATAATCAAATTCGCACACCATGTGCAGTTCGATCCAACTTGAGAGATAGGATAGTTTAAATCTCAAATTATAGTCGCAATTTTAATTTTTTGCTAATTATTTGTCTGTTATTATTTGACAGTCACAATTATCTGTTAACTCCAAATGATTCTAACAGATGTCGATACCTTTCGACTGGGTAGGGTAGTGCAGTGTAGGGTAGTGTAGTGTAGGGTAGTGTAGTGTAGTGTATGTTGGGTAGGGTAGGGTAGGGTAGTGTAGTGTAGGGTAGTGTAGAGTATTGTAGGGTAGTGTAGGGTATTGTAGGGTAGTGTAGGGTAGGGTAGTGTAGTGTAGTGTATGTAGGGTAGTGTAGGGTAGGGTAGTGTAGTGTAGTGTAGGGTAGGGTAGGGTAGGGCAGTGTAATGTAATGTAAGGCGGTACGAAGTTCGCCGGGACAGCTAGTAATATATAGATTTATGTACGTTCGACTACGACAGATAGTTCAGGCTTCGCGAGAAAGTATACACAGCGTGGCTATATAATTTATTTTAAATTAACAATTGGTAAGCCTTTTGCAGCATCTCACCTGATAGTAAGTGACGATGATGCCGAAGACGGAAGTGAGCTTACCAAGATTCCCCAACGCAATGAGGAACTGGCTATCTTATCTTCAAGTCGAAATACAACAATGCAGTTAACACGAAATGTTTTGCGGAAAGACTTAGATAAGACGGTGCTGGCTAGCCAGGCGGGCTTAGAAAGTGCCCTTCCACCAACCAACCGAGTCTTACGAAGTTAGACTCCGCCGGGAATCCAATCCCCGACCTCCCGATGTAAAGCTAATGGACTTAAACTTTACGCCACGGAGGTGGTTAATTTCTTTATTGTGTAACACTAGTATGATAATACTGTATAATACGAACCTATATCTATACAGGGTGTAACAAAATTGGTGTGGGTCCCGTTAACTGGGGGTTCCACTCGTCATACTGAACAACTTTCTCCAAGCAACCCATAGACAATTCTCAAAAAAAAATTGGACCCTCCATACTAAATTGCACAAAATCGGTCGATCAGCTGATCGATCTGTATGAAGAGTAATATATTTTTTTTTGCGATTTCAGCAAAGTCGTAGAAGAAAAGTTGTTCAGTATGATGAGTAGAAGCCCCAGTTAACGGGACCTACACCAATTTTGTTACACCCTGAATATTTCCTTGTGAAAATATTATGATCCAGCCGGTTTCCTTTTTGTGAACAAGAACTAGAATAATAATGAGGAGGGTTATGTTATGGGCTATAAACAGGGTGATGCAAAAACTAGTTTTTACGGCGGCTGTCCCTCGTAAACAAGTGTCTGGTGTCGCGAGCGCCGCCTCCTGCAGGCGCGGCGCGAGGAGAGCGTACGAATAACGCTACTTTAGGTGGCGTGTAATTCTGCCAAAGATAATGCTACGGACTGTTTTTTAACTTTGGACTGTGCCAATAAATAAAAAAGGCGTGTGGCACTCGTGGACTGCTGCGGTAAAGCTATTGCATAGCATTTTTTGTCAACTTATGCAATTATAATTATTTATTAATTTTTTATTTATGCAGTATTTACCAGTACCATATAGTCTTTGGGGCGCGTGATGTTTAGGTAATAAATTAACACTAAGAAAGTTCATCATCATCATCCGCCATCATCAATCGCCATCGCCATCGCCATCGCCATCGCCATCGCCATCGTCATCGCCATGGTCATCGTCATCATCATCATAATCTCATCATCATCATCATCATGATGGATAGATAGATGGCACTGTAAATTTTTTAGAACTCAATATATTTTTTTTTGGGGTGTCAGGTTTTATTTTCGTTCCGAAATTTCTTGATTCGGTTCCCTCAAAGCCCGCGATAAAAGCTATACAATAGCTTAATAAAATGACTTCCATTTCCGCTTTCCCGTACAAACTTCAACAGCGCCATATTGTTACTGAGCATACGAGTACATGCATCGCTCTCGTGGCAGCGCGGCGCGGCGTTGCACGTTGCACGTTGGTGGCTCCACGGCAACCACTCCGCCCTCGTAACCAACTTAGAAGTCCGGATTTGAATGTAAGGGACCAGGACAAAATCCAAGGGTTAGATGGTGTTGTTTGTATAGTACTTAGCATCACCCGCGGTCACTTGCAGAGCGTTCAGGTTTGCACCGCGAGTTTCATACACATCCGCAATCAGATGTGCAAGTTTCCCTTCACCTCTAAAGCAATCGGTCGGTTAGTTTATTACAGAGGATTTACAAACAATATTGATACATAGGCCGTTACGGGATTTGAATCTGGGACATGTGGTTACGAAGGGCGAGCCTTCACCGTTAAGCCATCGATGCTGCTCTAAATTGTTTCATAATCAGGATCATCATCATATCAGCCGAAGGATGTCCGCTGCTGAACAAAGACCTGCCCCAAGGATTGCCACTGTGCTGCCCGCATCCAACGGCTTCCCGCGACCTTCGACAGGTCATCGGTCCACCGAGTGGGAGGCCTGCCTAAACTGTTTACACGAACGTTTTAATAGGCGCCGTCAACTAGATTACGAGCGCCAGCTGTGGGTTAACTCCAGTTTTCATTAATAACAAAGACATTAACTTAACTGCTAATTAATCTGAACGCTTGTTAGTAAATTAATTAACCGTATCTACGCGCCAGTCGTGCTCGGTGCTCGGGGCTCGGGACTCGGCGCGACGAGATCAAATATAATTATTTATAAATTATTACTACTAAATGATGTTAATTACTTATTACTGAACTAGTGGATGCCCGCAGCTTCGCCCGTGCAGATCCCTATTTTTGCGGTTCCCGTGGGAATTTCCCAAAATCCTTTCTTAGAGGATGCCTACGTCATAACATCTACCTGCATGCCAAATTTCAGCCCGATCCGTCCGGTGGTTTGGGCTGTGAGTTGATAGATCACTATGTCAGTCAGTCAGTCACCTTTGAGTTATATATATTTAGATGAGGCGTTTGGTTTAAAGTAGGTTTAGGATAAAATAACGGTCAAACCACTAAAAAGGTTTTGCCGAATGTCACCGCAAACGTGGACAGGGTGCATGATTGCTGTAGAGTGCCAAATGATCGATTCGTCTGATTAAACTGAACAACCCGTACAACTGGACCAAAAATTTGTATGGAAAGTTGTTCAGTTTCGTGAGTAGTATGTGTCATTTTGTCGCTTTTTTAGCGAATAAAAAATGCTTGTACACGATGTAGGCGAAGTGAAGGTGATTCTATAGAGACGGGCTTACATTAACGAACTGAACAACTTTCTTCTTTATTAACTTGCATTAGTTCTTCTGGAGTTGTTTAACTGATGGATTAGCCAACATTGTATTTGAAGCACAACAATATTTTGTAAACATTTCAACGAGTTGTACCACACAAGTTATTTAGTTTCATGAGCATGAACACATAAATGAGCATAGTATAAGGTCAATCGAGCCGATTTCGGTCATGGCGGCTGCTACTGACTCCTAAGCCGGTTCCGGGACATGGCAGCTGCTACCGGCCCCTTAAGCCGGTTCCGGACATGACGCTGCTACCTACTCCTAAGCCGGTTCCGGACATGATGCTGCTATCGACTCCTGAGCCAGTTCCGGACATGACGCTGCTATCGACTCCTAAGCCAGTTCCGGACATGACGCTGCTACCGACTCCTAAGCCAGTTTCAGCCACGGCGGCTGGCACTGAGGGACTGTGATTAACTGTGGACGTCTTCCAGCTGTAGGTAGTGTTTATATTTGCTTGCCGTAACATGATCAAAACACAGCAGAGCCGGCACATGCAGGCTGCGAGCGACACGCCCGTCACGCCGTTACTGATTTATAGCGCCGAGCGGAGCCCGCGCCCACTCGAGTGGCGGTCTGCCGCGGACGCTGCATTTTCACCAACATCAACAGTGAAATAAATTATCTTATTTCCCTATTTGTAGACGTTCCGTCAATGTCAACATTGTCCGTAACAAAAGGCACGCACACAAGTAGAACAGATGGGTAAATTTTGAAACTACATTTACTGGAAACTACTGACTACGCTGACGTAATCGGCATGTTTTAATTTGAACAAGGACCCAAGTTAATCTGCATTCATAGTACGTTTGAAATACATGCAAAAAATACAGAAAATTTGGAGTCAAAGGAATTTAAATCAGCTTTAAAAACAGACGGTTTTCTCGTGTTTGCATTTATTTGAATCTGTTTACAGCCCGCACAAAGAAACCAATCTAAAAATGTACAATTTTAATGTTTGCCTCCTAAAGAGCAAAAAAGAAAGGGGTCCATCCCAGTTTACCCTTCAAACCTGTGAACTTTCTAAGGATATTATTTGTGGTCTCGTAAACTTGCGAGTAATACGATACAAGCCAAGGATTCTTTTGTTTTCTGAGATAACTGCGCGAGTGGGGCGCGAGCAGTTTCGAAAAAGATTTAAATGTGTCTAATCCGGACCACAGAATAAAAGAATCACGCCAACAAAG
This sequence comes from Coleophora flavipennella, assembly GCA_947284805.1. Classification (NCBI taxonomy): domain Eukaryota; kingdom Metazoa; phylum Arthropoda; class Insecta; order Lepidoptera; family Coleophoridae; genus Coleophora; species Coleophora flavipennella. Next base: position 17,089,543 of record OX369278.1, on the reverse strand, counting down.
TGGTATAATAAAATCTTGAAAAAAAATAATTTTAGGGTACTTCCCCTGTATATAAAGGGGGATGAATTTTCTTTCCTTGACGCAGCCTATCGTGGGGCGTGTCGTTGACGCAGCCTATCGTGGGGCGTGTCGTTGACGCAGCCTATCGTGGGGCGTGTCGTTGACGCAGCCTATCGTGGGGCGTGTCGTTGACGCAGCCTATCGCGGGGCGTGTCGTTGACGCAGCCTATCGTGGGGCGTGTCGTTGACGCAGCCTATCGTGGGGCGTGTCGTTGACGCAGCCTATCGTGGGGCGTGTCGTTGACGCAGCCTATCGTGGGGCGTGTCGTTGACGCAGCCTATCGTGGGGCGTGTCGTTGACGCAGCCTATCGTGGGGCGTGTCGTTGACGCAGCCTATCGTGGGGCGTGTCGTTGACGCAGCCTATCGCGGGGCGTGTCGTTGAATTAGGTCTTAAATCAACGGAGGGTTTTGTAAAACCATTTTTCGATTTAAGGTTCCGTTTAAGAAATATTAAGCTTTAACGTGCTCATTTTTGTTAGAATCAAGTCCCCCCCCCCCTTCCCTACCAGCTAAACCACTATTTCAGTACATCTGTAAAAATTGGAAATTGTAGAACATATAATCAAACTTAAAAGAAAACTATTACAGCTAAGCAGACTTTCTTAGTTTATGAGTCACATATAGTCGCCCAGCTTAAGATGTGCAGATGTATTGGAAAAAAGTTCATAGATTTTCCATGGAAAATTTTCTAACTGAAAAAACAATTTTGTTTTTAAAATATAAATTTGTTTTTGGAAAGGCTACGGAATCCTACTTGGCGTGAGTCCGACTCGCACTTCGCCGGTTTTTTTTTGGTATAAAAACCTTGTCCAATATTCAAATCGGTCGAGCCACTTTCGAACAAGCGATTTTTATACATAGATATCTATACTTATATTATAAAGGTGTAAAGTTTGTATGTATGTAGGAGGTAATCTTCAAAACTAGGTACTCATCCGATTTAAAAATAAATCTTACACTAATAGTTAGAATGGAATTTCAGGATCGACACAAGCGAATAAAAACCCGCTCTCTTTCGATATCTACAGGGGCGAAGCCGCAGGCAACAGCTAGTTTTTAATAATGTTGTTATTTTACCTCCCCGGGGGGCCGGCCCCCTTGTGCAACTGTGCATTTGCGCCAGAGAGGCTGTGGCTCTGCGTTGTGGCCGCTGTGAGGCTCAGACACTTCCCGACTTTGGAGGCCTGACCCCAAATAAAATGGGAATGATAAAGGCAGGAAGAAGAAGAGCTATTCACCTACTTGTGATATTACTGTGCAAAGGTGTTTTTACACGGTTTTGTATTTTATCGCCGGATCGTTATCGATCACCATCGAATACTTTTTTGTCTTTAGACGAAACCAGTTGCGATAGAACACAAAACTATGTATGCTCGAACGAAACTTGTCCACGATATAAATCATTCAAAGAGTTTAGTAACGTCAGATCTGCCAACCTCCCCCCCCCCTTCGCACACACACACACACACACACACACACAGTCGTATCGAGAACCTCTCTTTATTTGAAGTCGATTAAAAATAAGACAAAATCTTCGATCGCAAGTGGTTCCGTACCGTGATGAAACAGTATTCCATCGTCAGGTTCCGTACGCGGCCGATAACGGGATTATGACGATGCATTTATAAATAAAATAAATAAATAAAATAATTCTTTATTCAGGCAACCACTTATCCCGAACGTTTCCATGCTTAGCACTAAATAGCAGTGTACAAAAGTCCCAAAATCTACCACTAAATCTATGGGTTTTAATGAAACACTACAGTAGTGAGGGTAGGTAAGAGCAATTTATTGAGCAAACATAAATTAGTCATTATAACAGTAAAACGCTTCAATATCGTGTTTTAAAAGGCCATCTACCAATTGATGGCTAAATTAAACATAATATAACATATAGTAAAATTATAAAGCAGTGGCTTTAACATCATTAAGCCAAGTTAGAGGCCTGCTTACAGCGGGGCCGGGGTTCGTCACTGATAACACAACCTCCACCAATCGGCAATCTCTCGTGTGTGGAGTGCGGCCTCACCTTCCACTGTTTAGTAAGAGCCGCGCACCCCCTCTCAGCCATAGGGATGCTATGTGTTGTGTTAATGACGCACCCACCCGCACCACAACAATTAATATTACTCAGTTTTTTTAAATCCATAGTTGGTACCTAAGCCCTTGGCATCATCTCACCTGACGATGATGCCGAAGATGGAATAGGCATATCAAGAATCCCCAACGAGATGGGGAACTAGATATTTTATCTTTAAGCCGGAAAACCATCCGGCATCCGGAAACCAATGGTTTGCCTCCTTGCCAATGTAACGCATTGAGACACGGCCCTTTAGTTTGGGATTGCGCCAGCGAACACCAATAGCTTTATTTTTAGACGTTCTAGAGGAGGTACTTGTTTTGTTTTCTGTCTTGAATTCTTTTCACTTCTTTTATTTATTTTTTTATTTGTTACTAATTTGTATGCCAAATTGTTAATTTGTACTGTACCTGTAAAAAGCGTCGGTGGCTCAACCGGTAACGGCTCGGTCCATCTAACCAGAGGTACCGGGTTCAAATCTGGACGGCCAATGTACCAATGAGTTTTTCAAAAACTTACGTACATACTTACCGATTGCTTTAACGGTGAAGGAAAACATCGTGAGGAAACCTGCACACGCCTGCGAAGAAACTCGAAGGTTGTGTGTGAAGTCGACCAACCCGCACTGGGCCCGCGTGGTCGACTAAGGCCTAATCGCCCTGATTCAGGGTAGGCTCGAGCCCCTCGGTGGGGACGCATATGAGCTGTAATGATACTGTACCTGTATAAAAATGTATTGTATTGTTTAATGTATTGTGTGCGCTGGGGGAAACCCTAAGTAAACGCTTATCTATCTATCTATCCATGCTGTTAAATCGTTAAAATGTGAATGTTTAGCGGCAAGACTTAGATAAGATCGTGGTAGCCGGCCATGCGAGCTTGGAAAATGCCCTTCCACCAACCAACCCGGGTCTTACAAGGTTAGACTCCGCTGGGAATCGAACCCGCCACCTCCTGATGTGAAGCTAACGGACTGAGCCATTACGCCACGGCGGCGGGGCTAGCGTTGGATACGACCTCACCTAACCCGAGTACCTAACTCTGAGTACATTCGCAGTCGGTCAAAGCAAATCGAATAGTTCTGCTCAGTGTGGCCAGATTATTCGCCGCAGCATGTGGCGGAGGTGACGGTAATATAACCTTTTTAGCGGCCACAGGCTGTCTAGCATGGGTTGGCAAGTAATCGGTGTTGAGATCATTGTGTTGACCGAACGAGCGCGAAGCGCGACCGAATCTTCTCCGTTTCAGCTTGGGCAAAAATACTTTCGTATGTCTGTCCAGCCAGCATCTGTCTGTCCGGCCGCGTCTGCCCGGCGGATTGTAGGTCTAGCGGCGAACTTCACCGTCAGTAGTTTCAAAGCGGCGAGATCTCTAAAAAAGATTAACCAGAACTGATGGCTTGACGTGAGAAGAATCACGGATTTTGTTTATAGTCAATTAACAAGAATCTTTAGTCCTTATTATAAAACTAGCCATTGCTCGCGACTTTGCTCGCTGTGTAATTCCCTATTCCGTGGAAATTTCGAAAAATTTGTCCCTTTCTATATAATAAAGGGAAGCTCTGTACAAAATTTCAACTTTCCAGGTGCAAGGTTTCGGTCTGGGCGTTGGTGAGTCAAGTTAGGGATGGGCGGTGATGAGTCACACAGAGAGTGAGTGAGGACTTTTATTTTATATACAGTTTAGTAGTCTTGTATATTAAAACCCGATGTGAAGGGAAATCATCAATGTTCCACCGATTTCGTTTAGCCTTTTATAACAACGTACAAATATCAGCCAACACTGGCTAGCCACAGTAAGCATGAAGTTTCTCGGCCGCTGTCCGAGGGTGATTAATAGGCGCCCTAATGGAGGCGTGTGAAAAATGATCGTGCCTCCCTCTCGCACTCATATCCAGCCCACAGGAGGGAGGGAGAGGCACGAGTGGCACCAGTCATCGCCAGTAACAACATGGAGTTGTTATTAACAGAGTCTTTGTGCTCGCGTTTTTATTTTTAATCGGAACCATGTTGTGATGGGGTGGTGCTGAACGCCGGCTACACGTGTGCCGAGTGCCGGTCTGCCTACTTTTTTCCGGGTTCACTGGAAGAAGTTTCTTATTAGAAATAAGTAATACCCTTTTAGGTCTATTTTATCTTTTATTTGTACACAATATTCTGTTAAATAAATAAATAATGCGCCACCGGCGCAGGTACTAGCCCACACTAGCCTGTAGTCAGCCTGGCAAACTCGGGTAGTTTGCCAGGCTGTGCCCCGCCGCCCGCTGCCCCGCAAGTAAGCCGCTATATTGTAATACTGTGATAATAGTATCAAACTGTCGTAGCTGCTACGAGCCACGTAGCGCGCTCGTAGCTTATTCGTAGCACGGAACAGTTTTTTGCAGAGCGTTATTGCGAGGTTCTATTTTGTTTGTCAAAATATTATTTTAAAATCCTTTTCTCAGAAACACAAGTCGTGTACAGCAACAGGGAAGTAAATGAATTGTACAGCCACGCTGTGCATACTTTCTCGCGTACCGTGCAACAACTGGTGCGGTCGGGCGCACACACACACACACACACACACACACACATCCACTATTAATATTACACTTATTAGTGGCCATGGATACAGGTACCCTGTGATCTTTAGGTACGATTATATCGATGTAAAAAGATAACAAGTGATGTGTATGTTTAGAATGTACTTTATTGAGACTCATTGGCGAGGAACTTGTGTGAAACAAGCTCTAGCCTCGAGCATCGCCGCAAAGTCGCCTGCCTTTCGGTGTTCTGCAGGATTCATTTGACAGAGTGCGCCCTGGAGCTTCACGAGTCACGACCTCCTCGCCCCATCTCGGTTCCATCATCGGACGACCAGGGGCGGAGGGGCGGAGGGTGATTTCACCCTTTGTCGCTAATGTTACTCCTGTACGCACGAAGCGTTTTGTATCATCGTTCACCACGCGAACGGCCATGGAGTGGATTGCCCTGCCAGCCTCTGTATTCCCCAAATCGTATAATTTAGGAATTTTCAGGAAGAGAGTGAATAGGTATTCTTTGAGCTTGCGTGTTACATCCTCGGTTGCATAGGAACTTACTATCAGGTGAGGTGCAGCCAAACGCACTCAATTAAAAAAAATAAAAGATAATGATGATGATGTAACCAGTGCGAAAGTGCTATTTTTGATAATGATAATTTCCGGGAATTAAGCTCGCGTTCTGGGGGATGATTCCGGACTCCGTCAATCAAGCAGCCCTAGTCCCGCCTGCTACCTAATTTTCTTTACTTTTAAATTTGTATTAAAAACCAAATAATAAAATATTTGAGTGCCACGTTCGGTCAAACCTCGTCAGTCTTTTCTGCTTGTTTTTTGCTATTCAGTTTGGTGTTTTTAACTTAGCAGTCGGGTTTTGAGTTTTTTTAATTTTGTGATATTATTGCTGTTGCTCTTACCTGTAGTTACAATTCGAAGGAACGGGTGTCCTAAAGGTAGTACTAAAGAATAATGTGTATCTTAGTCAGGACAGATCGCTGCCCTTCACACTGAAGATCGTAGTTCTAATTTTTTCTTTAAATAATTAGATGCTGCCGGGTAGCTTCAGGACAATCAACACTCTATGGCGCTATGAATTAATCAAGTTTTTTTTCGCTCAAAAACTGTTTATCGTGACTGGATTCAAAATCTCGATATTAGTTTGAGGTTTATTTTGAAGGAAGTAATAAAGGCCATACGATAATATTGATAATCAAAGCCATGTTAACATTTCATGAGCATATGTTTTTAAAAATATTTTTCCTGTTTCTCACTCGACAGTGAGTAATCCCATAGCATTTCTTCGTGATTGTTCACGAGTTCAGCGCCACCTAGCGTCCGCAACTTTGTTGGCTCTGACGTTTTAACATTTTATCACGACATTGTGACAAAATATTATTATAATCCAAAATCATTTATAAATTTATTTCCAAAATAACTGTGATAGCTTGATTTGGGTGGATAAAGGCCGGTATAATCATTCTTGGTCATTGAAATCAAAAGAGGTAAGTAAAATCTATTCAAAAAGTGTATTTTATATTGAATATTTCAGGGTTTGTTTACTTCATTTTTAGTTGTATTTTTACTGTAAAACAAGAATATGAAGCTACTTTAATTTGTTTCATTCAATAATAATAAACATATGTAATTGTTCCTGTATCGCTAGTGATAAATTAAATATCGTTTTCAGATCGAAATGAATATTATTTTAAGGATCGGGTTATATTAAAAGTAGGTAACCAAGTCTAAACAGATTACTATGAGATATGACAGATGACAGCGTCAACATTATTTTTACTTTTGGCCACCATGAGCGCTGCGGTCGATTATATTACCCCCACCTAGTGCTTCGCATCCAGCGAAGGTGCACTCGCACTAGCGCCCCTAGTGCCGGTAACCACTCCGTACTCCGTACCTGTGTGTATGTATGTGGACTGCGGATAATTATCAATTATACGAGTACTTTTCGTGTGGAATTGTCATTCCTCATTCTATGGAGATTATCTTTGCCAAAATCGTAACACTTCGAAGTGGACTTAGCCACTGATGGAGCGACCTATGCTTGGAGTTTCTCTACGTGATTGGTTCAGAAATGAGAACCAAGTTAACAGAATCGCTAATAGAAATAGAAAATCGTTTATTTGCCTTAAACACGGTATACAGAGATCTTTAAAGTTATATAGCACACATGTTCAGCTATTATAAACAGCATGCAAATATTAAGGTAATAATTACAATAATACTAGGTCAGTGATATTAGGATGTGTAAACATATTGTATAAATTAGTCACAATATAATCAATTACAATTAATCTGAAGTGGTAGTGTAAAGGGGCTGATAGCTCGTAGAATGGATAGCCGTTGAAGCAGTGACGTTGTAGAGTGGCGACCGCGCACCTCGAGACGTTGTGCAGGTACGGGTAGGCCTGCCACTCGGCGCGGGCGGACCGACGATCTAGGGAAGGTCGCCGGAAGCCGCTGCGTGCAGGTAGCGTAGAAACGGTCGTTGTGGAAACCTTTGGGGGAGCCCCTGGTCCAGCAGTGGATAACTTTCATTCGGCTAGTATAACGATGAACCACTGTATAGTTAATAATATTTTGTTTAATAGGAAAACTAACTTTAAACAACACTAAAGATTAAACTTGAGTGAGTTCCTAAGGAGAAGTTAAATAGTATCGCGAGTAGAAGGAATAATTTTATTAACGTATTTCAGTTATTTTTTAAGTAAGAACAGTCCTCGGTACTTCGAGCCTCAAGAAAATTAGGAAACTTGTTCAAGTTCTTATTCAACGTTTTCTCAAGAGCCCATATTTCTGTGAGACCGAAACTCATTAAATTAAGGGTCCGCGCGATAAATAAGTAATGCAGAGCGCGTCGCACGCCGCCGCCGCACGCCGCCGCCGCGGGCTCCACAACCAATCCACTGGCTGGCGAGTGGCGAGTGGCGAGTGGCGAGCTCTTGGAACACATGTTTATTTATTGTAGTACATATTATTTGTTAGTGGATAACTTCATGACTAAACGAATAATGTGGACTGTGGTATCTGAACGTTACGTTAACAATACATGGCGTGCTCACTACGTGCGTGGTAGGAAATTAATAATAATGACATGATTTTATTTAATATGTTGACATTTTACATTTTTTTATTTAAGTTAATAAATATTTTTAATGTATTTACATGTCTATTTACGCTACATGCATTTGCATGTCTATTTAGGCTACATGTATTTGCATGCCTCTTTCTTCTACATGTATTTTCATGCCTATTTCGGCTAAACGTGAGATACTTAAGCTAAAAATGTGTAAATGTTTTACCACGTTTAAGGAAAATAAACTATCTCATCTTATCTTTAACTGTTATAAAGTTATGAGATTGCAAGTGGAGCCAAGCTTCTAGCCGAGCTCCAGTTTGTGCTGCGCATCAGAGCCCACGGGGCCCGTCACAAGTCTAAAGAACATAGTACTCTTGTCTGTATTAAATTTGTAACAAAAAATAACAAATAACTGTACCTATAGCATTTCTGAGCGCCATATCGGTTACCCCGGTCCTGCTGCGGATCTCCTCGTTTGTGATTCGATCGCGTAGGGAAACTCCGAGCATAGCTCGCTCTATCGCCCTTTGGGTGACCGTGCACCTTCTTTTAAGGCCCATAGTAAGCGACCATGTCTCAGTTACATATGTCGTTACTGGCAACACACACTAGTAAAAACCGTAGTCTTGAGACAATCCAGTATTTTGGACGTGAAGATATTGCGGGAGGTCGCTGCCGCTGGATGCGGGCAGCGCAGGACCGATCGCCCTGGAAATCCTTGCGGGAGGCCTTTGTCTAGCAGTGGGCGTCTTTTGGCTGATATGATGATGATGAGGAATTCTACCTATAAGCCCTTACAGGCTCTCCATCTTGGCAAAAAGGTAAGTAGAACGTAGCGAGAAGGTATGTTATGTGTAGTGAGTTCAGTTTGTTTCCATCCCTTGTGCGTGGTGTAGCTCACTATAGCTAGTTTATGGCATGAGTTTTCTTACAAACTTTCTCTAATATGGTCGAGGGGAGCGATGGCTGACTCTCAAGTTATGCTCGTGACCGGGTGTCGTCCGTGTGAACTGACCTACTCTATCAAAGGCATTAACGACAAATTTAGTAATTCTAATGTATTACTTTTAGTGTTGTATTGTTACCCGAATGCGCCAGAAGGAGGGTTATTTTTTTCGAGAGTATGTATGTATGTTTGTATGTATGTATAATTGTTTGACACGCTCTGTGGCCTGAACGGATCGATGTATTTTAGCGTGAGGTGTCGTTAGATTCGTATTTACTGTGAGAGTGACACTAGGTATAACAAAATAAAAAAAACAAAATGGCAGATTTTCCGAAGAATTACCGCAAGCGGTGTTTGTTGACTTCGACGACCGCATAATGAAAAATCAAACCAAAGTCATGGTCTTCGATTGAGATGATACACTCACACATCCTAATGTGCTGCAAGGTCTTGAATGTGTCAAGGACTTCAACTATCTTGGCTCGCTTATCTGTAACGACGGCAACTGCGACAAAGAAAGAATCCGCCGCATTCAGATGTCAAAAAGTGCTATGAGCAAACTTGATAAGGTGTGGAAAGATAGGTCCATCCAACGGAAAACCAAAGTCCGACTGGTCAAAGCCCTGGTATTCCCCATCTTCCTGTATGGTTCAGAGACCTGGACAATTAAAGCAAACATGCTAAGCAGGATAGATGCATTTGAGATGTGGTGTTGGCGTCGTTTACTACGTATTCCTTGGACAGCCATGAGGACAAATCTCTCCATCCTAGAGGAGCTCAAAGTTAAGACCCGCCTTTCAACAGTGTGCCAACAACGCTCGCTCTCATTCTCTGGACACTGTGCACGCCGTCCCAACAGCTTAGAGTACCAAATCATGACGGGAAAGGTAGAGGGCAAAAGAGCTCGGGGAAGACCTCCTGCCAAGTGGTGCACCCAAGTCACCAGCACCGCTGCTCTGCAGCTACACGAAGCAGTGCACGCAGCGAGTGACAGAGCCCGGTGGAGAGCAATCTGCGCCCCCTCGATGACATGACGGTCACGATCCCCAGAATTGGGGGAACGACTGATTGGATTGATTGGATAATGAAAAATAATCAACCAGGAGGTGGTGTACGGATTGAACCATGTACGATTGATTTTGACGCTCTTCGAGGACAAGGAAAAATTTAACGCAGGATGTTGCCCTTAATCCTGAGTTGGGCTGTAACTGTCCACAAACTTCAGGGTACTACACTCGATTTGACACTTGTGGACCTCGGCTCACATATATTTGCTAAAAGTCAAGTATATGTAGAGTCGAGTTAAAACATTAGCTGGATTGGTCATGTGTACACTTGATCCTAAAAAACTTATGAATCGGCCACACGATCAGAATTCTTTTGTAGAGTTTCAATGTTTACGAGAATATTATTCTATCAACTGATAAGTTAATAATCTGCGTAATCTTAATATGTGTCATGTGTATATAGGTTACTATACAAACTCATTCAATAAGAAAACTAAAAAATAAATAAAATAAAAAACGGTAATTTAAAAAACTAAAAAACCCGACTGCGTTTCTGTGTAACTTGGAAATGAAAAACCCTAAAATAAGAAAGGCGTCATACCCAATTGCACTTAACTTAAGATTCGCCAAAGTTGCTAAGGCGATGCTTATACGCGTCAAATTCATACCAAAAATGTAAACTTGGACCTTACATAATAGTCTTTAAGCGCTTCAAGAAGTTTAGTGCAAACGGCTGACTTTCTATAATGGGTCCCGACTGCTACAACTTTTCTTGTATTTAAAAATATTGTTAAAAATATGTACAATGAGCTGCTGTTCTATAATGTCCCTATCCCTATTAGTCGAATGCCCGTTTGCACTAAACTTCTTGAAGCGCTTAAAGACTATTATGTAAGGTCTAAATTTACATTTTTGGTATGAATTTGACGCTTATAAGCATCGCCTTAGCAACTTTGGCGATTCTTAAGTTAAGTGCAATCGGGTATGACGACTTTCTTATTTTAAAATTTTTTGCAATCATTGACAACATGATGTAATTACTATTTTATGTCTATCAGAAAGAGTGCAACATACATCTAATTTGAATAAATATTTTGAGTTTTGAAGACCTTAATCTCACGCGGAAACTCCTATTGAAGTCAGAATATAATACTCTAAACAAACTTGAGTGTAACCAAGAATGAAAGTTACCGTTAGATTAGGAATGAAACTGGCTACGAACTGGACCGCGCGCTAGGGTTCCAGCTGCTGGCTGGTTGAAGGGTTCCGTCCGTCTCGCCGCCGCCGCCGCGCCGCCGCCGCTCGCCAAAGTTTCATCAAATGGTGTAATGGAGCAGGTGGCAGTTCGAGAATACGGCACCACAAGTTTACACACACACAGTATCATACTGTGGGTGCCGTTATTCACACACCGGATACTGAGTGGTCGTTGTTCGCGTGTCGTGGTCGCGGCAGCTCTTTTTATTGACCGACTCCCAAAGAGAAGGAGGTTCTCAATTCGACTGTATGTTATTGCTGTGTGTGATTTTTATGTGACATCTTCGCAAAAAGGGAACTGATTTTCATGACTCTTTTATTTGGTAGGGTGCCTTCATTTGTCACAATCGCTTCAATACTTTTTGTGAAAATAAACAAAAACAAAAGAAATGTATCAATTAAGTTGTTTCGATTGAAGTCGGTTTAGCGTTGACAAATATTTATTAACTGCTTTTGCCCGCGGCTTCGCTCGCATGGGCATCGTTTTTATGACTGCCATTGAGAGTAAGTGGTGCACGAGTCGCAAGCTGCTCGCAAGTGAAGATAGGAGTTTACTCTAGATCCCTCAGGAACTATATCGGGCTATTCTAATTAGCAGTCCATGTCACTTTCCACCCCCTCAATTATTCCTATGCAAAAAAAATAATTAATCCGTTGCTCCGTTGCGACGCCGACGTGCGCGAGCGTGGAAATGAGTTTTCCCGACCCTCGGGAACTATCTCTGGCTATGCTAATTACTAGTTCATTTTCCACCCCCTCAACCATTTCTGCACAAAAATCACAAGATAAGATATGATAAGACAAGTAAAAAAAAACAGGTAATACAATGCAAGAAAAAAATTAAAAGTACTTATTTTAAAATATTAATAAATATAAATAGGAAAATGACCAGGCTAAGCCTGACCGCTGCGAAACCTTTGATTCGCAGTGCTGATGATTCTGCCAGGCCACTGAGACAAAGCGAATGCGTGCACCGTTGTTAACCGTCCGAGCCGACGAGTTGATATGCATTTAAATAAGATTAAGATTAATGCAGATAATAATCTTACAGTAAGCAATAACAAAGTTTATGATTGTTTCAAAGATAAAATATAACAAGTTTACATAGAAAACAGAGAAGATAAGAAAAACTTAACCTATAATAATTATATGAAGCTATTAATACCCAAACCGACAAAGATTAGTACAAAACTATAGTGTAAGTATAGTATTAACTTGAAACGAAAAGCTTCGTGTCGAGTAAAATTAAAATTAAAGAACTTACCAATGTATCGCACTCCTTGCATCCTTGCAACAACAATCCTTGCTCCGTTGCGATGTTAAAGAAATCAACCAAAATATAAGTTGTTGGTAAGCCCGATTCCATCTTGGGCATCATCGTCAGGTGGCACTTACCATCAAGTGAGATCAGGCTTACTAATTGTGGATAAAAAAAATATTACTAAAATCAGAACACGGACAATCTTTACTGAAAAGTATGAAAACAAGATATTTCCGCCTGAAATCATAGCCTTTATTTTACCTTTCATCTGGGGTAAATAAAAGCCGTGGCGGCAACACATAATGATAGGTACTTATCGCCCAGAATCTTAACTGCAAGTGTCATATCCAGAGCTTGTGTAATAAACTTAGCAGTGCTGTGTAGGGTAATGTGCTCTAAGAGTGCGCACTTTTGAAAAATAATAATAATAATATCTTATTTAGGAGAATCTCACCTGATCGAAAGTGACGATGTAGTCGAGTATGGTAGACGCAAACTCAAATAATGCCTATTCAATCTCGCTGCAAGGCGAAAGTGAATAAGCATTTTATACCCCAAAATTGTACTTTTGCTTTTTTTAAATGTATGTCGGAGTGTCATTGAAAACGCGACCAATACCAGCTCGAGATAAGTTTACATAGTTACACTTTGTTTGGATCAAACGTCAGGTATTAGTACCTGGGTGAAACCGGTGGTGGCGTGACGATCGCTTGTACTCGTGCGTGAGACGATCGTTTGTGGTAGCAAAGATGACGTATTAACGAAAGGCTGTTTGTGATGTGATCGACACTGAGTTGAGAATTTATTAGATCTGTGGAGAAGCCATATTAGCTGGACGTCAGTCTCAGAGCAGACACTTTTTGACGGAGCGTCGAGCAGAACACAAGTAGTGGTGATCTGTGAGCAAAACGGACGTGTCACGCCATCGCTGTGATCACCGCGTTTGCATCCATTGTTATCCAAGGCATCCTGTACAATTTCGATTACCAAATGATCAAGACTATTGAAGAAGGACCTCTGTGATATAGCTGCATTGTTATTTCGACGCCCAATACCGAAATAGTTAAGGACGTGAACCACGAGGCCATCCATAACCCTCATCCTTGACATCAGAAGTTGGATAGTTCCCTGCGCTCGCAACAAGTGGACAGCGACGGGAAAATGTGAAAATTGATGGAGCAGCGAAATAAAAACCACTGGCAACAATTCTTCGTGCTACAGAACCAGAACATGCTGCTGATTGAGGCTATGCAAGCACCATCGACTACATCTGCTGCAATCATATTGCCAGCATTCAACCGGAATATACCGGAAGCTAATCCACGTGCACGGCGCTCAACTGTCGACATCTCCCTTACGGAACGACCGTTGGAATGAGGTGACAGCGTGGGCTGCGCTAGCAGCGGCAGAGAGGCACTCGAGCGGCGTCTGCGAAGTTCGTGGTATACGCGGAGCTACGAAAATCCGGTGAGTCGTACCCCTTTTGTTTTGATAGTGGTACTAGTACGAACGTAGTACTATTACCTAATCTGTGGTGGTACTGAGTGTTCTCTCGTTAAAGAAAGTTTCGTGTATAGACTTTCGGGAGTGTGTTCAGTACAAACGCACGATTGACTTTTATAGGCAACGCTCACGTTTACTGTACAGAACAAATATCTAGTGAGGGTAATATCGACGGGCATTGTTCAGAATGGTCATATCTTGTTATGCCAGACGAGTACGAACGATATTATGATCGATTCAGATATTTTAAATCTAGGATTGACGGTATTCTTAAACGAGTCTGTCAATAACAAAACAGCTTGACTGTCGGTAAGGATGCGAATAGAGTAGTTAGTCCCTTACCCTTCTAGTAGTGATTGCATTAGCAGCTAAAATGATGCCTTGTGGAAAGTACTCTTTCACATGCTTTCGGATTTTTACTTGTGACACAACGTCGTGATTGAACGGAAGATTTAAAAAGAGGACTCCTTGTAAATATGATGATTCATTTAGTGAACTAGAGTTTCGGTTATACAAACCTAAACCAGAATTGAAAGTATTGAAACCCCTTTAAGCTTTTATAATATTGAGACCGACATCTTAACATGGAGTAAACTCTTATTAGCTTTCGTAGTATTGCGACTGATATCCTCATTGATCATAGGCCAAAGTTGTTGCCTATTTTTAATAGCTTTCGTGATGAATTTGTCGAGGGCATCCTTAATGCCCCGCTATCGTATAGACCCTATGTAGGTAGATGAGTTTCGGGGACCCCAATAAAATATTTTGTTTACCAATTGTAAAAAAAAAAGAATAATAATAGGGTAGTATGCGGAGTGCAGTGATGGACGTCTTACGGCTGATGTGATGATGATATAGGATTCATGGGCTGGAGGCTGCGAATGTCATAAGCCCCGAAGCTTTCCCTTTTTGACGGCCTTATCATGCTGGTAAAGAAAAAGGATAGCATAGAACGCAAGTGTTGATAACCGTGAAAAAAAATGATAACAACATGCCTGAACGGAAATTGCTTCCTCTGATAGCTTGGAACATCGATTGACTTCATAGGTGGTCACTATTTCACCACGTCAGGCATAGCTAGTGGTTACATCAGGTGCATTCTTTACCTATTAAATCGAAATGACTGATTTTGTAACCTCTGTTCAAATACGTCCACGTGTCATTCGATCTACGTAATGCCCCCTTGTATTTGAACTTACGTTCATAAACGCTTTAGGCGCGTGGCAACGGTCAGGTGAATCTTAGTACGTTTAAACGTTGGTACTCTAGTTAAGTGTCCTTTAAAATATGCTCACTTCCTTCGAGTATAGTAATGAGATTTCAATGTTACAAGTCCTTCCATGATGATCATTTGGCAGCAACCAAACTGTTGGGTTAACCGAGTTACGAAGTACAGCCTCCTGGAGTTGCTTCTAGGTACGAGTAAAGTAGCCTAACCTCTAAATGTCATGTTTGTCGATTACACACACAGGCTGTAATTTTATCTAAGTGAAGCACGACAACAGACTAGTGATAATACGGGGAGTAACGCATCCTATTACAGGAGTTGTTAATCAGCTTGCTGCTGATGTGATAATAGACATGGGCCTCCCCCATGTTGGAGCGGTTTTACCAATTGTAAAAAAAACGCTACGCTTGGCGGGCTGTTTGGCGGTACAGTATGAGCGTGAAGGACGATGTTGCTTGTCCTCAAATTTTTAGTCCCTTAGTCACTTCTTGTGAAACCCTTGGGAAGAGATGGGTGGTGTATTGCTCTGAGGCAGCGCCACTGGCTGATTTCTAGACAAAAGCTTAGTTTCACAAGTTACCTAACTTTGTGTTGTTACAAATGGAGAAGCGCTACCTACCACTTTAGATATCAAATACCGTCAGAGTTATTGAGGTGCTGGAAGGAGACCGTTATGTCCTTAAAGCGTTAAGTTCTAACAGGACCTACAAATACGCTTACGACAGACTACGTTAAATGCCCGATAGTAACAGTATTATTGACTTGGACAGAATTGATGATTGAAAAAAAGACTGAACCTTAATTTAACCAGATTAAGGACTTTTGTACTTGACCGTGATTTTAACGTTCACTAGTTTGTATTTTGAACCTTAGACGTAAACAATTTTTCGCAACTGGATGCCAATAGCCTCAGCCATTCGTAGACGTAGGCGTAAAACACCGAGCTCATTTTCTTCGTTGCTGTGCGGCCACAATTGTGTGTGGCGTGCGTTTGGCTTGTATGCGTATCACCGGGGAGGTGATGTTGGCAATTACCAAAATTAGGTGAAGTTCGAGATCGCTGGATAAATGCGATAATGTGGTTGGACACCGCCGGAGGGAGTTGTGTACAGTTGTAATTTTTTTCTTTATCGTTTATTTTTGTGTGTAGTACTGAAGTATTCCAACATGTTTCAGCGGTAAATGAAGAGTGCTGAATGGCGCTATATGTTTGCATGAATTGGCTGCTGCTTGTTTTGTCAGACTCGTTCTGTCATGATGTGTAGCAGGTACATTCGTGTTTTTGTAAAAAAAAAGTGTCCCGTTTACCGGCTGAAACTGTTGATGGTATTCCGTCGCCTGTACTGGCGATGATGGTATTCCGTCGCCTGTATTGGTGATGATGGTGTTCCATTGCCTGTATTGGTGATGATGGTGTTCCATTGCCTGGATTGGTGATGATGGTATTCCGTCGCCTGTATTGGTGATGATGGTGTTCCATTGCCTGTATTGGTGATGATGGTGTTCCATTGCCTAGATTGGTGATGATGGTGTTCCATTGCCTAGATTGGTGATGATGGTGTTCCATTGCCTAGATTGGTGATGATGGTGTTCCACTGCCTAGATTGGTGGTGATGGTGTTCCGTCACCTGGACTGGTGATGATGACTGATTGGTATTCCGTCGCTTGGCGTTAGTGATGATGATTCTTTGTGGTGTCCCGCCACCTGGATGTGGTGATGTTCAGTTCTGGTGTTCCGTCGCTTGTGATTTGCGATGATGATTATGTTCCGTTCTATGTGCCCCTAAAAGTTGTAAATGGTTGTAAGGTTTCAAGCCTTGCAGCTGTGATTTACCTTGGAGACCTAAACTGATTTGAGATTGTTTGAGTTACGATGCTAATGCTGAGGTTTATTTAGTTCACGAGAGTGAAATTATTTTGGTTTTTTTGAGGCTGTTAAAATGTGTTGTCACCATGATTGTAGTCTTGAATTAAAGCTTCACATTATTAGCGTTGCTTTTATTCCTTGAGCTGTGGACCTTCCTAATGAAGGTCAGGATTGGACGAACGAAATGGAATCTACTGGCTACCCTTTTCTTTTTCAGGTTAGTCACCCGAGGACGTGTGACTCGCAGGATGGCCGTGTCGGAGTGTCATTGAAAACGCGACCAATACCAGCTCGAGATAAGTTTACATAGTTACACTTTGTTTGGATCAAACGTCAGGTATTAGTACCTGGGTGAAACCGGTGGTGGCGTGACGATCGCTTGTACTCGTGCGTGAGACGATCGTTTGTGGTAGCAAAGATGACGTATTAACGAAAGGCTGTTTGTGATGTGATCGACACTGAGTTGAGAATTTATTAGATCTGTGGAGAAGCCATATTAGCTGGACGTCAGTCTCGGAGCAGACACTTTTTGACGGAGCGTCGAGCAGAACACAAGTAGTGGTGATCTGTGAGCAAAACGGACGTGTCACGCCATCGCTGTGATCACCGCGTTTGCATCCATTGTTATCCAAGGCATCCTGTACAATTTCGATTACCAAATGATCAAGACTATTGAAGAAGGACCTCTGTGATATAGCTGCATTGTTATTTCGACGCCCAATACCGAAATAGTTAATAGATATTGTAAACTGTGCGACCGCCAAATATCAATGTTGTAATCATTGGTGTGTTCCGGCATGAAGATAAGATAGCCAGTTCCCCATTGCGTTGGGAAATCTTGGTAAGCCCGCTTCCATCTTCGGCAACATCGTCACTTACCACCAGGTGAGATGTTGTCAAGGGTTTACCAATTATGAATAAAAAAAATTAAAAAAAAATTACGCGTAGGCACGACTAGGTGCGGGCGCCGCTGAGTCTCTCGAACATCTTTTACATGGTCTTCATGTCTCCGTGGGTCCAGGGAGAGTACAAGTAGCTATATGACTTACAGATATTGTAAACTGTGCGACCATTCGCAAGTTCAGGTACGCGTAGGTACGACTAGGTGCGGGCGCTGCTGAGTCTCTCGTACAACTTCTACATGGTCTGTATGTCTCCGGGGGTCCAGGGAGAGTACAAGTAGCTATGTGACTTACAGATATTGTAAACTGTGCGACCATTCGCAAGTTCAGGTACGCGTAGGTACGACTAGGTGCGGGCGCTGCTGAGTCTCTCGAACAACTTCTACATGGTCTGTATGTCTCCGGGGGTCCAGGGAGAGTACAAGTAGCTATGTGACTTACAGATATTGTAAACTGTGCGACCATTCGCAAGTTCAGGTACGCGTAGGTACGACTAGGTGCGGGCGCCGCTGAGTCTCTCGAACAACTTCTACATGGTCTGTATGTCTCCGGGGGTCCAGGGAGAGTACAAGTAGCTATGTGACTTACAGATATTGTAAACTGTGCGACCATTCGCAAGTTCAGGTACGCGTAGGTACGACTAGGTGCGGGCGCCGCTGAGTCTCTCGAACAACTTCTACATGGTCTGTATGTCTCCGGGGGTCCAGGGAGAGTACAAGTAGCTATGTGACTTACAGATATTGTAAACAGTGCGACCATTCGCAAGTTCAGGTACGCGTAGGTACGACTAGGTGCGGGCGCCGCTGAGTCTCTCGAACAACTTCTACATGGTCTGTATGTCTCCGGGGGTCCAGGGAGAGTACAAGTAGCTATGTGACTTACAGATATTGTAAACTGTGCGACCATTCGCAAGTTCAGGTACGCGTAGGTACGACTAGGTGCGGGCGCCGCTGAGTCTCTCGAACAACTTCTACATGGTCTGTATGTCTCCGGGGGTCCAGGGAGAGTACAAGTAGCTATGTGACTTACAGATATTGTAAACTGTGCGACCATTCGCAAGTTCAGGTACGCGTAGGTACGACTAGGTGCGGGCGCCGCTGAGTCTCTCGAACAACTTCTACATGGTCTGTATGTCTCCGGGGGTCCAGGGAGAGTACAAGTAGCTATGTGACTTACAGATATTGTAAACTGTGCGACCATTCGCAAGTTCAGGTACGCGTAGGTACGACTAGGTGCGGGCGCCGCTGAGTCTCTCGAACAACTTCTACATGGTCTGTATGTCTCCGGGGGTCCAGGGAGAGTACAAGTAGCTATGTGACTTACAGATATTGTAAACTGTGCGACCATTCGCAAGTTCAGGTACGCGTAGGTACGACTAGGTGCGGGCGCCGCTGAGTCTCTCGAACAACTTCTACATGGTCTGTATGTCTCCGGGGGTCCAGGGAGAGTACAAGTAGCTATGTGACTTACAGATATTGTAAAAATTATATCCAAACTTTCATGTAAAAGTGTTGTGGTTTGTGTATTGGAGGGAGCGTGTCACAGAGGCAACTTGCGAGTGATAATGTTGAGCAAGAGAATACATTTTTTTAATGTCTTGTTTATTGCTCACATTGCAAGATTCTTTATTTTGTATTAAATTACATGTCAAGGATGAGGGTTATGGATGGCCTCGTGGTTCACGTCGCTCCCGTCGGTCCCTGGACCCCCGGAGACATACAGACCATGTAGAAGTTGTTCGAGAGACTCAGCGGCGCCCGCACCTAGTCGTACCTACGCGTACCTGAACTTGCGAATGGTCGCACTGTTTACAATATCTGTAAGTCACATAGCTACTTGTACTCTCCCTGGACCCCCGGAGACATACAGACCATGTAGAAGTTGTTCGAGAGACTCAGCGGCGCCCGCACCTAGTCGTACCTACGCGTACCTGAACTTGCGAATGGTCGCACAGTTTACAATATCTGTAAGTCACATAGCTACTTGTACTCTCCCTGGACCCACGGAGACATGCAGACCATGTAGAAGTTGTTCGAGAGACTCAGCGGCGCCCGCACCTAGTCGTACCTACGCGTACCTGAACTTGCGAATGGTCGCACAGTTTACAATATCTGTAAGTCACATAGCTACTTGTACTCTCCCTGGACCCCCGGAGACATGCAGACCATGTAGAAGTTGTTCGAGAGACTCAGCGGCGCCCGCACCTAGTCGTACCTACGCGTACCTGAACTTGCGAATGGTCGCACAGTTTACAATATCTGTAAGTCACATAGCTACTTGTACTCTCCCTGGACCCACGGAGACATGCAGACCATGTAGAAGTTGTTCGAGAGACTCAGCGGCGCCCGCACCTAGTCGTACCTACGCGTACCTGAACTTGCGAATGGTCGCACAGTTTACAATATCTGTAAGTCACATAGCTACTTGTACTCTCCCTGGACCCACGGAGACATGCAGACCATGTAGAAGTTGTTTGAGGAACCAAACAGTCGTCGACCTTCCACTTTATTGTAAAGAAATGCAATTTTATATTTTTTGGATTTCAAAAACAAATCATATTCATTCATTTTTTTACATAGGTACATTAGCACTCTTGTATCAATTCTTACTACCTAACCGTCCGTAGGTGTAAATCTAAATGCCCCACACGTGACCGCGGGTGATGCTAAGTGCAACACCAGGCAACCGCCGTCTATCTCTTAGGATAGCACGGTTAATTGTGCCACACGATAAGAGAGAGAAAAGAGAAACCTAATTGTATACATGTCACGTATAGTTATATATTACTATTTGTTGGGTTATAAATTACTATTAGTCTGTGGTTATGTAATAGCCTCTCGAAATTATACCTTTTTTTTACGTTTTTTGAATTTACATTTCGGTAATTCACACACACCACTGAGTATTCTTTTGTAGGAGTATACACACACACACTGCCCCTCAAATGATTTTTTCACTTTACTAAGCCTTATAAAAGCAATGTCAAGGTTACTTTTCCGATTACGGTGGTGCCTGTCGCTGTATCTCTAAAACAAATGTGTATGTTACTTGTAAGTTGATTGTATGGCCAGTTGCCGCCGACGTCGCGTCGCTTCTCAAAATGAGACAATTGATTTTTTCGACGTTTCCGAGGCACCATGCCGGTGGTCCTCGTGTCACCAAAAATAACTAACGCGAACCTGCGTGAGATCATATTCGCTCGGACCGACAAAGCCCTCCGTTCCCTTTCTATGTCAGTACTGTCTTCGAGGTCGGGCGCAACTGTATGTCCTTGATATTTAAAATTATAGACCCTTTCCAGGGGAGTGCTATGTAAGTATATGTGCGGTACATCAGTCAGTCTCTTACGTCCCACCTCAAAGACCATTTACTTACTTTTTTGGGTATTATATTGTAGCCCGTGTTCAGTCGCATACGTTTCGCAGACTTTAATCAACTGTCCCAGTCCGCAGCAGACGCACTCAGCAGCACCATGTCATCAGCATAACTTATGTTGTTTAGACAAACTGCGTCTATGTGACGTCCGACACGCGTGCTGCGGAGCGCCTCCATTAGCCCATGTATGACTTGGCCTTAAATGATAATTTACTTTTGATTCAGGAAAGTTATTTCTTTAGGAGACGCGTCGTTGTCTATTTATAACGGAGGCGAGGAAATAGACAATGGCAAGTCTAGTATGAGTTCGAAGCCCAAAATGGAGATAGGTATGATGTTGTTTACAAAAAAAATGTGCTGCAATTTGAACATAAATTATTTTTCGCGGGAAAAAAGGCCATTTGCTATGTAACAGGTGTCGGTGTGGCTATAAAAACACGTTTCGGTCTGGAAATAAAAAGTGGAAATAAAGCGTGCGCTTAACGCGTAGTCCGGCTAAGCTCCACCCAATTTATTTTGCTTTATTTATCACACTTTATTTATGACACGCGTTTAGAAAACATTTTTGTGGCCGCTTTTAACCGCCTCCGTGGCGTATTGGTTAGTCCATTCGCCTCACGCCAGGAGGTCGCGGGTTCGATTCCCGGCGGGGCCAACTTTTTAAGACTCGGTTTGGTTGGTGGTAGGGCATTTTCATAGCCCGCCTGGCTAGCTACCACCATCTTATCTAAGTTTTGCCGCCAAACATCAGTGTTAACAACATGAGTCATAGAAAACTATTTTCATTTTAAGACGACATTTATTGATTCCTTGTCACCAAACACCCATACATAATATTGGGAATAAATTAAATAAAAAAAATTAGAGGAGAAAAATACCAGATAACAGTACCTAATATAACAAGTAGAGAAAAAACTATCAAATCTCTATCTCTATCTATCTATTCTCCACTGGTTCTTCGCAACGAAACAATGCATGTTGTGATTTTTTGTGAAGAAATGGTTGAGGGACTGGGAAATGATATAGACCGCTTATCAGATTAGCCCGATCTGGGATAGGGATCTAGAGAAAAGTAATGTCCACGCTCGCGAGCCGCTTGCGTTTCGCGCACCATTCACCTTCACACACAGTCATAAAAGCGATGTCCACGTGGGCGAGGCCGCGGACAAAGGCTAGTTCATACAATAAATAAATCAAGTAAAGCACCACAGACTAGAAGCTAAGCCCGACCATGAGTGACCTGGGTGTTGTACTCTCAGCCTGCATCGAAACGAAATCGGTATAGCCGTTATTGAGAACACATATTGTATTCTATAATTTCTTGTACAGGGTTTAACATACAGGTGCAGTGATACTCATCAAACTGAACACCTTATGTCCTACAACTTTGCTGTAATAGCATTTCGATGTTCTTTCATACAAAGCCGGCCAATCATTGTATGAACAATGCAAAATAATTGCGATTTCAGCAAAGTTGTAGAACATGAGGTGTTCAGTTTGATGAGTACACCTACCTTAAAGTATCACTGCACCTTTATGTTATACCCTGTACTTCACAGGGTCAACGAGCAGTTGTCCATGAATACAGTGTTATACATGAATACAATATTATACATTAATACAGTTATACATTTATACATTAATACAGTTATACATGAATACAGTTATAAATGCAGTTATACATGAGTACGGTTATACATGAATACAGTTATACATGAGTACAGTTATACATGAATAGTTGTAACACTACCGGCCGCGGATCTTCGATCAGTGTAGCAGCTCTACGGGCACAGCTACAAAACTTACATAAATAAATGTTGGTAACATTGTGGCGAGTCATCACATCACTGGAGCGGTGTGCGCGACCTCGTGCCGACAGTACAACATCACTAACTTAGCCAGCGCGCACTTCTCAGCAAAAGGATGATAGAGCGAAATGTGAGCTTCAAGCGAAGCTGTTCAACACAATACTACAGTGCCAATATGGTTTGCGAAACATACGTACATTCACTTTATCCATTGCGTTATTAACAGTGAACGGGTGAGGAACAACTCCTGAGGAACCCGGCACACGTCCGTAGATGGATCTAAATAGGGAACGTGGCACCAGCTTAGAAACGCCAAGAGACACGCGACCGCCGCCGCGCCGCACTGTCCGACTGTCCGTCGCTCGAGACAGCGTTACTGTGCCACATGAAAACAAAGAAAAATCCCAAACTGTTTTAACCGTAAATAAGTTAATTAGTACGTACCAGAGATATGAGGGTCGGTAACTAACTAGGTAACAAATCTCCAGTACGTAAGTAGCTTGTTAAGCTATTGTATAGCTTTTATCGCGGGCTTTGAGGGGACCGAGTCAAAAAATATCGTAACAAAAATAAAACCTAACACCCCAAAAAATATATATTGAGTTCCAAAAAACTTCCAGTGCCTGACTTATAATGATGATGATGATGATGCTAATAACGACGACGACGACAACGACGAAATAAAAAAAAATAATCTTATACGTCCCCACCGAGGGGCTCGAGCCCACCCTGAATTAGGGCAATTGGGCCTTAGTCGACCACGCGGGCCCAGTGCGGGTTGTTCAACTTCACACACAACCTGCGAGTTTCTCCGCGGGCGTATGCAGGTTTTCTCACGATGTTTTTCCTTCACCGTAAGAGCGTCGGATAAACGTACATATGAAATCTAAATTCGAAATCACATTGGTACATGGCAGGATTAGAAAAACACGACCTCCCGGGCAGGAGGCGGCGGCTCTAAAAAAGAAATAAATGATTATAATTGCATAAGTTGATAAAAAATGCTATGCTATTTGTCCGAATTGAAAGTAAAGTACCTATTCGTAATTACTCTTTCAACAAATTAATACAATATCACTGTTTTAGTAGGAAGTGGCAACCTCGTACGTACGGGGTCGCATTTACCATAACACGCTTAAAATAAAATTAAATACCACAAGTAGCACTTCTTAAATTTTAAAATGTTTCAGAGGCATAAAGGAATGTTCATCACGTAGAGGGGAAAAGGGTAAATGTAAAGGTGTTACTTGATGGTGGTGGTGCAGGAAGTATCCACAGCAATCTTTGCTGGCACGGGGTAGAAAAAAGATAAGCGGCGGGTGCGCCACGTACGTCCTGAGTTGGGTGGGTCCGGCCAACTAAAGCTTTCCGCAGTAAATGATGTTTGGGGGGACCCTGGCACGGCCCTGGCACGTACAACGGTACAGAATTCACATCACCACGCACAGCAGAAAGGAATACAAAAAGGAATAAGAAGAAAACATACCTTAAAATAAGCGGCGAGGGTTCCGTTGGCAAAATTGTGGCGTTTTTGTTAAAAATTTAGAGTTTGTAAATTAACAAACCAGATCACAATTTCGTGGCGATGACAATCTTGTGTCTCAAAAAACAAAAGACTGGATCTGTCTTAAAAAAATAATCAAATATCAATCACAAACTGTAAGAAAGAATGGCAAGGAGATCCATTTCAGTAGCAAGGAGACTGCTAACAGTGCAAACTGTTAGGTACTACATACGCCAAAACTACAAGGTACATACCTATACATATAAAAAAAGAGAAAAGATTTTTTTTTCATTCTTGGTCATAAATCGAAAACTATACATTAAAAAATAATGAAAAATCTGTTTAAGCTTGTGCCAATGAAGCTCTTTCATACGTTACCCCACATGACACGGTTAGCTCAATTACAAATTTGGACCGCCCGCCGTTTCTTGCATAATTGATAACGTGCTATAAATAGAGACTACTTTTTTTAATGATTTAATTACAAATGTATAGTTTTCAGGTTTTTCTTTGAACTTGTAGTATAAGACGGTATTACTTGCCAAATTTCATAGTTCTCGGTCTACAAAAAATAACCTATGAGTATTGATTACCTTGAGACTGTTGAAATATACGTTTTTTTGCGGCATAAATGGCCGTATCTTTTCTTACGTTAACTTCAAACTTTTTACTTTAATTTCAACTCGATACCTCCACGCGTTCCCGAGATAAAGGGTCTTGACCAACAGACGGACGGACAGACAACAAAGTGATCTTACAAGGATTCCGGTTTTTTTTCCTTTTGAGGCACGGAACCCTAAAAATGACTAATTTTGGTATATATTTTCACTAACTCCACGGAAATTAAATAACCACCAAGAACCTACAATCAAAACTATCAACTACCTAAAAATTACTATAATTTTATACATCCTGCTACACTATTCATTATTCCTACAAACCAACATTATTTGTTAATAATGTTTTAACGTACTCAGGTTTTTAATTTACACTGAAAATGGACAGGTTGTTTAACAAAATGTTCGCCTTGATCCGGCCCTGGCTCGCTCGGTCACACGCTGAATCTCAATGGGACTTCCCTAAATCCCTTGTGATGCTCGGGGCGCGGCGGCTCGCCGTCCAAAGCTTCGGGTTTTGGGAATGTTTACCTCGCGTAATGATTCAAGGGGTATCTTCATCCCGCCTACAGCTAAGAGATCATATTTTCTTCCGTTTTTGTCAAAGCATAAAGGAATGTTTGGGAATTAAAATATATTGATCTGAAATGACAATGAATCCTAGAGAAGGTCGCTAATAGTTATCTCTGCTACAAGTACGAGTACGAGGTGGTGGAGAGGTGAATAATGGTTTACCATCGTCAAGAGCTTGCCCTTTACCTTTTACAACAATCCTTACTAATATTATAAATGTGAAACTGTGTTTGTTTGTTTGTTACCTTTTCACGCATAAACGCCTTGACATGCTGGTAGCCTGTGTCACGAGGAAGGACATAGGCTACTTTTTATCCCGTGAAAATAGCATAGCCCGATGCAATTCCTGAGGTAAATGAAAATATTATACTCTTTTTTGGTTAATTTCTTTCACATCGCAACGTAACAATGGATTGTGTAATTTTTTGCACAGAGATGTTTGAGATGTCCACGCGGGCGAAGCTGCGGGGAAAGCTAGTGTCAAATATATTTGTGCGCACGTGATAGATTATAGAAAGTTTTAAATACTATTTGTAGTAAATTTAACCTACATCAAGAAATTTATGAAAAGAAGTTCTACCTAGTTCAAGGTACTAATCTAATTAGGGCCATACATTTAAATCGTAAGAAATAATAGAAGAAATATCTGGTAATATAATAAGTCAATGTAATTCTTTTAATAATCAGAGTTTTATATTTTAATTACATATTACAAGTTCCCTCCACGTGGAACTTGTATACCCAATATTTTACAAGAAGTGTAGCAAAGCGAGAAGAAACACTAAGCCCAAGGAAATAAATATACTTAAAGTCTATTACAATCATCTTTAAATAAACTATCTAAAATTTATCAAACAGGGTTACAGGTTAAGGTACTTATCTGGATTGAATACAGGTGGCAGTGGAACCGACTGACTGGATTATCTCGTGACTAATGCCTCCCACGTAATGTCCCGATTATGGTATTACAGCCCCTTTTATGTATGTCGATCGAGTACACTACACATTGTTACAACTTACAACAAACTGACAACTGTCCAAGTTCTCGAATATGATTGGCTAACCAACATAGACCTAGTAAATTAAACACAATAGTTAACATTTTCTTAATATAAATATCAATGTATGTTATGTTTTTGTCTTCCGAGTTTGTTGATTATTTATAAAAATATTTTATTTAATTGTATCTAATCGCTAAGACACAATATTCCAGATAATAAATAAATATAACATTAAACTGTTATATTTTACACAATGTTGCCATTACAAATAATATTCATAATCATTTCTAGAATGTTGCTACTTACATCTCTAAAATTCCTAAATTTTATTCATTTTGCAAGAATATTCAACATTAGTGCTTTTCATTCAGATCATAATCTATCACGGCCATCCTGATATGTACTTCGCTCTCGAAGTACATACCAATCAACAATATTTCCAAATGCGAAAAATGTCGGAAAGTACGTACGTATCAACAACATGTTATAGGTATGGGAGGCCTGTTACCTAGACATGATGCCCCATATATCACCCGCTGCCAGTGAAGACGGGCTACCACCAAGCAACAAGCAGACCAGCGGATGGAAAACAAGGTTAAGATTATTTGTAAACTGTAAAACCATGACCATTGTGTCAAAAGCAAATAAATTATTTCAGTCTTTCTGTTTTTTCTCTTTTTTTTTGTGTAAAAACTCATTGCTTTTCAAGGAGACCAGTTACTAGACATGATAGCCCCATCACCCGCTGCCAGTGAAGCCAGGCTACCACCAAGTAACAGGTAGACCAGCGGGCGGATATGGGAAGCTAATTGTCCCTTGCATGTTAATCCCGACACTCGCTGCCAGTGAAGCCAGATTAACATCAGACAATAGCAGACCAGCGAACGGAAGAGGGATTTTTTTTGTTATTTATTCTTTGATATGTATTCACGTTTTTCTTTACTTTCATAACTATGAATACTATTTCATTAGAAAAAAAAATGTAATATTCTTGCAAAATTATCAATATTAAATATTAATTACATATCTTCAATCAAAACGCTAACTTGAATTCCAAAAGTTTATAAAAATAAATAAAATATTGCCACCATAACGTATACATTAAACAACATTCTCATTTTCAAACTTATTCTTTTCATCCCATTTCTCTGGGTATAAATAAGCTTTGCTTTTAAGGTCCAAGATTCAAACATTTAGTAGGCACAACACTACAACTCGACGCAAAAAAATATTACACGAGTAAACAAGAAACATGTAGGAACACACAGTAAAAATATAAAATAAAGTATAAAAACAACGTATTTTTCATATATACAAATTCTGTGCTGATTGTAATCTGCGTATATGAGAGGTACTCGTAGTTGTGCGTTGCGCTGTATTGCGATGCCAAATAGGACACTTATTTTATGCCACAGTTAGTTTCATTCTAAAATCGGCAGAACTCCGAGAAAATCCACAATTTTCGAGGATACTTATACACAACAGCCTTTTAATTCTTTCTCTATTTTGATTCACATATATATACTATCACTCATTTCTTGTTGTATTCCTACCGTGACAATAGGATAAGTCTAAGGCAAAGCCGTGCAAAACCATACATTACATAATGTAACTTATCATTTGTGACAATTATCATGTAACTCACTCTTCAATAAATAAAAGCTATGATGATAAAAAAAGAAAATGACGGTGCCATAAAGTTTTTTAATTAAAAAATAATAATACTTTCAATTGCTTTTATGTATTTAAAAATGGATGGTGAAAAATCTCTAAAAAAATATACTAAACTTTTAAAAACAATGGTCACTGAATTATTAAATATTTGTAGCAACACCTTCAGTAATCCATGGCATACATAAGTACAAGTACTAACTATCAACGATTGGTCCCTAGGATATTCCATTGTTTCTTTAACTCAAGCTACACGTAAATATAACCCCCAGCACATGCAGGATACAACTGAATATATTCCATACCATTTTACCATTCGAGGTCAAGCATTTATCTTTGGGCCATAGGCGCCAATGAGTTCGATACTTTTGTACAGAAAAAGTCTTAATCCATCATCCATAGTCTATGTGATCCATGTCTTTTAGTTTGTCGTAGTCCTTAGTCAGCTATTCTAGTCCTTTTCTAATCAGTATTTTAGATACCAAAATAATAACTGTTGTGGGTAATATCTCGAATTTTATCGTGTTATGGGAGAGAGAAAAAAAAATTGGAAGAGTTTTACACCACTGTAGTTTAACTAGAGTACTCGTATTTAACGTATAATAAAATGTTGAGCTATTTAGGTTAGAAAACTATTACTACTTACTAAACTATTTGCACGTCATTTTTGCAAACACATTACCGGCTTTTGCAGCTCGCTGCCGATTAGATAGGCACCCAGATGTTCGATGCTCTGGCGCCACGAGTCACGACGCGACGTGGCAACCGATCAGTGATGACCAATGTGTGACGCGTCACTTCTTTGGGTCAAGCAGAGGCAGGGCGACATGATCCCAGGGCGTGACGCAGTGTGGAGTAGGAAACAGCATTCTTGGTAGCCTTTGGGAGGCCATAAGATTCGAGTAGGACACCTGAAATTGCACAATGGTATTAGATCTCTGGGCAAAAAAAAATGGGCGAATCGCACTTCTGATGATAGATTATAGAAAGTTTTAAATACTATTTGTAGTAAATTTAACCTACATCAAGAAATTTATGAAAAGAAGTTCTACCTAGTTCAAGGTACTAATCTAATTAGGGCCATACATTTAAATCGTAAGAAATAATAGAAGAAATATCTGGTAATATAATAAGTCAATGTAATTCTTTTAATAATCAGAGTTTTATATTTTAATTACATATTACAAGTTCCCTCCACGTGGAACTTGTATACCCAATATTTTACAAGAAGTGTAGCAAAGCGAGAAGAAACACTAAGCCCAAGGAAATAAATATACTTAAAGTCTATTACAATCATCTTTAAATAAACTATCTAAAATTTATCAAACAGGGTTACAGGTTAAGGTACTTATCTGGATTGAATACAGGTGGCAGTGGAACCGACTGACTGGATTATCTCGTGACTAATGCCTCCCACGTAATGTCCCGATTATGGTATTACAGCCCCTTTTATGTATGTCGATCGAGTACACTACACATTGTTACAACTTACAACAAACTGACAACTGTCCAAGTTCTCGAATATGATTGGCTAACCAACATAGACCTAGTAA
Source organism: Coleophora flavipennella (assembly GCA_947284805.1). Classification (NCBI taxonomy): domain Eukaryota; kingdom Metazoa; phylum Arthropoda; class Insecta; order Lepidoptera; family Coleophoridae; genus Coleophora; species Coleophora flavipennella. The sequence goes on along the minus strand of OX369278.1, from coordinate 17,059,716 downwards.
ATTAAACACAATAGTTAACATTTTCTTAATATAAATATCAATGTATGTTATGTTTTTGTCTTCCGAGTTTGTTGATTATTTATAAAAATATTTTATTTAATTGTATCTAATCGCTAAGACACAATATTCCAGATAATAAATAAATATAACATTAAACTGTTATATTTTACACAATGTTGCCATTACAAATAATATTCATAATCATTTCTAGAATGTTGCTACTTACATCTCTAAAATTCCTAAATTTTATTCATTTTGCAAGAATATTCAACATTAGTGCTTTTCATTCAGATCATAATCTATCACACGCGCGGTGAACTGGCATATAAAGTATCATTTTTCGAGCAAGTGTGTTGACAACATTCTTTGTATAAAGGGGTCCCTTGGAATTTTTTTCACTGAGATGAGGAAACCCCCCTTAACGGGCCCCACACCGAACTCGAACAGTTCATTGCATTCATACCATTTTGTTCCACCCTGTATAAAGGCGGCCTTTTCCCCATCAAATCAAAGTCAACGTCGTCATAATTATGTAAATTAGTTGAATTTCCACGCTTCCGTTATAAACCTATCACTTCCGTCCCCGTGCGGCCGGCAGGAAGCTCGGCAGTGCCGGCAAGAGGTCGCGACCATTAGGAGCTCGCATTACCATAACTATTCCATTTTCAATCGGCGGCGTTTACTTGGAGGAATTGGAATGCAGTATGTTCCGCATGCTCGCTCAGTGCGGCTTGCGTGGTGAGGTCGATCACGCAGGTTAACTGTCCTGAAGCACGGTCATTACCTGGGTAGATTCTCCTAGGATAATATGTCGGTGGTGTGAAGAGCGTCGGTGGTGTAATGGCTAGGGCCGCCGCCTCCTGTCTGGGAGGTCGTGGTTCGAACCAGCCACGTACCAATGTGATTACGAATTTAGATTTCATATGTACGTTTATCCGACGCTCTTGCCGTGAAGGAAAACATCGTGAGGAAACCTGCACACGCCTGCGAAGAAACTCGCAGGTTGTTTGTGAAATCGACCAACCCGAACTGGGCCCGCGTGGTCGACGAAGGCCCGATCGCCCTAATTCAGGGTAGGCTCGAGCCTCGTATATGAGCTGATAAAATGATGATGATGATGAATATCTCCGTGCTTCGCAAGACACGGGAAGTCGTTGGTGCTGGCTGCTAACACTAGGTGGCGGTCATTAAGCTGTGTCAGATGTCTTTACGGGCGTTTTGAAAAACTTGTGACAATCCGGTTTCACCATTAACCCCTCCAACCTCCTCCGACTTGGAGTAGCCACCCGTGTGTGGGGTATGACCTGAACTTCTCAAGTGTGGGGAGAGACCCGTACCCTAGCGGTGGGGATCTTTGTGTGTGGTTCACGATGCCCCTCGTAACAAGTAGCCGGAAGCTTGCGTGTGGGGAGCGCGCTCAGTGGCGGTCGGTAGGAGCGGCCCGTGCGCCCCTGTGCCCGTGTTCCGGCCGAGATGGTGTTCTGCAGCAAGGTGACGGTGGATCGACAATAATACCAAAGGTCCCCACTATCGGGACATGGGTTTCTTATGAAACTCGGGAAGTAAGGGCTAATGGCGTTGAAGTGTTAAAGCAGACTGTGAGGCCTCTGACGTGGCCTAATGACTGCCATCTGATGTTCGAGATAAATGCCACTACCAGTCAATTCCATTAAAATACACTGAGCTCGTAGTTATGTGAATTGATTGTAGTCGGGGTGATGCTAAGTGCAACATCGAGGAACTATCAGTGGCTACTCGTTATCGCATCCAGATTCTTGCCAGCTTCACTGATCATTATAATTGAAAGCGCTAAACACGTTGAAAAACCGACTTCCATCGCAACAACTTAGTACATTTTTGCATTCTTATTTTTGGTTTTTGTTAATTTTATAATAAAGTACTGCACCGATTTTGATAAAATTTATATGGGACTACACGGAAAGCACTAGCTTTCAAATAAAAAAAGAATCATAAGAATCGGTTAACCCAGTCAAAAGTTACGAGGTAACACACATAAAAAAAATATACAGACGAATTGAGAACCTCCTCCTTTTTGGAAGTCGCTTGAAAAATTAATAAAGTGTTTTCAATCATTCAATCAATCCATTATTAGTGTTCCTAGTGAGATTCTGTCCAAATCTGCATCTTTCATTCTCTGCCGCAACTCAAGATTCGTCGTTTTTTCCTTGAGCTAGATGGCCTGCCCGCTTGACTGCCCAGTGTTCGTGACAAGACGTTATGAACAGGCTATGTACGAGTATTAGATAGATTGGGCCAGGGGTTCCCAAACTTATTCAGTTTGCGGCACACTTTCAGATTTGGCAACTTTCCACGGAACCCTGGTCCTGCAGGCTCGAGTTTAGTTTTTGGAGTTTATATCTAGCGCCCTTTACTCGGGCACACCCTAGACACTTCATACAACGGGCCGGAAATGACATTTCAAAAATAGGAATGACGGAACAAACAAAATGGCGGCGAAATCCTAAACGTTCGTCAACCAAACTGTTACCAATCTGGGTGACGAGGGGGTGAGGTCGCAATCTAGAGAGCGGCAGGGAGTGTCCATACTGTATGTTAGTACTAATATATATACTTTGACACGGGGGTGGTGTGTCCCTGCACACGTTTCATGGATCGACGCCAGAACCGCATCGACGACGTTGGTCCATCCGTTCTGGTGCTCCGACGACACGGAAGGCAGAACAAAACTTATCTGAGCTTAAGGAATGGGCAATTCAATTCAATATTCTTTATTGCATCACAACACAAAAAGAGGAAAACAACATAGAAGAAACATTATACAATTGGCGGCCTTATTGCTAGGTAGCTAGGTAGCAACTCCTTTCAGACAAAGAAAACAGCGAAAGAATAAGGGGTGGTGATGGTTACATTTTGCTAGGATCCATTTTAAATACTAAGGCTACATTCCACTTGAGAAGGTAATTAAATGATAACAAAAGACATAGGAGCAACAATAGATGTCTGCAGAGACCCACCTTGTGGTGGTGCTCATGCTCAGCTCGACCAGCTTGTGGTGGTGCTTGTTCATGCTCAGCTCGACCAGTTTGTGGTGGTGCTTGTTTATGCTCAACTCGACCAGTTTGTGGTGGTGCTTGTTAATGCTCAGCTCGACCAGTTTGTTACTGCAACGGACCGTTAATTTTAAGTGTTGACATACCTAGTAAAATAATTCCACAACCGTTAATAACATTAGAACCATTATTGTTGAGTAATAAGTGGAATGTGATCATGGTATGTGAAATAGACCCTACAAAGATATGACCATAGTTTAAGTTTAGGGAGGAGTCCGTTAATCAGAGAGTCTCGCGACGCTCATCAGGAGTTCATCTCCCCATGAGGCCCCGGGGCGCCGCGGTGCTCACTATGGGAGCCCCTGGACTTGAGGCGTATGATGAATGGATATAACGGATGTGCCTGGCGCCGCGCCGCCCGCTCCCAAATGTGGCAGCCAATCCATCACGGGGTGAACGGGCCGTCACTCGAGCGCCCCGCACACCGCCACACCGCCACACAGGCGGAGACAGGCGCGCCCTGTGCCTCGGCTCTTTCTTCATTATTGAGGAGACCTGACGCGCGCTTTTTGTACGATACACGATATTATATATTTTTACACCATATATATCCGTAAGAGAACCATCAACACCTTCAGACTTGAGGTACAAAGATTTTTTTTTTTTTTAGGTCAACATCTTAATAATTATTAAAGTGAAACTTTTATTACATCGTCTCAAACTTTTTCGTCGGTGTGTTGCATGTCGCGTGACGGTATGATCGTTTCGTCCTCTGTACCGTAGCTCCAAGACGAGAGCAGCCTTGATCGTTTAGTCCTCTGTAAATGTCTATAATGTGAAAAAAAAGTTTCACTATTACCGTGGTTTCATAAAACCACACAATCCTGTTTTTTGATTTTAAGTACATTTGTGAGGGGTAGTTTTAATGAAGCAGTCGGAGCTTATGATATTGATTATAGCTGTTACAAATCCTAAATAAAATGGGTAAGTGAGAGTCGGACTCATGAATTAAGGGTTCCGGATGACTTACACTCGCCATGGAGCGCCTACAAATCCTAAATAAAATGGGTAAGTGAGAGTCGGACTCACGAATTAAGGGTTCCGGATGACTTACACTCGCCATGGAGCGCCTACAAATCCTAAATAAAATGGGTAAGTGAGAGTCGGACTCACGAATTAAGGGTTCCGGATGACTTACACTCGCCATGGAGCGCCTACAAATCCTAAATAAAATGGGTAAGTGAGAGTCGGACTCACGAATTAAGGGTTCCGGACGACTTACACTCGCCATGGAGCGCCTACAAATCCTAAATAAAATGGGTAAGTGAGAGTCGGACTCACGAATTAAGGGTTCCGGACGACTTACACTCTCCATGGAGCGCCGCAAACCTATTTTATGACTTGTCAAGACCACAGCCATAATTACACTTCTTCCGTGAAAATTTCAACTTGCTACTGGACATTACGATTAGACAGATACAACTCTGTGATAGACAGGTAAATTGACAGAAAGATGGCGTTATTTAAGTACTGCAGGGAACCCAAAAAATATAGTTATCCTTAGCAATCACAGAAGTAAGTTAAATCTACGAGATGGAGCTGTATCCACACGGCTGCCTACAAAATTGTAAACTTGCCTTGTACGACGAGCCCAGCTAATCCCAACTTAACTCTACAAGTACATATAAACCTTCTGCTCATGTTGACGTTTGCTTCCCTTTGTAGGCGAAGGGTTGTTGCGCAAGTCGTCTCGTCATATTTGTTTTAATCAGGCGCCGTCCGCAAGCACGGTCAGGTCAACCATAGCTCTGGTTAAACGCAAGCCTTCGCTAATCTCCGCTTATCCGCGGCGACGCCACCGCGCCGGGCACACGATGTTAAAACGTAATTATACTTACACCAAGGATCTTAATAAGTGTCTGAGGACGAGGGTTTCCGAACATTGACAATGGCACCACTTTGAGTACCAAATCGAGTGATGTAATGCCTGCATGCGCTCACGCTCAGCACCCGTTAGTAGTGAATTAGTAGAATGTTTAGTGTCGGCAACAAGCAGGTACTAAGCTAAGGTAATTCATACGTCATTTGTTATTACTTATTGAGCTATTTACCCCTCTGTGTAACTGTATTGAAAAATGTTTTTTATGTAGTTCGGAATTCTTATTGCGAGTACGACTCACACTTAGCCGGTTGTTATTATTTGTTGTTTTAATTTACAGTTTTACTATGTTCACATACATTTTTTTTAGTTTTTTAAGCTTTTTGTATTGTACATGTATTTGTCTGTCTGATGTGCAAGAGTTTTTTTTTTAAATTTGAATTTGATACAGCAAAAATAAAAGTCTTTATAAATACACGGATCTTGTACACACGTAATATTTTTTTAATAATTACAATATTTGTTCATCTGCATTAATACCAACACATACGGTTCCAAGGTACGGATAGCAGCATAAAAGTCGGAAACACGGACAGACATTGTTTAGTGATACCCTTTACTTTTTGGTACGGAACCCTAAAAATAGATTCGGTATGTATAGATCGGGTAACGTGACACAAGTCCCCTCGAGCTGACAGTACTGCGCTAGTTTGTAACAGAAAACCTTCAGTAAACCCTTTGAGTCATTTACTGCCAGCCCCGCACAGCACTGCCAACTCCAGGTGAAAAGTTATTATCTTTACGTAGCTCAATGTTTTCGCTATTTGAGACAAAACGTTCTGAGCGACGACGCGCGCAAATTATAGAAACATTCAATGGAAACGAGGCCCCTTTTCCTTTTGGCCCTGCGACCTTCACGGAACTGGGTTTGGCGCCAAAAAGTCTTCCTTGCGCGGGCCACAAGCCAAATGATGTATCTTAGATATTGATTAAAGTCAGTTGGGTTAGGGATTGTTGGTTAGCCCGTTTCTATCTTCGATATTATTATTTAGATTAATTTTAGTGCGAATCTAAAAATCCTTTAAAAATAAGTTTCTCCTTTATCTTTTTAAATTTATTCTGTTTGATAGTAAATATTCAATAATTGTATGTAAATTTCAGCTTGCTGAGGTATCATGGTTCAATAGATAACAGCTTTTGAAAAATCGGACAGACAGAAGGATAGACGGATGAACGGAGGGACAGACGGAGAGACGGACCGGCAACTGGAAATTAAATTTAAATATTTAGTACGTACGACTGAATGTTGCTTGAATCTAATAATTTAGAAACAAACCACGCCAACACACCTACACCGTGAGACGTACTTTTTTTTTATTCGCAATTGGTAAGCCTTTGGCATCATCTCACCTGGTGGTAAGTGACATGATGCCGAAGATGGAAGCGGGCTTACCAAGATTCCCCAACGCAATGGGGATCTGGCCATCTCATCTTCAAACCGGAACACATCAATGCTGTTAACACTGATGTTTGGCGGCAAGACTTAGATAAGATGGTGGTAGCTAGCCATAACATTATTATTATTAATCCCTTATTTCAGAACATGTCCATATTAAAGTTAGTATTACGCAACAAAGAAAAACTCAAATAAAGTCATACCAAAACCATCGGACCGTCATTTGGCCGATGAAGCGGTCCCACGCCACGCCACGGGCACCCACGGGGTTCACGAGCGTTTCTGTTGCCCGCGAGAACCGCTGTTTCCTGACTAAAGGCCCCGTGGTACTTAAAAATCTGTCTGTCTTTTTCTTTACGTGTAAAGAGGGAAGAAAATAACCACACTTTTGCACTATTTTGGATGTTTTCGTTTTTATTTTTATCATATTTATCTTAAATAAAAATCCAATCGATGTTTTCCCTTCAGTCACCTACGAACTTTATTTTAGTAAATAAATCATATTATCAAATTACTTATTTTCAGAATAAAACCGAAAATAGACGATAAAATGGCTCGAAAAGAGGTACCTGAAATTATTCTATCGAGCCAACTTTATTAAATCGTGTTTCCATTCGATATAGTCCCTCCCTCGTAACTATTCTCAATAATAAGTACCAATATGTTTTCCTAGATTTTAAATTTACTGTTAAGTACTTCTAAAATGAATTCTAAAAAACTGTTTAAGTGGATTTTTAGGTACCACTGCGCCTTAAGATGATTTCCCGCGACGCGACGCACGGGGACGTACGCGCGCTCACTTTCCCGCCCTCCTGGCTAGTGTTACCAACTCTAGCTCATGAGACATCACTACGAATCTCTTGAATATTTTAGGGTTGTGTGTTATTAAAGTTGAATAGTGATATTTTAGAAGTTGTGACGTCCTATAGCTGGCGCCCGCGACTTCACGTGCGTGGAATGAGTGATGCGGAACCAGTTTATTTTTCGGAACAAAACAAACTGATATTATTTTATTTTACTGTAAGTATTTAGAAAACTTACTGCTGCAATGCAAGCGAGAGTATGTTAAACTTTATAATATCTAGAAGCTAATAACAAGTTTTCGCAGATCAAAGTTTAGGAAATAACGCACTAATGTTATAAACGCGAAAGTTTGGAAGTTTATTTATTTCTTTTTTAGGCCTAAACTACCTTTGGTAAGTATATAGTGGCTCGAGCCGTGAGTTAGCAAACAGGCTTATTTATATCTCGACATATGTGAGGCTCCCGCGGCCGGGATAGCCACTATTGCATAGACATTATTCAAGGGCCGATTTTACATAGTACATCTTTTGGACCCGGTAATCTGGTGGAAACTCATTTCCACACTCACGAGCCGCTTGTGGCTCGCGCATCACACAACACTTCCATAATTATAGTTATAAAGAGTGGGCTAAGCCACGGGAAAAAACTAGTAGTACATAAAACATATGTTAATCTAAGTCACTCTACCTGAGTGCCAAATGTCATCATGAAGACCCTAACAATACGTAAGTGCTTAGCTTGTTAGTGAAATTGATAAGTTTTTAGTATTTGAATTTGATAAGCTATAAAGGAGTCGAGGAGGTTGATGAAAATAAACTGTACCTTTTTTGCAAAAAACGCAATTTGTACTAAAAACATCAACGCACTCGCATGCAAAACGATAAGAAAATTCAGAATTGTTAAATTATTTTCCTCACGCTGGCATCCCCGTTTCCGGCTGAGCTGCGTCCGGGGCTCAGTTGGCGAGCCGTCCGCGCCGCGAGCAGACCCATCCCGCTCCCGAGCGCACCGCCGCCGCGCGTCCCGCCACCAACCACCTGTTACCGCCACCCGCCACCCGCCACCCGCTCAACTCACCAGCTAACTAGCCAACATGAAAGGTCAGTGGTTAGATTACATGGATTTTTTCTAAAGTTTATTTTGAAGTCGCAAGTTATCGAGTACTTCCCGAGCCGAGGTACCTGACTGCCTAGAAAGTCTCGGTACGCAAAACGGTTTTTCTCAACGTTCTCTAAATGAAAAGGTAAATTAATGTTTACTTTAAAATTTTTATGTAAAAATTATTATATTATTATATTTAAATTCGTTCTTATCTTAAGGGTGTCTTCCCATAGCTTTGTAACGTCCTACTGCTAGCAAAGGCTTACCTTCTCCCAAATCATCACATTTTTACTCTCTCTCGCAAATACATCATATCATACTTACATCTTTAGATATTAATTATTGTAATGAAATTTTAATGTTTTTTTACAAAAGACTGTTTGCTAGTATTGAAAGCAAGGCCCTCGACACAGGATACAGTCGAAACAGAGCTGGTCGATACTGTGCCGTTACTCGCCCCAAAATGTCGTCCACAATTTTAATATCCCTTGTCACAGCATTTATTGATATCCATTTCTTCTTGAAAACAAAATATATTGTATTGTTTATTTTACTTCACGATGTATCTGTTTATTTATCCTTACGGGTCAAACGTTGCGATCGATTTTAGAAAGTTGAACTGAAATTCGTCACGAAGCCGTATTTCCGGGTGACAGTGGCTCCTTTTGATATTTTGAAGTTGATCTGATGATGAACTTTGGAGGTGGAACCAATGTTCAGGATTTATTGTATTCTTATCTTTATCGAGCCACCACTGGCGCACTGGCACACTGGCGGGCGTTACAAAATCAAATGGAACCTACAAAGGCACAGGAAAGCTAACAAAAGGAGTCCGCGTTTGAAAATTAACTAAATGTAACAAGTGAACAGTCCCCTGGGTTGTGGGTTGTGGGACACTAACTGGGTTTGCCGTTTGTTGTCAATTGCATCCAATGAAATAATATACACTACCCTTGGCTTTTTAAAAAAATAAAAATAAATAAGCTTGTATTTTAGAGTTCCATACCGGGTAACGGGACCCTATTGCTAAGCCGACGTTGTCCGTCTGTCTGTCCAACCCCTAGAAGGCTGTATATTTTGAACTGTAACACTCAGTCAGTTGAAATATTCACAGAATATGTGTTTACATAGCAGATTTACTGACAAGTAATAAAAATTAAACAGAGAAAGTGTGCGCGTACAAGAAATCTGTTTTATAAAAGTTATAAGTTTTTTTCTCTATCGTATAAACTGTAATATATACAAGCGTGAAACTTGGTGTCATTACAACACGCCTAACATAGTCATATGGAAACCGGCCAAGTGTAGGTTGTACTCGCGCCCTTAGCCCGGACTGAATAATAATAGATATATTTTTACTTCTATAATTGAAGTTAAACAAGTATCATTGTAGTACTCGTGGGGGAGAGGTGGAGTGGGGGGTGGCAGTAAGCCCTCAGTACACGAGTCCGACTCGTACTTGGCCGGTTATTTAAACTTTCTGGAAGTATAGCTTGTTGACAAATTCAAAATAATAGTGAGAAGAACTTTTTATTCTGTGTCGGTGTTTAAAAAACATTAACTTAAACAAAATGTTGTACCGATACTGGCTAAGTCATTCTAAAATACTTATTTAATTAAGCGTCTTTATAAAACGTCTCTCCACACAACTATGACAATAATACTTATTCACATTACAAACAAAAGACATCAACGCGAGCAACACAAACATGTTTTAAGCTATTGCATTTATCGCGGGCTTTGAGCGCGGCGACCGAATCAAGAAATTCCGTAACGAAAATAACCTAACACCCCACGAGTTCTAAAAAACTTACAGTGCCATCTATTAGCGATTTGCGGTACTAAAAGGACTTGGTCAATTTTACTGGTGTAACTTTCTTAGTGTTAATTTATTACACAAACATCCCGCGCCCCAAGGACTATATGGTACTGGTAAATACTGCATAAATAAAAAATAAATGAATAATTATAATTGCATAAGTTGATACAAAATGCTATGCAATAGCTTTACCGCGGCAGTCCCCGAGTGCCACACGTCTTTTTTTTATTCAACTCGGGCTCTTTAACGCGACTATGACTCACGCGTGGCCAGTTTTTAATGTTCCGTACAATTATAAGGTGACCGAAACAGTGTGTACTCGTATTTCTATAAAAACATATGAGCGGCTGACGGTAAGTGATGATAACGCCGAAGATAGAAGCAGGCTTACCAAGATTCCCCAACGCAATGGATAAATCTTATATTCAAGCCGAGACACATCAATGTTGTAAGCATTAATGTTTGGCGGCAAAACTTATATAAGATGGTAGTAGTTAGCCAGGCGGGCTTAGAAAACGCCCTTCCACCAACCAAACCGAATGTTCCAAAGAAAGACTCCGACGGGAATCGTACTAGCTACTTCCTGTTATGAAGATAATGGACTTAACCATCAAGCCATGGAGGTGGTTAAAACAATAAAAAATTAAATAATAATTCAAGAAACATGTTTTTAAAAAGCGTTTTTTGTTTTTGCTCTATCCTAAAAACCATTATACACACGAGCGTGAAGCTTTGTGTGACGATAGTACTCATCCTAAATACTATATAAATAAAAATGAATCGTACTCACGCTAGAGTCTAAACTGAATGAAAAAAAAATCTGTCGCTCCCGTTGATGTCTTTTGTTTGTAGTGTGAACAGGTGTCATCGTCGTAGTTGTGTGGAGAGGTGTAGTGGTGCGGAACCCTCGGAGCGCGGATGAACTCGAACTTGGTATTTTTTTATTATTTGTCGGTTTACTTCAGAATTAGTACTATATTACCACGCCAAGTTTAACGCTTCTAATCGTATGTACCTATTTTGTTAAAATCAAGGGTAAACCGCTCTATCAAGGAATGATGAAAAATTTGAAAACGAGGAACGCGACAGATGATTCGGTCGTCTAGGGCCTATTCTTTGGCCACCTCGGTCACCGGACCTCAACCCTCTCCACTTTTTTTACTGGGGTTGCCTAAAAGATAAGGTGTACAAGATACCAATACAAACCCAGCAGGAACCACGACACCGCGCGAACGTTGCTGCACAAGAAAACCCAGCAGGAACTACGACACCGCGTGAACGTTGCTGCACAAGAAATCAGCTCGACTATAAGTCTAAGAAACTTAAAAAGATCGTTTTTGCGGAGATGCCGAGCATGCATTCGGGCGGGGGGGAAACAGTTTGAACACCTTTTATATTTTTTTAAATTAAAAGTTGGTTTTCAAATAAGGTTTTTTTTTTATTTACTCTTAATTAACAAATGTTGTAAACTTTAAGCTAATAATACTCAGTAAAATCATAAAAAATAAGTTAATTTTTACAATAAATTCCATTACTCCCGATTTCATTGAAATCAGCCCCTTATGCAAGAAAAATAGCAATATCTCATTATCCGTAAATAAAATGGATTAATGTTATACCTTTTTTAAATCTGCATTAAATGAGTAACTTTTTAAAATTGTTTGCCATCACAGTTCAGTACTTTTTTTTCACCAAAGAAGGTCAAAGTTCAACTAGATAATTTTCAAAAGTTGAAAATCCAAATTCAAAGTATTTTTTTGTGACTTTCTTATTTCACTAGTGAAAAATATCATGTACATTGGGTAATCCTACCTATCAGAAACAATTTAGTGTGTTTTTTTTATTTACAAATTTTATTTTGAAAAAACAGTGAACAGGTCCCCCCTTCCCACTAAGACTGAAACCCTGCGTCTTAGCGTAGTTTGGTGATCGTCCTTTTCTGTTTGTTTGTATTTCTAAATGAAGGGAATTCGTAGACTCCCCGTAAGTCTCAAGGTCGTAAGCAGAGGTATAAAAAAAGAAGAATAAAATAAAATATCCTGGTAGAGTCGTAATCAACATTTAGAATTTATTTGACTCAAATTGTTGAGAAACCTTTGTTTGTATAGGCGTACAACTCCACGTTACATCGCTTAATTAGCGCTATTGTTTTGTTTATACAAAGGTTTCAATGCAGAAGTTACATTGATTTCAGCTCTATATTTTATAGTTAATTATTGGCCCAAGAAGATGTCACATTTATTCTAGCATTTAACGGTACAAATTTGATATTATAATTGAATTATACAAGTCCTGTGCGATATCGCGCATTAACTTACGGATGTACATAAATTTGTATTAAATTTGTCTACATAAAGTAAGGTTAAAATTAAACAAAATTAAGTAGACTTATGACAGCAACGAAAAGGTAATTTAAATATTTTAGATTATACATTTCCGTCAAGCAAACAATACTACAACCACTGTACATTTCTGTTACTCACAGAGAACCCCAATTTTTAAAGAACCTTTCGAGAGTTCCATATTTAAATTTAGTAAAACATGGTTATTTAATGTGTGATTCCAAGTTATGCGTAACTGTAAAATTATTGTACAATGAAACCTTAAGACCAAAATAATACGTACCCAGACTCTCGTCGAAACTCACACCACTCTTACTTTTCACACCATCGTTCGCACAGAAAAACAAACAATATTTTCGCCTCGACACACGACTACCTCGATCCGCCATTCGATTCTCTGTCCCCCTGCGCACGCGCATTCGCAAGAAACAGCACGCCATCCTATCTCCTTCACACAACGACACGAATCCAACTCTCTTACTCTTTCGCTCTCATTTACACTCTCTTGCAACCTTAAATCTTATTCCATTGGTCTTAGGGTCTAACACTTTATATTCTTGAATTAAGGAGTTCGATGTCAGACCGATCCTTCTATAAACACAATAGTTCAGCAACTTCGAATATTATTATTAGGGTTCCATGTGGTGTTACGCAGTAGCTTTATTACAAAAGTTATTATTATGAGGGTTCCGTATGGTGTCAGGCAGGAACCATCACAACAGTAATTAATAATTCGACACAAGGTAGTAAATTAACGGATTTTTGAAAAACTCGAAATATCTTGAAAATGGTGAGGTTTTTACTGAGGTCAAATTTGAATATTCTGACAGGTAATGACCCAAGCTATTACCCCCTTAAGTTTGTCGTACTAGTCCTTGGGCCCTGTATATTAGAGCTCTGTCTGTTTGTGAAGCAACATCTGCAATTATTTAAAACATTCTACTAGTTTTATTACAATTTCCCGCGGAATTTTGGTGTTGAAAAATCAGTTTTTGCTGAACGCCGCCCGATTTTGAGCTATGACATACTGTTTTTTTTTGTGAATCTTGTGTGTTTTAGTGGCCTTCTAATATGTGCAAAAGATTGGATTTTTTGGCTCAGCAGTTTTCAAAATATTGACGAAAACCGAGTTGCCACCTACTTTGAGAACCACTGTCGTCCGGCTGTTTCTGGTGGTGGCATCTGGTTTGCCCCGTCGCCCTGATTCTCCTGATACCTTGGGCCTTGGAATTGGTGCTGGGATGGTACTTCTGGACTCTATTTTCGGTTGGTAAAATTACTCCTCAAGTTCGATGGACTATTACCTTAAACGAAAACAACAACACTATCTTTTTTATTATTGGATATGATCGTGCATTTGATAAACTAAAACTGTTCTAAATTTCATAATTTTTGGTGCCGCGCTTTTGAAGATCTGTAATTTTCCCTTGACAATTGCCGTCTGGGCGACTACCTGTTAAGTTTGTAATTGTTGTACTGGAAACAGGATTTTGTAAGCGGATTTTTGGACAGTTTTTGCTGAACGCTGCTCGATTTTGAGCAAATCTAATGTGTTATAGTGCCCTCTTATGTGTTATAGTGCCCTCCTAATATGTGCAAAAGATAAGATTTTTTGGCCCAGTAATTTTCAAAATATTCACAACCTAACGAAAACCGAGTTCCCACCTACTTTGAGAACCAATGTCGTCCGGCTGTTCCTGGCAGTGACACAAGGTCCGCCTCGTCGCCCTGATTCTCCTGATACCTCGGACCTTAGAATTGGTGCAGGGATGGTGATTCTGGACTCTATCTTCGGTTGGTGAAATTTACTCTGCTTGCTTTTGACCATTGGCTGCAACTGTGATGCGTTCAGGAAAGCCTCTCTGTTAGAGGAAAACTGCGAAAGGTTGCAGTTTCAGCGTACTAATGGATTGTGTTTGTGGGCAAAGATAGCTTGGTGTGGCGCTTGGCTGACTATGGTATGGGTGAACGCTGGACTCTTATGTGGACCACAGACATGCATGCATGGTGTTTGGGTTAAGTTTACGTTTGGAAGTAATAGATTATAATGTGATTGTTTAAATTTTTAGCTAAAAGCATGTACCTATGTGATAGATATTTAAGTAACCAAATTTAGGTATAACTGTATATCTTGGTTGTTTTTATATTCAAGTATAACTGCTTTGCAATTTTCTATTTATTGCGATAGTAATTATAGGCGGTTTTCGGACACATTTATACATTTAAAAATAATTATTAACGGTGTTAGGTATATTGTTGCTAATCTTTTATTTGTGATTTTTTTTTCTTTTAAACTGTATATTAGTGTGTTTTATATTTTATATTGTATATGAGTGTGTCTTATTAATTGTTTTAAACATTTTCTTGTGTATTTTACGGTAGTTTCTAATCTTATGTTTAGTGTTTGTGTCTATTTTTTTTGTGTTCATATGAGTGTGTGTCCTAATTGTTTTAACATTGTCTTATGGTTTTTCTTGCGGTGAGAGCATGTCGCACCCGGTAACTTGCCCCGTAACCAGCGGAGATCAACATAACTTTAGGTGTGAGTTTTGCACTGATGTTCCTCGTTATTTTCGGAATCTTCATGGACTTAATATACATAAGAGCCGAACGCACAAGTCCAAAACGACATCCATTACACCTGGCCGCGCTTATCCGACTCCGCCACCATGCCCATCGGGACCCGTCCCTACTGCTACCAAGCCATTCTGGCAGACATTGAGCGATCTAAAAAGTAGTGTCCAGGTAATCAAACGCATACCACGCGGCGCTCGTATCAGTGTAGCACAGGCCCTTAAATCCTCTATCGACCGAGTTGTCTTGTCTAACTGCACGGCTAGTTGGGAGGAGTTGCTAACATTTCCTTATCGGATCCTACATGTTAAAAAAGACCCGAATAATAAACTAAGTCTTACACAGAAAGTAAAAAATAACTGTTTACAGCCACAAATTCCAGGAAATCTTACTACTAAACCCCCCGACTATCGAAAAGTTACTGCAAGTAATGTGTACAAAAAAGTGGAGGAGAAGGTAGGCGAGGGGGATTTAAGAGGTGCTAGCCAACTTCTGTTTTCTAGCGATATGATCGCTCCTGACTGCGAAGAAACACTACAGTCTCTTCAAGAGAAGCACCCCTCTCCTTCTACTACCAGCCAGCTTCCTGATCCTCCAAAAACGGACAGACAGACACTGCCACACGTTTCAGCTGAGGAAGTTATTACAGCTATTACGTCCTTCAAGAACGGTTCTTGCGGAGGTATAGATGGCCTGTCACCACAGCATCTAAAGGACCTACTAAGTGCCTCCACGGGTGACGTCGGCGGAAGTTTGGCTTCAAGTCTAGCAGCCCTGGCAAATTTAATGGTCTCTGGCAAGGTGAACGAGGGGGTAACTGACGTTTTATATGGGGCTAGCCTTTGTGCGCTGAAGAAGAAAGATGGTGGTATTAGGCCCATTGCGATAGGAACAACTTTTAGACGGTTAGTGTCTAAAGTTTGCTGTAAGCATATTTTGCCGTATTTGGGAAACAAGTTGCCGCCAATCCAAGTTGGTTTTGGATCTAAAGGGGGCTCCGAGGCTGCAGTGCATGCGACCCGCAGTTTTTTGGGTGGTGTGGTGACGTGGGTAAGGTACTACTGAAAGTAGATGTAAAAAATGCCTTCAACTCGATTGATCGCGGAACCCTCTTAACGCAGGTAAAAGAACACTTACCCGACACTTTTCCATACCTTTGGCAGTGCTATAGCAAGCCCTCTAAACTTATCTATAAAGACAAACTTCTAATTTCTGCGGTGGGATGCCAACAGGGGGATCCACTTGGGCCGGCAATCTTCAGCCCTGGTATTCATCCTATAATTTCTTCTTTGCAGTGGAAATTTAACATTAAGTACTTAGACGATGGCACCGTAGGGGGGACACCTGAGGAAGTTCTCGTGGATTTAGAGAACATAATCAATGGTTTTAAGGAAATTGGTTTAGTGCTTAACTTTTCCAAGTGTGAACTGTACATTCATCCCTCCGTCTGTGATGACTCCAGGAAAGACATTTTAGCAAAGTTCAACAATATTGCTCCTAACATTCAGTTAGCTTCAGATGCGTCTCTCCGTCTTCTTGGAGCTCCCATCCTGGACGACTCCATCCCAGGTTTCATACAAGATCAAGTAGATAAATTTCAAGAATCCTTTGACCGCCTTCTTAACATTAATTCGCACATGGCTCTAACGATAATAAAGTTTTGCCTGTTTGTGCCAAAGTTTACCTATGTCATGCGCTGCTGCCACCTGTGGAAGTTTCAGAACTTATTGTCTACTGTTGATGACTGCGTTGCTAATCTTCTGACAAAGATACTAAATCGTCAGCTTACATCTAAAGCGTGGATCCAGGCTTCGCTTCCGGTTCGTTTTGGGGGTCTCGGCATACGCAAGGTGTCTTCCGTTGCTCTGCCCGCATTTTTGGCATCTGCCTTTAGCTGCAGTGATCTTTTTGCTGACATTGTCCGTTTGTCTTTGGACTCCGCTGAAGTCGGCCACAAAGTAGAGGCACTCGACAGGTGGAGAACTCTGTGTGGCGGCGATATCCCTACGTCTTTGCACTCACAGAGACATTGGGACGAGCCACTTTGCGGGGAGGTGCAGCGGGGGCTCTTGGCTGCCTCTTCAAATACGACAGAGCGGGCGCGTCTTCTTGCGGTGTTTGAGAAGGAGTCAGGTTTGTGGTTGAACGCCCTCCCATCACCGAACATCGGCACCTTGTTAGATAACAATACGCTGTCTTTAGCGATAAGCCTCCGGTTGGGCCTTAAAACAAATCAACCGCACCAATGTAGATGTGACGCAGAGGTCGACGATTTGGGTCACCACGGGCTTTCGTGCCGGCGAAGTGCCGGCCGTATTCCACGACACGCGGCCCTGAATGATGTCATTCGTCGGGCCCTTGCCTCGGTGAACATCCCGGTAAAGTTAGAACCACACGGGATTGTTCGCACTGACGGCAAGAGGGCCGACGGGTTGACACTCATTCCCTGGCAACACGGAAGGTGCTTGGTATGGGATGTCACCTGTGTGGATACGTTGGCACCATCATATGTTCGATCCACTAGTGGGCGGGCTGGAGCAGCTGCGGATAGCGCTGAAATGTTTAAGACCCGTAAATATGTGGGTTTAGCCGGGAGTTACATGTTCTCACCATTAGGGTTCGAGACTTTAGGTCCTTGGGGACCCGCTGCCAAAAAAATTGTAAAAGAACTTGCAGTGCGTCTCAGCGAGACTACTGGTGACCGCAAGGCTGGCAGCTTTTTAGGACAACGCATAAGCATCGCCATCCAGCGCGGAAACGCTGCCAGTATGCTGGGTACCATGCCTTGTGGGGATGCACTGGACGGCATTTATTATTTATAAGATTTTATTTTATTACATTTTGTATCTTCAATTAGTGCAAAAATTGTTTATTTGTACATTCCAAAGGTTACTGTGGATCTCAAAAACGTTGCAAAGAATGCGATGAGTCCCTTTAAAAAAGCCAGTGACAAAACCACAAGAACCCTTAGAGATCCATACAGGCTAGTTTTTAACGAAATCCCATTGACTGAAATGTATAGCCGAAATTGTGTGTGTATGAGCGTTAGAATATATAATAACTTACCAATTGAACTACGAAAGCTTGAATCGAAAACCTTTAAGACAAAATTGTTGAAATGGCTTATTGACAAAAAATATTATAGCGTTATTGATTACCTCTGTGACAAAAATAAACTTGTTGACATTTGAATTTTTAAAGTTTACGTGACAAAATAATTATAATCTATGTTAAACATTTGCATGCCTTGCACAGGCGAAACATGATTGCAAAACATCCTACTACCATGTTTGATGCAAATAAATTATCATTTCATTTATGCCTTTACATGGTTTACTTTTTAGGGTTCCCTAGTCAACAAAGAACCCTTACAGTTTCGCTAAGTCTGTCTGTCTGTAGGTCTGTCTACGGCTTAGCTCACAGACTATTAGTACTAGAAAGCTGTAATTTGGCGTGGTTATACAAATTAATCATGCATACACAGCCGCAAAATAAAATCTTGTAAAACAAATTATTTTAGGGTACTTTCCCTACATGAACAAGGGGGGGGGGGGGAAGGGGGGGGGGTGATTTTCCAGTCAACTTGAACCATTGAGGTTTACACAATTATTTTTCGACTCTTCGAATATTAAGCTTTGAATGTTACCCTTTCCTGCCTACCAACTAAACCACTCGTTTAGGATATCTGAAAAAAGTTGTGAATAGAATTTTAAAGGAAAACTATAACCGTTCGAGGCTTTCTTAGTTTAAGTTTTAGTTAAGATGTGCAGCTGGATTTGTGAAAAGTTCACAGATTTTCCATACAAAATGTTCTACTACCGTGTGTCAAAATAATTTTGTTTTTTAAAATATAACATTGGTCGGTTTTTGTTTATTAGCTGAAAAGCTTCACTGGTTCGATTCCCGCCCAGAGCGAATGTTTGTGAGATGCACAGGATTGTATGTTCAATATCTAACAAATTTTTACAAAACGCATTATCAGTCTCCGATTCCCATACAGTTCCATAGTAGAGGGAACCCTTGCTCGGGCCAGGTGCGCCGCCGCGCGCCGTGAGTGTGTTCTGTTCCTCGATGTTCACTTATTACTGAGAGCTGTCCGATTCGATGATTTAAATACCCGATATTTCAAAGTACACATCACTAAGGTACCTTACTCATCACACTCATTTAACACCATCTTTGATGAATTCTGCGAGCCAGCAGCGGCGACAGTCAAGCCATCCGACGAAGGGCCCGCGCTGAGTTCAATCGTGACGCTGACTACGTCAACGAAGGCGCGGCGAGCGGATCGATTGAACTCATGGCGGCCTCTTTGACTTAGTGTTTGTCGCGAGCCGTCAAAGCTGCAGTTACATGAGCAAAGTAACAATGATACCTGTTCACCAGGGCGGTGTGCAATAAGGAGCGCTGGAGCCGTGAACTCCCACGTCAAGTCATGTTATACAATAACTATAATTCCACTCTAAAGTTTATTGTTTCAATTTAAGAAAAATGTTGATTAATATGTTCAAAACTAACTTCCTTAAAATCAAAAAGCCCTCCCTGCAGTGCCTCCTGCCCAAACGTGCCCATAGTACAGTAGGTATTTAAATACGCATCATCATCATCATATCAGCCGAAGGAAGTCCACTGCTGGACATAGGCCTCCCCCAAGGATCTCCACGACGACCGGTTCTGCGCTGCCCGCATCCAGCGGCTTCCCGCGACCTTCACCAGGTCATCGGTCCACCGAGTGGGAGGCCTGCCTACACTACGCTTTCCGGTGCGTGGAAAAAAAAAACGCATAACACAAAAAAATACTATGTAACATAATATATATCAACAAACCGATAATTAGTAAGTAGTATTTACGAGTGGGCCAGGGACCTCTTCGTCGTCGCCGGACGCGAGCGCGTGGAGCGCTGGGGAGTATCCACAGAGTACTTTTCCATGGAGCCGTATCGGCTCATATATGTCCCCACCGAGGTGCTCGAGCCTACCCTGACCACGCGGCTCCAGTGCAGGTTCTATGGAGTATCGCTCCTAAAATGTCCCATACAAAATGTGAACGTAGGAATGAAAGAGGTGGGTACTTCTCTTTACTTCGTACGTGTGAGACGGGCCATTTCCTTTGCAAAGTAACAGCGGACTTTAGCCAAGACGCACCGAATCTTACCAAACTGCGGTGTCACAATCACAGCGCAGTAAGCTTAGCTGTGTTGCGAACGTTCGCTGCAACATTAGACGCTTATTTTGTTTTTTAATATGCATGAGCGTGCAGCCCATTTGTTATTCAGCTTTAGCGCTTGAAGCGCTGCCGCCTTCCCATGCCATTTGAATTAAATTTGAAGGAACTGAAATGTTTTGTTTGTTTACATACTGGTAAAGTTGCGGTAAAGTAAAAAAGTTAAACAGTTTAGGTGTAAATTATTTTCCGATAATATGACGTTTAGTGTTCAATTTATGATAGTAAAAATAATTATTGACAGAGACGGGGAATGACCTCCAGTACTGAGGCCCACCAACAGCCACTGTTATTCAAATCAACGCGAACGACAAAAATATGCTTTTTTATCACGCTTTTATTAGCTTCACCTGTATGTTTGTATGTAACCGACTCCT
Source organism: Coleophora flavipennella (assembly GCA_947284805.1). NCBI lineage: Eukaryota > Metazoa > Arthropoda > Insecta > Lepidoptera > Coleophoridae > Coleophora > Coleophora flavipennella. The sequence continues at coordinate 17,039,108 of OX369278.1, read as the reverse complement.
TTGGACTCGATTTTGATTTGACCCACTTTATACGGACAGATTTAATTCAAACTTTATCAAGAATCAGCGATAATATAATAATTTCATTAGTTTGAACTAAAAAATAAAATTAATAGCGTTTAAAAAAACCAAAAAACTCGCTTTTAAAGTACATCAGACTAAAAAGTAAAAAATAATTTTTAATAAAAGTTGAAAATAATAATTGAAAAATTACTGGTATTATTGTGGGTTGCTCGATAGACGAAAAATATGGTACAGAGCGCCCCACGCTTTTTCACAATAATACTAGTAATTTGTTAATTATTATTTTCAACTTATATTAAGAATTATTTTTTACTTTTTAGTCTGATTTACTTTAAAAGCGTGTTTTTTTAGTTTATTTTAACTCTATTTATTGTATCAGTTCGGACTCCTTAGCGCGAGTACGACTCTCACTTGGCCGATTTTAATTATTTTCTTGTTTTATTTTGGTATTACAACTATAATTACACCAAGATTTACGCTTGGCTGTATTACCGTTTTTACGATAGAGCTAAATCTAAAATACTTCTAAAGACCTATAAATAACACGTTTTTTGGATGGAGACCCTCTCATCTTTTCACATTTTCAAATTTTTTGTACTTGTTGTTATAGCGGCAATAGAAATACACATTCTGTTAAAATTTCAACTGTCTACTATTACGGTTAATGAAATACAGCCCGCTGACGGACGGACAGACGGGCAGACGGGCAGACGGATAGACAGCGCGGCGGAGGCTTAGTAGTAGGGTCCCGTTGGTCACCCTTTGGGTATGCGAAACCATTAAAAAAACACCGACGACAATTACCTACTTTCTTAGGGAGCCTAGTTTTGCTTGTGGCCAGATGACCTTAAGTGTGTTCTGTCCCTGAATATTCACTTAGGGGATTAAATATAATGAGCACAGAACACTTTGATACCCTAAGCTTTCTTAACAAAAAAACGTATTCAAACACCAAATGTAGTAAATGAGTACCAAATCTTAGCGAGCAAATTATTGCGCTATTTCTGCATAAAACACACACAGGAGTGGAATTCCCTTCCGGCGTCTGTATTCCCCGATTCGTATAATTTAGGAATCTTCAATACGAGAGTGAATAGGCACTATTTGAGCTTGCGTGTTACATCCTCGGCTGCATCGGCACTTACCATCAGGTGAGGTGCAGCCAAACGCACTCAAATTTTTAATAATAAAAAAAAAACACAACGAAATAGGAGTTGGCAAAAAAAAGTTTTTTCTAAAAAATCTGTATATGAGCGATTGAAGGAAGCAATACTAGGTTCGGTCAGGTTTGATTGATTGTACAGTTAAAGAGTCTCTAGATAAATGCTGTGCTGAAGAAGAATCGGTACACGTTACACGCTACGCGATACAAATTCCGTACAACGAATAAGGAGTTGGCAAAAATATTTTTTTTCTGAGCGTCCTAGTTGGACATCAAACAATTAATATAAAAACGGAAGGAAAGTTTCGTAACAACAGGTAGACAGTTAACCCCGAGGGTGGCACGGCAATGTAGGCATTACCCCTCGCCGGTACGACTGCTATTCCCGTGCAGTTATTGCGGTGACTAACACTAATTATTACGGATGGCTCTCGGTGCTAGTGCTAGGAGTATCACCTTATTGGAACATGAGTGAGTACCCAAGCTTTGAATTGCTCGTAGTTATGCCTACCGTAATATTCATAACCTTGTAAAATTAAAAAAAATAATATTATATACATGTGACATACTGTATGTGCGGCCGCCGAGAGAATGCTGATTTGACATATGCTAGTTTGACGTAACTAGTGATGTGCCCATAGACATCCATCGCAGGCTTGAAGTGTCAAATCAGCATTCTCTCGGCGGCCGCACTATAATAAAATATAGTATACGGAGAGTTCTTTTAAGGGTCAATATAGGGAAATTCTAAACTATATGAGATAGAGAAAAACGCTCTTAGGAACCGTAATCTCAATTTTTGAGAAAATAAAATGGCGTTTTAAAAAATAATAAAAAAAGTTAATATGTTCGGAGGTATGACTTTCATTGAAAAATATTTTTTTTTGTAATTTCGATTGTAATATCACTTTAAGATCCAAAAATTGTACGAAGACCATAGGTCTAAGGTTGCTAGAACTTTGTGAAATTAACGTTTTAGTTTTTTTAATAGTTATGTGGAAACTTACTGGCTAATTTTCAAATGAGAAAGGAAATGAAGAAAAAACCCTGAGTGTTGTGTTTCTGTCATTCATGCAATTCAAAAAAAAAACAAGTGGTGTGTTTCTTTCATTCATAAAATGCATAATTTAGTCAATTAATTAGTTGTGTTGTGAATACAAGTTAAAATGCCCTAAATCGTTGTCAAATTCCGAAAAAATGGATTTGTTGAGAGGGTGTCATTTTAGTAACAGGAACCAAACATTGGCAATCAATGACTTATATATTACTGGCGTAAGGACCCGGCCAACGCGCGCGACTAATGGGCCCAGCGAATTGGTGCGAAAATCGAAAGTTTCGCACACTCGCGCCTCAGTCGTCTGCGGGACATTGTTCAGTGCGGTGGAAAAATATTCCATATAAAAATGCCTTATTGTGTTGTAAGAGGCCGTAAATATCATAAACGTAAGGCTAAAAAGAAACATGGGATGTCGTATCATCGATAAGTAACCTTACATTGTATTTTTTCTTGTAAACAAATTAAAAAAATGAATTTTTAAAGCGACAATTCTATCAAGGTTCTTTTAACTCGGCACGTCAGTCAACTCTCGCCCACGCTAGTTCGTACGAGTTATGTCAGATGGCGCTACTTTTTGCATGTATGAAGAAAATCTGACTAAAATATGGAGACGGGCGGATCCTTCTGTTCAAATCTGTGTTGGCAATTGACTGGTATCGTAATGAATTCCCCCTGAGAGAAACGCAAGTGGCGATACTTTGACCACAATGTTGAATAATTTACCGAGGTACGGAATCTTCACGAAGCCTCACAAAAAACATTCCGACATCATCAGTCGAAATGTCGAAATAAATGTTTTGTGTTTTTTTGAGAGTTTTCCGTATATTACGTCGAGAGATATCGCTACGGAAATGGCTATTGAACAGTAAAACGTCAAAGAACTGATCTACTGCTTATGAAGTCCCCTGGGGTTGGCACTACTGGAGCAGGTGGCTATACAAAACTGATATGGATTTTATATCTGTTACCAGTGCCAATGGACTTTAAATATCCACGGGACGTCAAACGTGAACCGCACAGTACTTCAGTAATCATGTTACTTTGTTCTTAAGCAACTCGTAATGTCTCCGCTGCTGGGGCTTGGAACTCTTCACATTTGGAAAGCTTAGGATGTACACACTGAGGCAAATACAAATGAGGACTAAGTGGGGCTGGTGGCGAACCCCACAGTTGCTAAACGCACTGACAATACTAAACGACTGCCATCTAGCGATAGCATCTGGCACCGACGGAGTACCAAAATGCTAGGCACGTAAAAGGTCAAATTAATTGGCACTAGCAGTCAATACTACCCAGGTGATACCCGTGCATAAGGACTACATTACTAGTAAGAATGTTAAAGTTGATCTCGTAGAGGAATCGTCTTGCAGTAACTGTGTTATAAGTATTGTGTTTGGTCCCTTGACAAAGTGTTCGTGAACTTTGAGCTGAGCACAAAGGCACAAGGTTTCCATAGAGAGTACTACCTAATTCAACGTCACGAAATTAAGCTTTTCGTTTAAAGATGTTTTTATCAAGGAGGTCCTGTGAAAACAACAACTTATAAATCGGTTCGAAAATTAAATTATCATTCAAGTACTTGACAATTGATAGTAATTAAATTTATGAAGGTTTGAGCGTTTTCTTATTGCGCCTATTTTTTGACGCTGCTGTGCACTCTGGATCAGCGAGACTGGAGCTGCTCTGCGCACGGGCGGGCGGTGCAGCTGGGGTCAATACACGCGTCAAAGTTGACCCTCGGGATGTTGTCACGTCTTGTTCACCTGTGGTTCTGAACTGAATTTATTTTGAGCTTCTTTTTATAACACAGATTTAACTTTATTTAATTGTAAGACTTTATGACATGGCTTGAAGCATAATGTGACTTGTGAAGAACAAAAACAGTAAAAAGTGCCTTAGAACTGCCGCAGTCTGAACCACGAGTGGCGGTGACATGACGACCAGTGGCCAACACAAGCAAAGAATACAAACTATTAGTAGGTATGGAAATGACCGCCCCCGCCCCCGCCCCCGCCAATGTATCGTCGCCAGCAACGAAGTGGTACGCGAAGTGGTACAGGTGGCTACGAGCGCGTCACGTTGAGACCGAGTTGAGAACCCATTTCGAGATCGTTAACAACTTATAAACGTCTCCACTGCTCGGGCGGGCCCGCGGGTCTTGTCCAAAACTGGAGGAAGTGAGGCCGTACTCAACACGCGGGCCCAAGTCCACATTGGTGGAGGTTGTAGGGCCAGTAGTGAACTCAACACGCGGGCCCAAGTCCACATTGGTGGAGGTTGTAGGGCCAGTAGCGAACTCAACACGCGGGCCCAAGTCCACATTGGTGGAGGCTGTAGGGCCAGTAGCGAACTCAACTGCTAGAAGTGCTATAATTTTATTTGACTCACCATGGCCAAATACTATAACTTTCGTTTTATAGATTGAGATTGCTGTGTTACATGTTCTAATCTCATTATTTTATGCAAATTTTAATAAATTCATATTACCTGATTGATTCCAAAACTTTATTTCATTGACTGTACTTTGTATAGGTGTCGCAAACGACCAAACGAAAAAATTGCTTGAATAAAAAAGGGGTGTTTGGGAATGTGTCCAAACCCTGAGCGCCGGAAACAGCGTGGCTGTACAATTTATTTTGTAATATCTCTTCTTAGGGACCGTACCTACGTATAACTTAGGACCGCAAAAGTAGTTAAATAATGTTTAAAAATTCATCAGCAATTACTACCGCATCTTCCAGGGAACGCACATTGTAATCCAAGATCGTCCGGCCTTTCTATCGAACCGATTTAGTTTTTTTTATAAAAGGTATTGACCAAACTTTCACCTTCTCAAGCTACACTCAAACACAGTTTTTTTTCTCAATATCTCCGGTTCTAATTGAAGTGCGCACTTCGTTTTGGTGTAAGAACACTCGCCGGCACGAGCTCTTTCATTTGAACTATTGTTTACTTAAATCAAATGGGCTGGAGGGAAGCTAGGTGTAAACGAACATTCAACATCGCGCAACGTCGATGGCGAGCCGCTTGCGGGTTGCAGGACTTGCAGGTCACCCGCTGCGTACTCTGGATGTCCAAAATAAAAAGTGAATGCTACGGAGCGGCACGGGTCCGCCTCGTTTTAATTAAAAAAGTTTTTAATGCCAATTTTTTAGCTGGCGCCCGGCCGGCCGGCACGGCGGGCGCGGCGAGACGCGGAGGGCAAAGTTTTGAGAAGAAAACAACGGATACCCTGGAAATTTGTTTCTTTTTTCTAGTACCGGTCGGTAGTCGGTTAAAGTAAGTTTATTTTAAACAACCAGTCAAGTGCGAGTCGGACTCGCGCACTGAGGGTCTCGCACCGCAACACAAGTGCGAGTCGGACTCGCGCACTGAGGGTCTCGCACCGCAACACAAGTGCGAGTCGGACTCGCGCACTGAGGGTCTCGCACCGCAACACAAGTGCGAGTCGGACTCGCGCACTGAGGGTCTCGCACCGCAACACAAGTGCGAGTCGGACTCGCGCACTGAGGGTCTCGCACCGCAACACAAGTGCGAGTCGGACTCGCGCACTGAGGGTCTCGCACCGCAACACAAGTGCGAGTCGGACTCGCGCACTGAGGGTCTCGCACCGCAACACAAGTGCGAGTCGGACTCGCGCACTGAGGGTCTCGCACCACAACACGTAGAAACAACAACGAGTTCCGCAACCGCAATAGTCGGATGATGGTTGGCGCATCGGGAGCCGGGTCGTTCCTTTCCCTCTCATATGGTTGATGGGAGCGATGGCTGACTCTCGCGTTATACTCGTGACCGGGTGCTGTCCGTGTGAACTGGCCTACTCTTGTTAAATGCATTCAATTATTTTTATTTATAACTTTTCGTGTCATATTGTTTTTATGTTCTAATGACATAATCTGATTTATATCAAAGATTTAATTTTGACGTTATTAACTAATTATTGTTTGTTTCTTGATTCTCCTCAAATGAAATTATTACTATTATTTTATGAGTATTAGAAAGAGTGTAATTTGCACCTATTTTGAATAAATGTATTGATTTTAATTGAATTGAAAAACCCGACTTAACTTTGTTCTCCATACATCGATATACGTTGCGGTTAATTCTCCACCCGCAAATACAAGTTTGTTACAGCCAAAAAATGTGTTTTTGTGTCGTAGCACTACAAATTTATAATTTTCGGATATTTTTCTTTACTTGTGCTATGAGACCTTGCTGTTACTAAATTATAGTTTTAGGTCAATGGAAAGTGGGTGCCCTATAAGTTTTGCTTTACTTGCGAATATCAAAAAAAAGTAGTGTGTGGTTTTATGAAACCACGGTAAAAGTGAAACTTCTTTTCACATTGAAGACATTTACAGAGGACGAAACGATCATGGCTGAGCTCTCGTCTTGGAGCTACGGTACAGAGGACGAAACGATTATACCGACCGTCACGCGACACGCGACACACAGGCGAAAAAAATTGAGACGATGTAAAAAAGTTTCATTTTAATATACAAAAAAATAATCGTACAGAATGGCCGTATCTTGTAATTGCTTTGACTGACAAGGGTTCCTCGTGGGGCGTAGTGATGACGAACCCTAGATGTGTGTGTCTCAGCTCCAACCGCTGTAAGAGAAGGCTCTCCTCGCCCTCCAGTTATTAATTATTCCTTTAATGAGGCGCGCTGCTGGCCCTGCGTGTGGCGTGTGGCGGCGTGCTCGGTGGAAGCCGTCATTATTTCTCGCTCTGCACCTAATTTTCGTTTGGCTCTTAACGTTAAGTGAGAAGCGCTAAGCGAGGTATGAAACTTTTTTTTTGGGTTCCGCACTAGGCAAGGGACCCTATTACTAAGCCTACGCTGTCTGTCTGTCTGACCTTAAAAGCCTGTATATTTTGAACTGCAATAGGTAGCCAGATGAATATATTACAAAATATGTGTTAACAAAAAAATATCGACGCTAGAAAGCATATACGCTGTAACCGACAGAATATAAACTTTACACCAGAGCCAAAAAACATTTTAAATTTTTGAACTTTTAATTATTATTTAAATATATTGTACTGCTACGCTGTGCATACTTTCCCGCGTAACTTTTGCCCCTCTGGCAAACATAAATCAGCATTAGAAACGCGCTTACCTAGTATTAAACGGTATCAAACTTGATGAACAATTTACAAGTAATCTGGATTTGTATGGGAGGCACCTTATTACGATTTTTGACGTGATAACGTCTTATAATTCGATGGAGCCGGCTGCACGCACGAAAAAACATGACGCATGCGGCGTTACCTCGCTTTGAGGCGTTCCATTTAAAGCTTGAAGTGCAAGCGAGAGCGCGCAATGAGCGACAAAGAGGCACAATCAGCCTCCGCGTTCGGCAGCGTTCGACAACTGTCTCTCTCCTACTTGAGTGAGCGATGCGTCCGCGTGGACAGCTGCTATACATTAATACATTTACATGTTTTCGTCAAGTATGAAGTGCAGTGAAAAGTGAATGTGGTGTCAATTGTTTATAGCTACGATAATTGCGGCGATAAATGTAATGATTCTTTCGATATTATGAAACCATTCCATCACTATTTTCTTATGACGTTGTCACGTTCAACTATCGTCAGTAAACTGACATTACAGACAACCGATTTTTTATGGAATAATTGTCAAAGTTTCATTAAAATCGTTAGAGGAATTTTGAGAAAAAGTAACAAAGACTTTTATGGGATTTGTATGGGAATACCTTATTCCGATTTTTTATTATAGTTGGTATAAAGATGTAGTAACATACTGAGAATACTTAAAATCTTTAATTAAAGCCATTTTTGAGAAAAAAATAACAGGTGATTTTTAACTGTCGTGGCAACCCTAAAATATTGAGACAGGATTAATTTTAATGAATAGTGCTAGAGATTTGCCCAACCCTTTCATCGAAATCCGATCTGATGTTTAGGAGCTAGAGCTAGGATAGACACATACACAGTATTTTTTTATTTGTTTTTTCGAAATTTTTAAATATTTTTAAAGAAATAATAATTTTAATTTTTAGGGGTACCGACCTCCCATACATGTCGTCGTCATTGTCATATCAACCGCAAGTCCATGGTAAACAAAGGTCTCTTTTAAAGATTTCCACAACGACCAGGTCAGAGTTGCAGCAAGTGCGAGGCTTATCTATGCCACATCTTGCAGTGCCAGGTCTCCACTCGAGAGCTTTAGATGTAATTACACATACCTTTTTGTGGGGCTATACCAATATTTCGTGTTAAGTACCTAAAGTTGTTAATTCTGTTTTTGTTGTCTCTTTTTAAATTAATAGACATTTTTTTTATAAATTGTCAATATAGTACAGGCCATAAACTTTCTTTCTGCTATATATTATTCTTAAATAATAATGTTTTACATAAATAAAACCTAAAACATTGTTTTACAATTCCAAACATAGATTTAGTTTTTTTAAATAAATAAATATTCTGGGACAAATCACACATGGTCATCTGGCCCCAAAGTAGGATTCCCTGTGTTATGGGAACCAGAGACTGATATACATACTTATATACTTTTAAATACATACATATATAGATATTTAACACCCAGACACAGAGCAAACAAATCTGCTCATCACACAAATGTTTGCCCTAGATAGGGATCGAACCTACAGCTCTCGGATCAGCAGTCAAGAGCACTAACCACTGACCGTTTGTCTCTATTCCCTAAGCATTAACATCGCTTAAGTTACGATTGCGTTGCTTATGTCTTGGTAATGCAAGTACTTACGTCATTCTCGCCTAGGATATCTGTCTATATAAAACATTGAATATCTAAATATATATAACTCAAAGGTGACTGACTGACTGACATAGTGATCTATCAACGCACAGCCCAAACCACTGGACGGTTCGGGCTGAAATTTGGTATGCACGTAGATGTTATGACGTAGGCATCCGCTAAGAAAGGATTTTGGGAAATTCCCACGGGAACCGCAAAAATCGGGCGAAGCTGCGGGCATCCACTAGTCTATATAAAAAGAAAGTCGTGTTAGTTACACCATTTAAAACTCAAGAACGGCTGGACCAATTTTTATGAATTTTGCCTTTTTGCATTTGTCTTCGTCCGGAATAGAATAAAAAGTATTAAAATATGATATTCATCAAAAAAAAATATATTATCAGTCAAAAAATAATTGGTTTTAGGGTAGGGTAGGGTAGTGTAGTGTAGTGTAGGTGTAGTGTAGTTAGGGTAGGGTAGGGTAGTGTAGTGTAGGGTAGTGTAGTGTAGTGTAGGGTAGTGTAGTGTAGGGTAGGGTAGTTAGGGTAGGGTAGGGTAGTGTAGGGTAGTGTAGGGTAGTGTAGGGTAGTGTAGTGTAGGGTAGTGTAGTGTAGGGTAGGGTAGGGTAGGGTAGGGTCGTGTAGGGAAGTGTAGGGTAGGGTAGGGTCGTGTAGGTTAGAATTGTGTAGTGTAGTGTGGGGTAGGGCTGTCAAGGGTAGGGTAGGGTAGTGTAGGGTAGGGTAGGGTAGTGTAAGGTAGGGTAGTGTAAGGTAGGGTAGGGTCGGGTAGTGTAGTGTAGTGTAAGGTGGAACGAAGTTCGCCGGGACAGCTAGTAATATGATACAAATGAATTGATGTGTCCTTAACATTAGCAACGCAACTCACGCAAGGAATCAATGATGGAGGGCGCAAATACGTTCGATAAGAAAATAGGTCGAAATTAGGGTCGCTTATTAAGATGAAGTGATGTTGGTTACCGTAAACGTAATTAATTCGTAAACATCCTCTCTAAATAAGTGACCTTCATTCCTAGTCAAAATGAACTTTGCGTTGGCATATACAGGGTGTGAAATAGTATATTTCATTACAAGTGCGGAAAGACTATTTTTAATACAGTTGCGAAAAAATTAAGCAATTTAATATAATAATAAAAACTCAACTAACTAATCATTTATTTCCTATAAAAGTTATAATTCACATATACATTGAAATTGGTACAGTTTTTTATACTAACTGGGGAAGTTTTAGGTTGCATATTTACTGTTTGAGACAAACTATTAGTAATTTCGTTTGTTCATGTATATTTGTCATACAATGGCGTTTGCTAGTTGATGGAATTGGATCTGATGAATTATCATTATCGACGAAGGTAGATGGACGAACGTTCGGTTCAACATGTGAAGGAGACGGACTGGACCTTAAATTAATGGATTGTGAGTTTTTTTTCCCCAGTTTCTTGTTTGTTGTTTAATGAATCACCAATATAGCTTTCGCCAATAATGTAGCAGAGGTCCTCCTGAAGCTGTGCCCAGTATAATACTCAGCATCCGGCAGACCAAGAAACGTAGCTATTTCTTTTGGCATATTACCAAATTTGTTTATCCCGATTGCTTAAGCTGTACACTTCCCTTTTTGGTAATTTTGAAAAAAACGGTCGGTTTTTCCTTTTTGGGACCGCTGATTCATATATTTTTGCACTATTCTAAGAAAATCTCCTTCAACAACAAAGCTTCTCGGTATCTTATTTTTTGTGTTCGGAATCTTGATTAGTAGCATTTTTCCATGGGCTTCAATATCTTTGAAAGTAATATTGGCTAACTCCTCTCTGCGGCAAGCCGCAAGCTCCAACAACGCCAAAAATCAGAGCAACCTACAAAGAAAGGGATTTGATTAATATTTTTTAAAAATTATGTATTGACTGTATTTTGCGATTTCGTAAACTGAATACTAAAGAAAAATATAAGTACTTATTAATAAATTACCTTTGTGGCAAATAACGATCATCGTTAGCTTCGTTCAAAAACCTTTCCACTTCATTCGATGTTAATATTTTCGACTTTTTACTTGTAAAACCGTCTGATTGTCGTTTTAAGAAAGCATTTAATTTTGGGTATTCACTTATATCCACGTTGTTCCTTATTTTCAGCATACTTTATATCGTTGAGAACCTCGACCATATCGGAGAAGGTTTTAATTTTGTTGAGAGTTCGGAGAAGTATGCCAACATAACATTTTCTGAAAAACTATTTGCTTTTTTTTTCTTCTCTCCACGCAATAAATTCGTCGTATGTAGATATGTAGCGACTTTTTGACTTTTCCGGTAAAATGTTCTTCGAAGCATTTTGTGCAATTAAACTGAGTTCCGGTGGTGTTAATTCAAAAAAATTAGGGTTGAAATTACTCATTTTGTGCAACAAACAACTAAACTCGCAAATAAAATTTCTGGAAAATGACGCCAACCGTAGAATATAAGCAGATATTTTTTTTTTCACCCATTCTGGTAAGCAAAGGAAACTATGCCCATATAGCCAAGTCTTCAGTAGATTTTTTTTATTGATATGAAATGAAAATGAAATTTAATGAGATGAAATGAAATGAAACCTAACCTAACTCATTCAATCAAATCATTAAATCTGATATTGAAACATATTAGTAGCTTCTTTTTAGAAATATACGTATTTGCATGAATCATTAAAAAATCTACGATTTTTTTTAGTAAAAACTTCATGGTTAATTTTTCTTTTTAATAGACATTATTTTGACAGTTGGGAAAGAGAACGCATGGGTTCGGGAAAGGTAAAAAAAGCACGAGTATGTAATAGCCCACATCCCGAACGCTATACGTCCCTGCAATACGCCACTTTTTGAGCAACTGTTTTAAAAAAAAAATTTCAGTGCCCTCAGGAACTGCATCGGACTATACTATTTTCACGGGATCAAAAGTATGTCCTATGTCCATCCCAGTGATACAGGCTACCTGCATGCCAATTTTCATCAAGATTGGTCAAGGTGTTGAAGCGTGAAAAGGTAACAAACAAACAAATAAACAAACACATTTTCACATTTATAATATTAGTAAGGACATCAAATGACTTGAAATTTCTGAAATCTGAAAGCGGAAAATTATCGCAGAAGCTACTAAAATGGTTTTCGAATTAAGTGCGGTTCATACACACTGAACACTGAACACTGAACAATGCCGCTTGTATGAGATTGGCACACGACGATGCCACTCGTACATACGAGTACTCGTGCAAGGTGACCGGTGCGTAGCTGCAACTTATCTGGCGATTCTATTTATGAAACTGAACATACAGCTGAAATAGCTAAAAAACACGTCATACAAATACAGCTATTTAACCGTAGAGTAACTTATTAATATACTAGCTTTTTCCTGCGGCTTCGCCCGCGTGGACATCGTTTTTATGACTGTCTTTAAGGGTGTTTAGTAAATTATGTCGTTTCCCACCTACTCAACCATCTCTGTGCAAAAAATCACAAGTCCCAAAAAAAATTAATAAAATTTGAGTGATCTTAAAAATAGTGAAAACATCTGAAATATTAAATATTTCTTTAGGAACATTTTTATTTTGTAATGGAAAACTTTTACAATCCTAGACAAAACGACTGCAAGCGGTATTAGATTAGATTAGATTTATTCGCCAGAATGCACGTAAGTATAGGTGTTAAAATTTATAATATACTAGCTGTCCCGGCGAACTACGTACCGCCTTACATTACATTACACTGCCCTACCCTACCCTACCCTACCCTACCCTACCCTACCCTACACTACACTACACTACCCTACCCTACCCTACCCTACACTACCCTACCCTACCCTACATACACTACACTACACTACCCTACCCTACACTACCCTACCCTACACTACCCTACCCTACACTACATACACTACACTACACTACCCTACCCTACCCTACACTACCCTACCCTACCCTAAAAAAATAAAAAGATGTTGGCCGATTCTCAGACCTACTCAATATGCTCACAAAATTTCATGAGAATCGATCAAGCCGTTTCGGAGGAGTAAGGGAACGAAAACTGTGACACGAGAATTTTATATATTAGATAGTAGGCATCAGCACACTCAACCATAAAATAATGGCATGCAAAAACACAACTTTATTTATTTTTAGTGATAATGCTATCTATCTAACAACGTTATACCCAATCACCCACTTGCCAATCACACCATCAAATCATAATTCATAATGCACGTGTTTCATTAACAGATACTGATTCCTGTGGCTTCCATCATCATCTCAACAGCATGAAAGTTAAGTAATCTTGCATCATCAGCTCATCTGAATAACCTGAAAGAATACAACTATCAGTCTACGTAAAATTTTTAAAGAATTATCCTCCAACTCCTAACCGTTAAGGAATTGTACCTTCCTTCATCAGCTCATCTGATGATGATGATGAGATGATGACTACCAGACGCCAAAACTTCAATAGTTTTAGGAATATAATTATAAACTAATATTCAAATTACGAATACACACAAAATGTCAAACATTATTAGTAGATGTCAAAGATTAAAGTGTTACATGTCAATTTAAATGTCAGGTTGCGATAAGCTTGGAATAAATTCACTATAATTATATCAAATTAATGTCAAACATAAATTTATTCAAACCAAAATAACATTTTGCGATTAGCCATTGTCGCAGATTAACAATAAAATATTTGGTTGGTAACTGTCATAAAGCAACAGGGCTTATTATTATATTACGATATATTAATTTGTTCATTATTAGTACCAGCGTAGAATCTCTTGAATGACGTACATACTAAGTACATTATCGTAACGACTATCACGCGCCTCTTGTCAACAATACCCCACAGAATTTTTTAAGTACGATAAATTTCCATAACAAAAAAACATGATAAATACTGAAAAATCAAAAATTGGATAAATTGCACTTATAGATCTCGTCAAGCCGATTCCGAATATGCCCATACCTCAATTTGTACAAAAATCGCGATTGCGCTGGTTACGATAAGGACGGCAGAATATATGAGCAATGTGTTTATGTGTATTGTCATGTTTTGGGGATGATACAATGTGTTTATGTGTATTGTCATGTTTTGGGGATGATACAAAAAAATTGAAAACTCGATGATAAACAAAGCCTGTAAGACTAAGTACATTTTTGTGGGACGGACAATTACTAACTTAATTAGTGATCTAGTTCTTATTTAAATTTAGATTTTTGAATTCGATTGTTGTTAACACCTAATGGAGTTAAAATTCTACATTTTGAACTCCGTTCCATTTATCCACACCAAAGAGCGAAATTCAAAGCGATCCGAATCTATAATCGGTCCCAAATCCAAAGCGAGGCCCGCTCCCGCTCCCGCTCCCGTGCCAACCACAACCACAACCACAACCGCAACATTATTTAGCCGTCGAGTGTTGTTCACTTTAAAATTAAATTCTGTTAAGTTTTCAGGAAAATTTAGTTAAACTTAAATAAAATGCGGAGTTTTCTCGTCGGCCACCATGAACTTGTAATGTTGACAACCACACTTGTTTACAAATAAGTATAATGAAGAGGTGAAGTTTTTCGGGTGTGAGAGATAATCTTCGAAACTACTCATCCGATTTCAAAAACTCTTTCATCAGCATTTGGGATGGAGCTATAGGATTAACACACGTTAAAAAGTGCACCCTCGATATATTGTCTGACCCGTTGGTCCAATAGCAGCACTCTTGCCTATTACCTCGAGGGTCGCGGGTTCGATCCCCACCCAGAGCACGTGACAAATAGGTTTTTTTGCTCTGTGTCTAGGTGTTCAATCTTAATATATATAAATCTCGTGTCACAATGTTTGTCCTCAATGGACTGCTAAACCACTTAACCGATTATAATAAAATTCGCACACCATGTGCAGTTCGATCCAACTTGAGAGATAGGATAGGGTAGGGTAGTGTAGGGTAGGGTAGTGTAGTGTAGTGTATGTAGGGTAGGGTAGGGTAGTGTAGGGTAGTGTAGAGTAGTGTAGGGTAGGGTAGTGTAGTGTATGTAGGGTAGGGTAGGGTAGTGTAGGGTAGTGTAGGGTAGGGCAGGGCAGTGTAATGTAATGTAAGGCGGTACGAAGTTCGCCGGGACAGCTAGTATCTATATATGTATTTATTTATATATGTAAGTTTGTATGTGGTTCCCAAAGAACAGGGGATCCTAGTTCGGGGCCCGGTGATCGAGTGTGTTTTGTCCTCATATATAAATATTCACGCATGCTTGTTAAGGGCGCGGGCAAAGCCGCTGGAAACTGCTCGTTATTAGTATAAAATCGTGGACTTATGTCTGTACGTGCTTACGTACTGAATATTTAATTATTATTTGAGTAATAATGCAACACATGTACTCGTACTGGCGGCCAGCTAAACTAGTTAGCTACGGCGATGTCTCCTTGGAAACAATAATAAGCTAATAAAAAACGTCTCAAACAAACAGGTGATTTTCAGTTTTTGAATACGGGTTTAACGGGTTTTCATGTTTAGTAGTGACAGCAATGCGCCGCTCCGCACACCCGCACAGCCGCACAGCCGCGGCCACTCGACAAAACTCACGCTCCACGTGAAACGAAACAAGTTTTGTAATAACGCGCCACGCTAAACACGCTAAACAAACCGACAGCTTTTTAATCACAGCAAGCGAGTACAATTTTGCAACTTTTTTGTTAATGTAATTTTCTACTTTTTTACTTCGCCGATTTCGATAATTTTTTAAGGGACCATCAAGGGACCATTCTTTCGAGTATTTTTTTAAAATCTTTCTACAATTGACGACGAAATCTGAGAACGTACATTGAAAATATCGGTCAAGTGCGAGTTGGACTCCCGCTCCGAGGGTTCCGTACTACCACAATTTTCCACACAACTATGACAATGATTGACAATCACATTTTAAACAAAAGACATCAACGCGAGCGACAAAAATATACTTTTTTTGTCATTCAGTTCGGATTCCTTAGCACGAGTACGACTCACACTTGGCCATTTTTTATAATTTGTTGTGTAACTTCAGTGAACTATAATCACAACAAGTTTTACGCCTTTATGTGTTACCGTTTTAACGATAGAGCTAAATAAAAAATCCTTCAGAAGACTTATAAAAAACACGTTTTTTTGTAGGGAGACCTCCCCCCCTTTGTTTAATTTTTCTAATTTTTTGTATTTTTTGTTATAGCGGCAACAGAAATACACATTCTGTGAAAATTTCAAGTGTCTATCTATTACGGTTTATGAAATACAGCCCGCTGACGGACAGACAGACAGACAGACGGCGGAGGCTTACCAATATGGTAACCGTTAGTCACCCTTTGGGTTAACGGAACCCTACACATATACAGTCAAACCTCCTCCTTGATTAAAGTCGGTTAAAAAATGAAAATGTGAATTAAAGAGTATAACAGTAGACCATTTGCCGCCTTTTTAAATATTATTTTATAAAATTTGTATCAATATTAGTACAATTTAGTGTCTCAGCGAGCGAGCGAGCGAGTGAGCGAGCTTGGAGCGGGGAAGGAAAACGCTTAAACTCTGACACAAATTGATCAGACGACTCAATCACCGATTTTGGGTATGTATGTATGAAGTGTTTCAATATTTTTCTGAGAATTGAGAATAGGTCCCTCGGAAAAGTTGTTCAGTATGACGAGTGGAAGCCCCGGGTAACGGGTCCAACACATATTTTGTTACAACCTGTACAAAATAAAAGCTCACAGTAAAATATAAAGTGACCGTAGCGAGAACAAATCATTTTCGGAAAACCTGAAAACTTTTAGGTACAAGCTTTAGTTTAAAAAATAATGTTAGTTATTACGAATTTTTCTCAGCAAACCATTTCACTTGATGCTCATATCTATACTAAATAACTGATCCGTCTCCTTTAAAAGTCCGCCATGTTATATTTAGAATGACGTCACTTAGCTAAACATACAAGAGTAAGCAAAATTTCGGCTCAATTGGAAACCGGAAAGTGGGAAGAACACGCCAAGATTTGTCCCAAACTAACTAACTATATAATCGTAACACAGCATGTTAATACAAAGCTTGTAAAATTACCTGTTAAACCTGTAGTGCATTATGTTATTTAATGATGACAGGAGCTGCACCGCGAGCTGTGCGACTGTGCGACTGTGCGACTGTGCGACTGTGCCCACTGTGCACACAGTGTAGTGCAGTGGTCGCACTCTAAGCACCCAGTGTTTGTGGAGGCCACCGAGTTTACTTAGGTCCGGCTAATATTGGCGTTGACACCACTGCTCGACTTCAAAATATCTATATTATGTAGATTGGTTCTAACAGCTGAATGTTTTATTCGCAAACATTGCTTGTTTATGATGAGCGATAGCAACGAAAAATGATGTGGCAACTTGCTCAAAGTCTGCTGGATATTTTATTCAAAACATTCGTTATCGTCACGTGGCATCGACACACACACGGCAGTGTGTCAGCTAAGTTGAAAAATGGCAAACTACACTTCCATCTACCCGTAACTTAAAATCAGTTTGACTTACACTTTTGTAATTTTGTGCGTCTACTACTGGTGACTTCCCGATTATCTGGAATCCAAATTTTTATATATGTTTAAGTATTGCGAAGTTACTTCTAAAATCACTCTAATGTCAATTATGTACTTTGCAACTTGAAATAACTTAAAAATTAAAAACATACCTGTGAAGGCGACTGATATTACCATTTTTACTTATACTTACTTACTTCGCTGGCTCAGCGACCCGAAGGGGATCTTGGCCTCCGACATTAAAGTGCGCCACTCTATCCTATTTTGTGCTAAGTTTGACCATTCAGGCACTCCCAACTCCTTGAGGTCTTTTTTTACCATTTTTGCTTTTACGTTTTTCATTTTCGATTTATTCTATAAAATTCCATTTTTGCGGCTCCCGCTGTATTCTATAAGCGGAATGGCAAGTTTATATCCATGCAAGAGTGAGAATATCAAACACTGTGCTTGAATCACTTATTGTGTGCGTGAGGCCGTAACCTCACTATTTTGCACATTCTTGTATTGAACTTGGCTCCCTTTCACATGTAGGTACGTTTTTGGTAACGTTTATTTTGTTTGGATAGTTATCTTTTTTTTCCACAATTGATGGTAAGTGACGATGATGCCGAAGATGGAAACGGGCTTATCAAGATTCCCCAACGCAATTGTGATCTGGCTATTTTACCTTCAAGCTGGAACACATCAATGCTGTAAACACTGATGTTTGATCTTATCTAAGATGGTGGAACCTAGCCAGGCGGTCTATGAAAATGGTGAAGGTGAAGGTCGCGGGAAGCCGCTGGATGTGGGCAACTCAGAACCGGTCGACGTGGAAATTCTTGGGGACGGCCTATGTCCAGCAGTGAACGTCCTGTGGCTGATATGATGATGATGATGATGATGAATATATGTGATAAAAGTGTAGTGAAATGGCGTTAAGAAAGATTGAGCGAGCGAAGCGAAGGATAATAGGTTCACTAGGTTGATGGTAGTGTCAAAGAGCCTCGTGCAATGCAATTTGGGGTTAAATTCGTTAAGCAGGCTATGCTCGGACATTGCATGATCTGGTCAACAATTTCATGAAATGGTCGTGCATTTCGGTTGTGAAATTTGTCGATTTCATGAAATTTGTTTATTACATAAAATTTGACGATTTCATGAAATTTGATGATGCAATCGTCAACTTATAATATCGCTACGAGATATGTAACTATAAAGACGGTGTCCATGTAACAATTGTTGGTTCTGAAACGTTCGGGAGCAGACAGTTTCAATCGAGATTAGCAGTCGCACAAACTAACCAAGCACTGGACGACATTGTGAACCGTTACAACCAAGCGCCACACCACTATACGAAATACCGTTATCAGTTATCATCATCACATCAGCCGAAAGACGTCTACTTCTAAACACAGGCCTCCCCAAGGATAACAACAACGACCTTCACCAGGTCGTCAATCCACCGAGTGGAAAGCCTGATTACTCTACGTCTTCCGGTGCGTGGTTGCTACTTGAGAACTTTACTGTCCCGACGGCCATCCGTTCTACGAACATAAACAAAAAACATAAATTTAACCTTACAAAACATAAAACTTTGATTAGCTATTTGCATGCTTGGTCTCTAGAAAGCATACACATATATTGGAGTATACGCCATCTATGTAATACTATGTTCTGAAAATAAAGATTTAATCTTTGTTTTCAAGAATAAATGGTTTAGTGTACTCTGTAGACCAGATGAACAGTTTTCTCAAATTACCACCACTGTGCAACTACATTCTTTGCAAAACTGATCCGTATATCCTTCAAATAAGGCAGCAGGAAAAAAGCGTCGATGCTCAGCCCAGTGGAACAAACTGCGTGATATGTGGCCACAATAAATTATTACCTTCAGCACATTCACGGCGCATTTGCGGATCCGGTTGGGGCCCACCTCGATTGGTACGTAGCAGGTACGGATTAAGGTTCAGAGAATGCATTTTTTTTCAAAAGCATTCAAGATATTTATTCAAAATAGCGGCAAATTACACTCTTTCTGATAGTCATAAAATATTGATTACATTATTTCATTTGTCAAAAAATAAAAACCTCAATCTAAACAATCATTAGTTAATAACGTCAAAATCCAAACCTTGATATAAAAAAGAACATATTATGTCATTAGAACATGAAAACAATATGACACGAGAAGTTATATGCTATATATTATATATACGCGAGAGTCAGCCATCGCTCTCCATATTTCAGGAAGTGTTTAATTTTAATTTGATACTTCAACTCGTTCTTGAGTAAAAGGGTCTGGGCACACAGACAGTTCTTTCTTTTGAGTGTCGGAACCCTAAAACCGACTTTAGTCGCAACAAGTACAGTAAAGTTTTGTTTCATGTGTATGTTTATGTTTATTTTCTAAAAACGTAATAAACGAATTTCGATACAGTTTACATAAGAACATTTTTAAGATATATCCTGTCAATTAAAAAAAATCACTAAAATTAGTTCTCAATCGGCGAAAAATTGTGCTTAACATAATTGCAAAAAAAACGTTCAGTCTGATTAAATACCTCCATCTTTTTGAAGTCCGTTAAAAATACAATACCATTATAGGACTGAGCTTATATTTAGGGACTAGTGGTTCAACGTACGCACTTGCCGAATGTAGGAACTTCGAATTTGAATCATTAATACTGTATAGAAATTCATGAAGCTCAAAAGCGTTTATGTAGTTTAAAGCCTACATACAACATAATTCCATTTAATAAGTCGTAGAAGCTATTCGGAAGGTACATTTAAGCCTAATTTTTAATAGTTGTCAAACTTATCAACAAAATAACAATCAACAATAACAACAATTAAAATAATTACTCACTTAACTCAGTCACTGGTGTTTGCTTACAGAACTCCTTAACCACAGTTTTTACAACGATATACTCAAATCTGAGTAGACTTAACGGAAACATAATTCAAGGGTCAAACAAGCCCTAACCTGTCGAAGGTCTAATTATCTAATTAGGATCTCCACAATATGCCTAACTAAATACGTCCCTGAGTAGCCTCGAATGCGATAAAATTTGTTTTTTGCGCGGCAACGCTTTGCGGTTGAAGGTTTCATCATATCAGCTGGAAAACGTCCACTGCTGGACATAGGCCTCCCCCAAGGATTTCCACGACGACCGGTCGAAGGCTGAAGGTTTAGTTGAGACCAAATGTACTCGACGCTTCGCTCCAGATTCGCGGAGGTCAACATTTAGAGCCTCCAGGTAGCTTTACAAATTATTCGACGATTGGTACCTGTATTGGTAAGTGCTATCAAAATTCTACTTTGTTCCCTAGAGAGTTTTTGGTTTATCTCTTCTGATTGGTCCGCGTTTGTGTTTCTGTTTACTCATAGGTCGTGATGAAAACTGTGTCACTCGCGGCCAAAATATTTTATTTTTAGGCGACGTATATTGAATTCCTCGCCAAGCTCAAGATTCTTCTTTAGAATAGATTTAATTCTACTTTAGATTAGGCTCAGTATTAAAACTTAGGCCCTTACAAACAAATATAACTTTTTCCCCTTGTTACACACATAAGTATTCTCGTTGAGTCTTATTAACCTTATTAGATTCAATTTTTTGCGATTATTAATTAAATCTCTGAAGAAAATAATTACATGAGGCCTGGCCAACTCTTTCGAGGAAGCAAATGATACAATCACTCGCCTTCCCGCCAATACGTCGCAACGTTAAACACGTTCAAACATCCGGTTTCAATCGCAACAGCTTAGTACCTACAACAATTAATCTATATATTATGTTTAGTTTCCATTTCGTTAATTATTAAAAAAAAGTACTGAACCGTTTTTCATCCTATTTCTATTGGACTACGATGGACGCATAACTTATAAAAAAATGTGTCCAAGTGCGCGTTGGGTCACGTGCCCAGTAGGGTGCCGTAGTCTTTTTTAAATATAAGAGTGTATCTCAAAAAAGTTAATACTTTTGCAGTTGGTATAGAATATTTTGTATGGAAAATCTATAAACTTTTTACAAAATTAAATGCGATTCTTAAGTTGGTCGACTATTCCATATCAACTAAAAAAGCCTACTTAACCTTGATTCTTCTTCTTCGTCGTTCCCTCACTGCTGAGAGTCGTGACCACATAGTGTCCTCCACTTGACACGATTTTGGGCCAGGTGGACTGCCCGGTGTAGACTGCCCCCCGCCTTGCCCTTTATAACATCGGACCATCTGACTGGTGTTCTTCCTCTTGCGCGTTTTCCATTAATCTGTCCCAAAATGATCGTCCTCTCCAGATCATGCTTTAGAGAACGCATTATGTGACCGAGGAAACCCAGCACGCGTTCTTGGCATATCGTTGAGAGCCGTTTTTGGATCTGTAGTTCCTCAAGTATGGAAACATTCGTGCACATTGCTGTCCATGGAATTTTTAGGAGACGTCTCAAATGCATAGATCTTCTTACATTCACGACTCTTTACGCACCAGGTCTCCGAGCCATAAAGGAAAATTGAGAACACCAGCGTTCGCACTAGGCGCACTTTTATCTTGCGACGAATACCGCGGTTGTTCCAAATTTTGTTGAGGTCAGTCATTGCACTTCTGGCCGTACCGGCTCTACGCGGTATTTCCTCTATGCGGTTGCCATTGTAACGATTCCAAATAACATCGTTACATTTCTAAACTAATTATCCAATCACTTACCTCTAAAACTGCTCCAAAATAATTATAAAACATACATAATCACTGCACTACTCTCATTAATCTCTAACACATAAAATTCTATCATTCCACTCCACACAATAATATTAGCTCTCTTATGTTAACATAACAAACGTCAAAAATAAACACATTTAGAAATGTAACGATGTTATTTGGAATCGTTACACCCTCAGCAGTAATAAGCGATCCCAAGTAATTAAACTGCTTGACTTTATCGAAACCATTTTGTGCACCTGTAGTCGGAAGAACTTGAGCTCGGTCCACGACCATAAATTTTTTCGGATGGTTGATTTTAAGACCGAGTTGAGCGCTTTCTTCTTCGCTTTTCTCCAGCAGGATGATCATTTCCGCTTCATCCGATGCAACCAGTGTCGTAGCGTATCTTAGATTGGTGATTTTCTGGCCACCCACTGAAACGCCGCCGTCGCAGTCCTCCAGTGCCTTCCTCTAATATATTCGGCGTAAATATAAAAAGTTTTGGTGATAGAAAATTTTTTTTACAGATTTTATTTCATAACTTTATAGGTATCGCAAATTTATGTAACCGTACCTAATTTCAGCTTTGTAAAAACGGATGCGACATACTGACTGTCAGACAGGACGAAACTATAAGGGTTCCTAGTTTTACTACGGAACCATAAAAAAAATTGATAAAAATAACCAAAATCGGTTCACAATCGGCGAAGAAATCGCGTTACATACATACAAACACACACAGTCGAATTGAGAACTCTATCTTTTTACCGATTCCGTACCCAACTGAACCCTACCCTGCGCTGTCCGTCCTTATTAATCGTAATAGAAAAAATATGTTTTTTTTTTCACAAATTATGTGATATTATGGGGAACTCCCTAACAAATAATAAAAATACCTAGCAACAGTAAAAAATAAAGGAGTCCCCATACAAGAAACATGTTATTATATTTATTTTTGTTTTTGCTCCATCTTCAAAACCGGTAATGCACACGAGCGCTAAATTAGGTGTGATTATATTTTGTAGTAAAACCCTAAATTAAACAACAATTAATAAAAACTGGCCAAGTGTGAGTTGTATCCCACTAAGGCTACCGAACTGAATGTAAAAACTGGCCAAGTGTGAGTTGTATCCCACTAAGGCTACCGAACTGAATGTAAAAACTGGCCAAGTGTGAGTTGTATCCCACTAAGGCTACCGAACTGAATGTAAAAACTGGCCAAGTGTGAGTTGTATCCCACTAAGGCTACCGAACTGAATGTAAATACTGGCCAAGTGTGAGTTGTATCCCACTAAGGCTACCGAACTGAATGTAAAAACTGGCCAAGTGTGAGTTGTATCCCACTAAGGCTACCGAACTGAATGTAAAAACTGGCCAAGTGTGAGTTGTATCCCACTAAGGCTACCGAACTGAATGTAAAAACTGGCCAAGTGTGAGTTGTATCCCACTAAGGCTACCGAACTGAATGTAAAAACTGGCCAAGTGTGAGTTGTATCCCACTAAGGCTACCGAACTGAATGTAAATACTGGCCAAGTGTGAGTTGTATCCCACTAAGGCTACCGAACTGAATGTAAATACTGGCCAAGTGTGAGTTGTATCCCACTAAGGCTACCGAACTGAATGTAAAAACTGGCCAAGTGTGAGTTGTATCCCACTAAGGCTACCGAACTGAATGTAAAAACTGGCCAAGTGTGAGTTGTATCCCACTAAGGCTACCGAACTGAATGTAAATACTGGCCAAGTGTGAGTTGTATCCCACTAAGGCTACCGAACTGAATGTAAATACTGGCCAAGTGTGAGTTGTATCCCACTAAGGCTACCGAACTGAATGTAAAAACTGGCCAAGTGTGAGTTGTATCCCACTAAGGCTACCGAACTGAATGTAAAAACTGGCCAAGTGTGAGTTGTATCCCACTAAGGCTACCGAACTGAATGTAAAAACTGGCCAAGTGTGAGTTGTATCCCACTAAGGCTACCGAACTGAATGTAAATACTGGCCAAGTGTGAGTTGTATCCCACTAAGGCTACCGAACTGAATGTAAATACTGGCCAAGTGTGAGTTGTATCCCACTAAGGCTACCGAACTGAATGTAAAAACTGGCCAAGTGTGAGTTGTATCCCACTAAGGCTACCGAACTGAATGTAAAAACTGGCCAAGTGTGAGTTGTATCCCACTAAGGCTACCGAACTGAATGTAAATACTGGCCAAGTGTGAGTTGTATCCCACTAAGGCTACCGAACTGAATGTAAAAACTGGCCAAGTGTGAGTTGTATCCCACTAAGGCTACCGAACTGAATGTAAAAACTGCCCAAGTGTGAGTTGTATCCCACTAAGGCTACCGAACTGAATGTAAAAACTGGCCAAGTGTGAGTTGTATCCCACTAAGGCTACTGAACTGAATGTAAAAACTGGCCAAGTGCGAGTTGTATCCCACTAAGGCTACCGAACTGAATGTAAAAACTGGCCAAGTGTGAGTTATATCCCACTAAGGCTACCGAACTGAATGTAAAAACTGGCCAAGTGTGAGTTGTATCCCACTAAGGCTACCGAATTGAATGTAAAAACTGGCCAAGTGTGAGTTGTATCCCACTAAGGCTACCGAACTGAATGTAAAAACTGGCCAAGTGGGAGTTGTATCCCACTAAGGCTACCGAACTGAATGTAAAAACTGGCCAAGTGTGAGTTGTATCCCACTAAGGCTACCGAACTGAATGTAAAAACTGGCCAAGTGTGAGTTGTATCCCACTAAGGCTACCGAACTGAATGTAAAAGCTGGCCAAGTGTGAGTTGTATCCCACTAAGGCTACCGAACTGAATGTAAAAACTGGCCAAGTGTGAGTTGTATCCCACTAAGGCTACCGAAACGAATGTAAAAGCTGGCCAAGTGTGAGTTGTATCCCACTAAGGCTACCGAACTGAATGTAAAAACTGGCCAAGTGTGAGTTGTATCCCACTAAGGCTACCGAACTGAATGTAAAAGCTGGCCAAGTGTGAGTTGTATCCCACTAAGGCTACCGAACTGAATGTAAAAACTGGCCAAGTGTGAGTTGTATCCCACTAAGGCTACCGAAACGAATGTAAAAGCTGGCCAAGTGTGAGTTGTATCCCACTAAGGCTACCGAACTGAATGTAAAAACTGGCCAAGTGGGAGTTGTATCCCACTAAGGCTACCGAACTGAATGTAAAAGCTGGCCAAGTGTGAGTTGTATCCCACTAAGGCTACCGAACTGAATGTAAAAACTGGCCAAGTGTGAGTTGTATCCCACTAAGGCTACCGAACTGAATGTAAAAACTGGCCAAGTGTGAGTTGTATCCCACTAAGACTACCGAACTGAATGTAAAAACTGGCCAAGTGGGAGTTGTATCCCACTAAGGCTACCGAACTGAATGTAAAAACTGGCCAAGTGTGAGTTGTATCCCACTAAGGCTACCGAACTGAATGTAAAAACTGGCCAAGTGTGAGTTGTATCCCACTAAGGCTACCGAACTGAATGTAAAAACTGGCCAAGTGTGAGTTGTATCCCACTAAGGCTACCGAACTGAATGTAAAAACTGGCCAAGTGTGAGTTGTATCCCACTAAGGCTACCGAACTGAATGTAAAAACTGGCCAAGTGTGAGTTGTATCCCACTAAGGCTACCGAATGGTAAGAGGCACATTGAATCTAAAGACCAAGCTAGAAAGATGTCGACTGATGAAGTCCACACTCCGACCAGCGCCCATCCAGCTCCAAAACCCCGAAAACTTTTAGCTCGAGTTGCACAATCGCTTCGAATGCCTAGGAGACTGCGAGAATGTGGACGATTATAACGATAGGTTCGTGGAAATTGTCCAAACGGTCGGGTCTAAGATTTTCAAAACTCGCCGTTCAAACAGAACCAAAAAAATCTCTGACTTCACCAGCAACCTCATGGAAGAAAGACGCAGATTGGTTTTGCAGTCCTCTGAAGACGCTACTCAGTATCGGCAACTAAACAGGCAGATCTCTAAGTCTCTAACTCGCGATTTGCGCCACTTTAATACAAATTGTATTAAAGAGGCGATTGAGAACAACAAAGGCTCAAAAGTGTTCGCTAGAGATCTGTCTGTTGGTCAAAGCCAACTGACCAAGCTGAAGACTGAGGACGGCAGGATCATATCGTCTAAGACTGAGTTGCTGGAAGAAGTTGAGAAGTTCTACGGACAATTGTACACGACCACACGTCTGCCTGTCAGCGATCTGGCTAAAGACCCAAGAGCTAGACTTACCCGACACTATATCGAAGATATCCCGGACGTCAGCCTGTACGAGATTAGAATGGCTCTTAAACAGCTTAAAAACAATAAGGCACCGGGTGATGATGGAATTACGACTGAACTTCTGAAAGCAGGTGGAACACCGGTACTTAAAGCTCTTCAGAAATTATTTAATTCCGTTATACTTGAGGGACAAACGCCTAAGGCATGGCACAGAAGTGTGGTCGTGCTTTTCTTCAAAAAGGGCGACAATACCCTGCTGAAGAACTACAGACCCATCTCATTTCTGAGCCATGTCTACAAACTGTTTTCGAGAGTCATTACGAATCGTCTCGCACGCAGGTTTGACGACTTCCAGCCTCCCTAACAAGCCGGTTTCCGAAAAGGATTTAGTACCATAGACCACATACATACGCTACGGCAGATTATACAGAAGACCGAAGAGTACAATCAGCCACTATGCTTGGCGTTCGTGGACTATGAGAAAGCCTTCGATTCTCGAAAGCTCATAGAATGGTAAGAGGCACATTGAATCTAAAGACCAAGCTAGAAAGATGTCGACTGATGAAGTCCACACTCCGACCAGCGCCCATCCAGCTCCAAAACCCCGAAAACTTTCAGCTCGAGTTGCACAATCGCTTCGAATGCCTAGGAGACTGCGAGAATGTGGACGATTATAACGACAGGTTCGTGGAAATTGTCCAAACGGTCGGGTCTAAGATTTTCAAAACTCGCCGTTCAAACAGAACCAAAAAAATCTCTGACTTCACCAGCAACCTCATGGAAGAAAGACGCAGATTGGTTTTGCAGTCCTCTGAAGACGCTACTCAGTATCGGCAACTAAACAGGCAGATCTCTAAGTCTCTAACTCGCGATTTGCGCCACTTTAATACAAATTGTATTAAAGAGGCGATTGAGAACAACAAAGGCTCAAAAGTGTTCGCTAGAGATCTGTCTGTTGGTCAAAGCCAACTGACCAAGCTGAAGACTGAGGACGGCAGGATCATATCGTCTAAGACTGAGTTGCTGGAAGAAGTTGAGAAGTTCTACGGACAATTGTACACGACCACACGTCTGCCTGTCAGCGATCTGGCTAAAGACCCAAGAGCTAGACTTACCCGACACTATATCGAAGATATCCCGGACGTCAGCCTGTACGAGATTAGAATGGCTCTTAAACAGCTTAAAAACAATAAGGCACCGGGTGATGATGGAATTACGACTGAACTTCTGAAAGCAGGTGGAACACCGGTACTTAAAGCTCTTCAGAAATTATTTAATTCCGTTATACTTGAGGGACAAACGCCTAAGGCATGGCACAGAAGTGTGGTCGTGCTTTTCTTCAAAAAGGGCGACAATACCCTGCTGAAGAACTACAGACCCATCTCACTTCTGAGCCATGTCTACAAACTGTTTTCGAGGGTCATTACGAATCGTCTCGCACGCAGGTTTGACGACTTCCAGCCTCCCTAACAAGCCGGTTTCCGAAAAGGATTTAGTACCATAGACCACATACATACGCTACGGCAGATTATACAGAAGACCGAAGAGTACAATCAGCCACTATGCTTGGCGTTCGTGGACTATGAGAAAGCCTTCGATTCGGTCGAAACCTGGGCTGTGTTACAGTCTCTCCAGAGGTGCCAAATTGACTATCGATATATCGAAGTGCTGAAGTGTTTGTATGAAAACGCCACCATGTCGGTTCGCCTCCAGGATCAAAACTCGGAACCTATCCAGCTGCAGCGAGGGGTGAGACAGGGAGACGTTATATCTCCGAAACTGTTCACCGCCGCCCTGGAAGATGTTTTCAAGCTTTTGGACTGGGGTGGACTCGGCATCAATATCAACGGCGAGTACATCACCCACCTTCGATTCGCTGACGATATCGTGGTCATGGCTGAGACTATGGACGACTTAGGCACAATGCTCGATGGCCTCAGTAGAGCCTCTCAACAAGTGGGTCTTAGAATGAACATGGACAAGACGAAAATTATGTCAAACGTCCGTGTCATACCTACTCCTCTGAAGGTTGGAGGCTCTGCACTCGAAGTTGTTACCGAATATGTATACCTGGGACAAACAGTCCAGTTAGGTAGGTCCAACTTCGAGAAAGAGATCAATCGTCGAATCCAACTCGGCTGGGCAGCGTTCGGGAAGCTTCGCAATATCTTTACGTCCCAGATACCGCAGTGTCTTAAGACCAAGGTCTTCGACCAATGTGTGTTGCCAGTGATGACGTACGGAACTGAGACATGGTCGCTTACTATGGGCCTCATAAGAAGGCTCAAGGTCACCCAAAGGGCAATGGAGCGTGCTATGCTCGGAGTTTCTCTGCGTGATCGAATCAGAAACGAGGAAATCCGTAAGAGAACCAAAGTGACCGACATAGCTCTCAGAATTGCTAAACTTAAGTGGCAGTGGGCGGGGCACATTGCTCGTAGAACAGATGGCCGTTGGGGCAGTAAAGTTCTCGAGTGGCGACCACGCACCGGAAAGCGTAGTGTAGGCAGGCCTCCCACTCGGTGGACCGATGACCTGGTGAAGGTCGCGGGAAGCCGCTGGATGCGGGCAGCGCAGAACCGGTCGTCGTGGAGATCCTTGGGGGAGGCCTATGTCCAGCAGTGGACTTCCTTCGGCTGATATGAAAGCTACCGAAACGAATGTAAAAACTGGCCAAGTGTGAGTTGTATCCCACTAAGGCTACCGAACTGAATGTAAATACTGGCCAAGTGTGAGTTGTATCCCACTAAGGCTACCGAACTGAATGTAAAAGCTGGCCAAGTGTGAGTTGTATCCCACTAAGGCTACCGAACTGAATGTAAAAACTGGCCAAGTGTGAGTTGTATCCCACTAAGGCTACCGAACTGAATGTAAATACTGGCCAAGTGTGAGTTGTATCCCACTAAGGCTACCGAACTGAATGTAAAAACTGGCCAAGTGTGAGTTGTATCCCACTAAGGCTACCGAACTGAATGTAAAAACTGGCCAAGTGTGAGTTGTATCCCACTAAGGCTACCGAACTGAATGTAAAAACTGGCCAAGTGTGAGTTGTATCCCACTAAGGCTACCGAACTGAATGTAAAAACTGGCCAAGTGTGAGTTGTATCCCACTAAGGCTACCGAACTGAATATAAATACTGGCCAAGTGTGAGTTGTATCCCACTAAGGCTACCGAACTGAATGTAAATACTGGCCAAGTGTGAGTTGTATCCCACTAAGGCTACCGAACTGAATGTAAAAACTGGCCAAGTGTGAGTTGTATCCCACTAAGGCTACCGAACTGAATGTAAAAACTGGCCAAGTGTGAGTTGTATCCCACTAAGGCTACCGAACTGAATGTAAATACTGGCCAAGTGTGAGTTGTATCCCACTAAGGCTACCGAACTGAATGTAAATACTGGCCAAGTGTGAGTTGTATCCCACTAAGGCTACCGAACTGAATGTAAAAACTGGCCAAGTGTGAGTTGTATCCCACTAAGGCTACCGAACTGAATGTAAAAACTGGCCAAGTGTGAGTTGTATCCCACTAAGGCTACCGAACTGAATGTAAAAACTGGCCAAGTGTGAGTTGTATCCCACTAAGGCTACCGAACTGAATGTAAATACTGGCCAAGTGTGAGTTGTATCCCACTAAGGCTACCGAACTGAATGTAAATACTGGCCAAGTGTGAGTTGTATCCCACTAAGGCTACCGAACTGAATGTAAAAACTGGCCAAGTGTGAGTTGTATCCCACTAAGGCTACCGAACTGAATGTAAAAACTGGCCAAGTGTGAGTTGTATCCCACTAAGGCTACCGAACTGAATGTAAATACTGGCCAAGTGTGAGTTGTATCCCACTAAGGCTACCGAACTGAATGTAAAAACTGGCCAAGTGTGAGTTGTATCCCACTAAGGCTACCGAACTGAATGTAAAAACTGCCCAAGTGTGAGTTGTATCCCACTAAGGCTACCGAACTGAATGTAAAAACTGGCCAAGTGTGAGTTGTATCCCACTAAGGCTACTGAACTGAATGTAAAAACTGGCCAAGTGCGAGTTGTATCCCACTAAGGCTACCGAACTGAATGTAAAAACTGGCCAAGTGTGAGTTGTATCCCACTAAGGCTACCGAACTGAATGTAAAAACTGGCCAAGTGTGAGTTGTATCCCACTAAGGCTACCGAATTGAATGTAAAAACTGGCCAAGTGTGAGTTGTATCCCACTAAGGCTACCGAACTGAATGTAAAAACTGGCCAAGTGGGAGTTGTATCCCACTAAGGCTACCGAACTGAATGTAAAAACTGGCCAAGTGTGAGTTGTATCCCACTAAGGCTACCGAACTGAATGTAAAAACTGGCCAAGTGTGAGTTGTATCCCACTAAGGCTACCGAACTGAATGTAAAAGCTGGCCAAGTGTGAGTTGTATCCCACTAAGGCTACCGAACTGAATGTAAAAACTGGCCAAGTGTGAGTTGTATCCCACTAAGGCTACCGAAACGAATGTAAAAGCTGGCCAAGTGTGAGTTGTATCCCACTAAGGCTACCGAACTGAATGTAAAAACTGGCCAAGTGTGAGTTGTATCCCACTAAGGCTACCGAACTGAATGTAAAAGCTGGCCAAGTGTGAGTTGTATCCCACTAAGGCTACCGAACTGAATGTAAAAACTGGCCAAGTGTGAGTTGTATCCCACTAAGGCTACCGAAACGAATGTAAAAGCTGGCCAAGTGTGAGTTGTATCCCACTAAGGCTACCGAACTGAATGTAAAAACTGGCCAAGTGGGAGTTGTATCCCACTAAGGCTACCGAACTGAATGTAAAAGCTGGCCAAGTGTGAGTTGTATCCCACTAAGGCTACCGAACTGAATGTAAAAACTGGCCAAGTGTGAGTTGTATCCCACTAAGGCTACCGAACTGAATGTAAAAACTGGCCAAGTGTGAGTTGTATCCCACTAAGACTACCGAACTGAATGTAAAAACTGGCCAAGTGGGAGTTGTATCCCACTAAGGCTACCGAACTGAATGTAAAAACTGGCCAAGTGTGAGTTGTATCCCACTAAGGCTACCGAACTGAATGTAAAAACTGGCCAAGTGTGAGTTGTATCCCACTAAGGCTACCGAACTGAATGTAAAAACTGGCCAAGTGTGAGTTGTATCCCACTAAGGCTACCGAACTGAATGTAAAAACTGGCCAAGTGTGAGTTGTATCCCACTAAGGCTACCGAACTGAATGTAAAAACTGGCCAAGTGTGAGTTGTATCCCACTAAGGCTACCGAATGGTAAGAGGCACATTGAATCTAAAGACCAAGCTAGAAAGATGTCGACTGATGAAGTCCACACTCCGACCAGCGCCCATCCAGCTCCAAAACCCCGAAAACTTTCAGCTCGAGTTGCACAATCGCTTCGAATGCCTAGGAGACTGCGAGAATGTGGACGATTATAACGATAGGTTCGTGGAAATTGTCCAAACGGTCGGGTCTAAGATTTTCAAAACTCGCCGTTCAAACAGAACCAAAAAAATCTCTGACTTCACCAGCAACCTCATGGAAGAAAGACGCAGATTGGTTTTGCAGTCCTCTGAAGACGCTACTCAGTATCGGCAACTAAACAGGCAGATCTCTAAGTCTCTAACTCGCGATTTGCGCCACTTTAATACAAATTGTATTAAAGAGGCGATTGAGAACAACAAAGGCTCAAAAGTGTTCGCTAGAGATCTGTCTGTTGGTCAAAGCCAACTGACCAAGCTGAAGACTGAGGACGGCAGGATCATATCGTCTAAGACTGAGTTGCTGGAAGAAGTTGAGAAGTTCTACGGACAATTGTACACGACCACACGTCTGCCTGTCAGCGATCTGGCTAAAGACCCAAGAGCTAGACTTACCCGACACTATATCGAAGATATCCCGGACGTCAGCCTGTACGAGATTAGAATGGCTCTTAAACAGCTTAAAAACAATAAGGCACCGGGTGATGATGGAATTACGACTGAACTTCTGAAAGCAGGTGGAACACCGGTACTTAAAGCTCTTCAGAAATTATTTAATTCCGTTATACTTGAGGGACAAACGCCTAAGGCATGGCACAGAAGTGTGGTCGTGCTTTTCTTCAAAAAGGGCGACAATACCCTGCTGAAGAACTACAGACCCATCTCATTTCTGAGCCATGTCTACAAACTGTTTTCGAGAGTCATTACGAATCGTCTCGCACGCAGGTTTGACGACTTCCAGCCTCCCTAACAAGCCGGTTTCCGAAAAGGATTTAGTACCATAGACCACATACATACGCTACGGCAGATTATACAGAAGACCGAAGAGTACAATCAGCCACTATGCTTGGCGTTCGTGGACTATGAGAAAGCCTTCGATTCTCGAAAGCTCATAGAATGGTAAGAGGCACATTGAATCTAAAGACCAAGCTAGAAAGATGTCGACTGATGAAGTCCACACTCCGACCAGCGCCCATCCAGCTCCAAAACCCCGAAAACTTTCAGCTCGAGTTGCACAATCGCTTCGAATGCCTAGGAGACTGCGAGAATGTGGACGATTATAACGACAGGTTCGTGGAAATTGTCCAAACGGTCGGGTCTAAGATTTTCAAAACTCGCCGTTCAAACAGAACCAAAAAAATCTCTGACTTCACCAGCAACCTCATGGAAGAAAGACGCAGATTGGTTTTGCAGTCCTCTGAAGACGCTACTCAGTATCGGCAACTAAACAGGCAGATCTCTAAGTCTCTAACTCGCGATTTGCGCCACTTTAATACAAATTGTATTAAAGAGGCGATTGAGAACAACAAAGGCTCAAAAGTGTTCGCTAGAGATCTGTCTGTTGGTCAAAGCCAACTGACCAAGCTGAAGACTGAGGACGGCAGGATCATATCGTCTAAGACTGAGTTGCTGGAAGAAGTTGAGAAGTTCTACGGACAATTGTACACGACCACACGTCTGCCTGTCAGCGATCTGGCTAAAGACCCAAGAGCTAGACTTACCCGACACTATATCGAAGATATCCCGGACGTCAGCCTGTACGAGATTAGAATGGCTCTTAAACAGCTTAAAAACAATAAGGCACCGGGTGATGATGGAATTACGACTGAACTTCTGAAAGCAGGTGGAACACCGGTACTTAAAGCTCTTCAGAAATTATTTAATTCCGTTATACTTGAGGGACAAACGCCTAAGGCATGGCACAGAAGTGTGGTCGTGCTTTTCTTCAAAAAGGGCGACAATACCCTGCTGAAGAACTACAGACCCATCTCACTTCTGAGCCATGTCTACAAACTGTTTTCGAGGGTCATTACGAATCGTCTCGCACGCAGGTTTGACGACTTCCAGCCTCCCTAACAAGCCGGTTTCCGAAAAGGATTTAGTACCATAGACCACATACATACGCTACGGCAGATTATACAGAAGACCGAAGAGTACAATCAGCCACTATGCTTGGCGTTCGTGGACTATGAGAAAGCCTTCGATTCGGTCGAAACCTGGGCTGTGTTACAGTCTCTCCAGAGGTGCCAAATTGACTATCGATATATCGAAGTGCTGAAGTGTTTGTATGAAAACGCCACCATGTCGGTTCGCCTCCAGGATCAAAACTCGGAACCTATCCAGCTGCAGCGAGGGGTGAGACAGGGAGACGTTATATCTCCGAAACTGTTCACCGCCGCCCTGGAAGATGTTTTCAAGCTTTTGGACTGGGGTGGACTCGGCATCAATATCAACGGCGAGTACATCACCCACCTTCGATTCGCTGACGATATCGTGGTCATGGCTGAGACTATGGACGACTTAGGCACAATGCTCGATGGCCTCAGTAGAGCCTCTCAACAAGTGGGTCTTAGAATGAACATGGACAAGACGAAAATTATGTCAAACGTCCGTGTCATACCTACTCCTCTGAAGGTTGGAGGCTCTGCACTCGAAGTTGTTACCGAATATGTATACCTGGGACAAACAGTCCAGTTAGGTAGGTCCAACTTCGAGAAAGAGATCAATCGTCGAATCCAACTCGGCTGGGCAGCGTTCGGGAAGCTTCGCAATATCTTTACGTCCCAGATACCGCAGTGTCTTAAGACCAAGGTCTTCGACCAATGTGTGTTGCCAGTGATGACGTACGGAACTGAGACATGGTCGCTTACTATGGGCCTCATAAGAAGGCTCAAGGTCACCCAAAGGGCAATGGAGCGTGCTATGCTCGGAGTTTCTCTGCGTGATCGAATCAGAAACGAGGAAATCCGTAAGAGAACCAAAGTGACCGACATAGCTCTCAGAATTGCTAAACTTAAGTGGCAGTGGGCGGGGCACATTGCTCGTAGAACAGATGGCCGTTGGGGCAGTAAAGTTCTCGAGTGGCGACCACGCACCGGAAAGCGTAGTGTAGGCAGGCCTCCCACTCGGTGGACCGATGACCTGGTGAAGGTCGCGGGAAGCCGCTGGATGCGGGCAGCGCAGAACCGGTCGTCGTGGAGATCCTTGGGGGAGGCCTATGTCCAGCAGTGGACTTCCTTCGGCTGATATGAAAGCTACCGAAACGAATGTAAAAACTGGCCAAGTGTGAGTTGTATCCCACTAAGGCTACCGAACTGAATGTAAATACTGGCCAAGTGTGAGTTGTATCCCACTAAGGCTACCGAACTGAATGTAAAAACTGGCCAAGTGTGAGTTGTATCCCACTAAGGCTACCGAACTGAATGTAAATACTGGCCAAGTGTGAGTTGTATCCCACTAAGGCTACCGAACTGAATGTAAATACTGGCCAAGTGTGAGTTGTATCCCACTAAGGCTACCGAACTGAATGTAAAAACTGGCCAAGTATGAGTTGTATCCCACTAAGGCTACCGAACTGAATGTAAAAACTGGCCAAGTGTGAGTTGTATCCCACTAAGGCTACCGAACTGAATGTAAAAACTGGCCAAGTGTGAGTTGTATCCCACTAAGGCTACCGAACTGAATGTAAAAACTGGCCAAGTGTGAGTTGTATCCCACTAAGGCTACCGAACTGAATGTAAAAACTGGCCAAGTGGGAGTTGTATCCCACTAAGGCTACCGAACTGAATGTAAAAACTGGCCAAGTGTGAGTTGTATCCCACTAAGGCTACCGAACTGAATGTAAAAACTGGCCAAGTGTGAGTTGTATCCCACTAAGGCTACCGAACTGAATGTAAAAACTGGCCAAGTGTGAGTTGTATCCCACTAAGGCTACCGAACTGAATGTAAAAACTGGCCAAGTGTGAGTTGTATCCCACTAAGGCTACCGAACTGAATGTAAAAACTGGCCAAGTGTGAGTTGTATCCCACTAAGGCTACCGAACTGAATGTAAAAACTGGCCAAGTGTGAGTTGTATCCCACTAAGGCTACCGAACTGAATGTAAAAACTGGCCAAGTGGGAGTTGTATCCCACTAAGGCTACCGAACTGAATGTAAAAACTGGCCAAGTGTGAGTTGTATCCCACTAAGGCTACCGAACTGAATGTAAAAACTGGCCAAGTGTGAGTTGTATCCCACTAAGGCTACCGAACTGAATGTAAAAACTGGCCAAGTGTGAGTTGTATCCCACTAAGGCTACCGAACTGAATGTAAAAACTGGCCAAGTGTGAGTTGTATCCCACTAAGGCTACCGAACTGAATGTAAAAACTGGCCAAGTGTGAGTTGTATCCCACTAAGGCTACCGAACTGAATGTAAAAACTGGCCAAGTGTGAGTTGTATCCCACTAAGGCTACCGAACTGAATGTAAAAACTGGCCAAGTGTGAGTTGTATCCCACTAAGGCTACCGAACTGAATGTAAAAACTGGCCAAGTGTGAGTTGTATCCCACTAAGGCTACCGAACTGAATGTAAAAACTGGCCAAGTGTGAGCTGTATCCCACTAAGGCTACCGAACTGAATGTAAAAAAATACATTTTCCTGTCACTCTCGTTGATATCTTTTGATTGAAATGAAAAGGTACCTGTTGCAGGACCCAACACATTTTTTCCTTTTCAACCGACTTCCAAAAAGGAGGAGATTCTGAATTCAACTGTATGTTTTTTATGAGTGTTACCTCAGAACTTTTGACTGGGTAAACCGATTTTTATGATTCTTTTTTTATTCGAAAGCTAGTGCTTTCCGTGTGGTCCCATATAAACTTTATCAAAATCGGTGTAGTAATTTATTAGAAACTTAACAAAAACCAAAAATAATAATGCAAAAATGTACTAAGTTGTTGCGATGGAAGTCATTTTTTTAACGTGTTTAGCGTTTTATTATTTTATCAACGAGTGCCTACAGTGTGGGTTCCTTATTCTTGAGTGTTGTAGTAAGGGACCCTAGGTGCGCAATCCCACTTCTATTTAGCTGGATTTTTGGGTTAGAAAGAGAAGAACCTTTACTACCAAGTGTAGATATTTATTTTTGTTCCATTGTGCGGAATATCGTGCGTGTGGTAGAAGCAAGATGATGATGGTGAGACGAAATATTCAGCGCGAGGATATCCATACAAAAGGTCGCTCCCACCGACCCAAGTTTGTAAGCGTTTCCTTAAGATGAAAAGGTTGAGACTTTACACTCTAAGCTGCGCAGTTTTCCCAATTAAGGGTACGTTTACGCTAACCACTGATCAGCAGAGAGGGAAGGAATAGTGCTGTGAAAAGACTTAGGTTTTTCTGCTGAAATGGAGACGATTGGAAAGGAGAAATGCGGAAATGAGTTCAGAGAGGAACTGCGTAAGTTTGAGCGGTGAAGTTTTTTCACATCATTATATGGTGTGTCACGGGTCCAACCGCTCCGTTCTGAAGATGCTACACTCCGCGCTACTCAGTACGTCTCCAATTTCCGTTTGATCCTTGTTTATTACCTCGCATGCAAGCGACCGAGCTGGCTATCTCACCCCACCTGGCAGTACGCAGCACGTTACTTGGTGGCGGACGGGTAGAGAGCCAACAGTCATACCCACCCACTCAGATGATCTCAGGGGCAGGTACAGAGACAACAGTCGTACACACCCACTCAGATCTCAGGGGCAGGTACAGAGCCAACTGTCGCACCCACCCACTTAGATCTCAGGGGCAGGTACAGAGCCAACAGTCGTACCCACCCACTCAGATCTCAGGGGCAGGTACAGAGCCAACTGTCGCACCCACCCACTTAGATCTCAGGGGCAGGTACAGAGCCAACTGTCGCACCCACCCACTTAGATCTCAGGGGCAGGTACAGAGCCAACTGTCGCACCCACCCACTTAGATCTCAGGGGCAGGTACAGAGCCAACAGTCGTACCCACTCAGATCTCAGGGGCAGGTACAGAGCCAACAGTCGTACCCACCCACTCAGATCCCAGGGGCAGGTACAGAGCGAGCACTCGCGATCCTTCACAAACTAATTAAAGTCTTCTCTTCTCAGCTAGTCTCCGCGTCGATGTGAATGCACCCTTATGTCGTTTTCTTGGAGCTTAGCTAGAGTTAGCAGGGATTTATGAATGTCAAAGGAAAATTGTAACTCGGTCGAAGACAGTTTAAGTTGGAGAAAAATTGTTTGTAAAGAGTGAGCTCACGTGTCTTAACCTAAGATTACTCTACACTACTCTTTTTCTAAGTTTGATGATATGGACAAGTAGACTCAGTGATAAGTTAGTTCTTACAAAGTGGTTTTTTCCCACGCTTTACAGTTATAGTAAGC
Source organism: Coleophora flavipennella (assembly GCA_947284805.1). Lineage (NCBI taxonomy): Eukaryota > Metazoa > Arthropoda > Insecta > Lepidoptera > Coleophoridae > Coleophora > Coleophora flavipennella. The sequence continues at coordinate 17,001,013 of OX369278.1, read as the reverse complement.
AAATACACGAAAGTAATGATATTTTCTTAAATTATGCGCCGCAAACAAGAAACAGTGCAACAGAGCAAATACTTGACTGAGAACAACGCATCCAACCTCCGCCATAGTAGATGTTCCATAGCATCACGAAGCCTGACACATTTGGGATCCAGAAAAACAAAAACGCTTCATTTCTTAAAACGTTTTTTTTAGTAGGTTGTGCGACGCGATGTACAACAGCGACTTTCATAACCCTCCCTTTTAACTGGTTATGGTTGATAAATAATTTAAAAAAAATATCAACGATACCAATTAACAAGCTTTTACAACAACCAAATCGGAACAACTTTACTTTCGGCGGTCATTTTGTTTTATTGCGCCTTAAATCTGTCCAGGGAGCACGTTATTTTTGTTAACGCAACACCCCTCTAGCTCTCAACTATATCGTCGGGCACTTGACCATCTCCATGAATGGCTAAACCAATTTTCATAAATAGCTAAGAGCACTCTCTTGATCAAGACAAAACTGAAATGTGTGCTGGGACTTGTAGTAGAAGTGAAACTTCAACGGACAAGTGGAAAAACGAAACGCAACGGACAAGTGGAAAAACGAAACGCAACGGACAAGTGGTAATTCGTTTTTCCACTTGTCCGTTGAAGTTTCACTTCTACTACGTGTCCCAGCAAACATTTCGATTTTTTCGCAGGTTTACTGCAAATTATAATTTGGTTAGGTTTGTTACATTATAATGAATGCAATTTTTTATTTAAAAAAATATATTTTAGCAAACAAAAAACTGAATTCATTCCGAAACAAAAAAAAGGCCTAAAAATATTTTTATAAAAATACATTTCAAAAACAAATATTAATAAAAAGAAAAAAAAGACTAAAAACAAAGTATAAAAAAAAATAAAAAAATAAAAAAAAATACTAATGGATTAAAAAAACATTAAAAAAAGTATGAAATAAAAAAAAGAAATATTTTTCATAAAAATATAATATTTAATATAAATTATTCAAAAATAAATATAAAAAACACTTTTCAACTTTAAAAAAAAACTACAAAATAAAAGATAAAAAAACAAAAAAGAAATTGAAAAAATATATTAAGTTTCAAAATTTCTTTTTGAGAAATAAGAGTTGATAAAATTATTTATCTTAATCTTATTTATCCTTAGTAATTCGAACTTTACGATATGAGAATAGATAAAACCATTTATCTACTCTCATATCGTAAAGTTCGAATAATAAACTTCAAAACAAATTTATATTGGCATCCCTACTATCCCTACTTCCCTACTAATATTATAAATGTGAAAGTAACTTTGTCTGTCTGTTACGCTTTCCCGCAAAAATTTGGCTGAAATTTGGTAGGTAGACAGATTAGGACCTGGATTCAGACATAGGCTACTTTTTACCACGCTCGCGAGCCGCTTGCGGCTCGCGCACTGCGCACCCTCGAAAAGTCATAGAAACGTTGTCCACGCGGGTGAAACCGCGGGAAACAGCTAGTACTTTATAAACACAATACCGAAATAAAAAATATACACTTTATTATTTCTCTAACAAAATAATGTTATAGTATTTTTTTTTCCATTACGATGCAGGTTAATCCAAAAAGTTAATATCACCAACGAAGTTCCATATCAATTTTTGATGTGTAACATCTTTGCTCTCGCTTTCCTGCAATTTGTGGGAGTGATTTCGTGAAATGGGACGGAAATGTGTCCCATGGGACGGAAATGTGTCCCATTTTAACAGGAAGTCGCGTTTTTTCAGGCTTCAAAAGCGCGGAAAAGGCAAAGGTATATATGACCATACAGCCTAGTCTGCCGTATCTTTGCCGTCCTTTTATAAAGTATTTTGTCACATGTTACACATCATATGCGAGTACTGTAGGACTCGCTCGAATTTATTTTTTATTTTTTATTGGAACTTACATTTTTACAGCATTACAAAAAGTTTTCATTGCAATTTTTACTTGTCTGTGACAGCGCCCGCTTTAACGCATGCGCGGTGATGTGCTAGGTTTTGGCGCCATTCATTGAATACGTTTTGTTGTAGTTACTGAATTTAGTGGATTATTTTCATTCTTGTTTAAAAATGTCTGAGATCAGTGAAAGCATTGATTATACCTGTCTGTGACACCGTCCGCTTCAGCGCAAGCGCGGTGATGTGCTGAGATTTGGCGCTATGACACGTTTTGTTGTAGGTACTGAATTTCGTGGGATTTTTTTTTCTTACTCTTTGATCTTTGATCTTTGTGGTTTAGTTGATTCAATCCCAATTTATAAGATTAGATAAAGTAGTGTATGAAACTGCTCATAACTATAATAGGTATTAAAACATTCGTATGACACTATTAAAAACCTCGCCTAGGATCGGTTTTTAAACTCACACTTGTGTATTAATACCCCTCATTACGCAACAGTTTCATAAACTACTATTAGAAGAATAAATATCAATCAAGTACTACACAGAACAGTAATATTTATTTAAGTAAATTTAAAAACTAGACAAAAAAAACAGTTGACAAGATCTTTGAGAAAGTTGTTTAATTTTGACCACCTTTATGTTTTTTCATTGGTTTTTGTTTAAATGTTTAATTTAATGGTGGAACTATATATTTTCATAACTTTCGACATATATTTTGGTGAAAATAAGTCCTTAAAATGTACGAGCAGTGTGCGCTCCACGGTAAATTTGCTCATATAATTCAAATATTTTGGTCCTGGCAAGCAGCAGCACTGACACTGGTGTTCTTCCAACTTATGATACAGGTAGGTAAAGGAGGGAGGAGCAGCTGCTGGGAGGCTCGAGCTTGGCGAGTACATCTTCTATCTATCTATTACTAGCTGTCCCGGCGAACTTCGTTCCACCTTACACTACAATACACTACACTACACAACCCTACACTACCCTACCCTACTCTACACTACCCTACACTACCATACCCTACCACTATCCTACCCTACCCTACATTACCCTACTATACCCTACCATACCCTACCCTACACTAAAATACACTACCCTACCCTACACTACACTACCCGTTGCACACGTCCGTAGGTGTAAATCTAAATACCCTACACGTGACCGCGGGTGATGCTAAGTGCAGCACCAGGCCACCGCCGTTTGTCCCTTGGATAGCACGGTTAATTGTGCCACACGATAAGAAGAAGAACTACACTACCATACCCTACACTATCCTACCCTACCCTAAAACCAATTATTTTTGACTGATATTATTTTTTATTGATGAATATCATATTTTAATACTTATTATCCTATTCCGGACAAAGACAAATGCAAAAACACAAAAATCATAAAAATTGGTCCAGCCGTTCTTGAGTTATAAATGGTGTAACTAACATGACTTTCTTTTATATATTTGTTTACATAGTATAAAATGACGGCGCTTCCGCTGTCTGTTCGCTTAGATCTTTCAAACTGCTCAGCGGATTTTAATACAGTTTTCAGCAATAGATAGAGTGATCCAAGAGGAAGGTTTATATGTATAATACAAACATATTATAGTACAGAAAAGCCGAAAAATTTAAACATCTCTGTAATGTGATGTCGTGACAAACATATTTTTGTGCGCTTAATTCGCAAACGCTGGCCAAACCTTACGATATGGATCAAATTAATGTACTACGGAATTGTATATCTTAAAAAGATCAATATAAAAGTCCGCAATGGCATATATTATCTCTTAAGGATAATCCACAGTAACCATTTTTATCTTTAAAATTAAAAATATGTGTTATTTACCGAGCTATTTTATAAAATACAGTATTCCTAATCCAATTAAATACATTACGTACGTTGTACATTTAATGAGTTCAAAACTGTCCTTAACAGCATTTCATTAAAAAATAAATGGATAATTATCTTAGAAGCAGAGATTTAAAAATGCGGAGGCACAGCGGCTGGTGGGCCGTACGTTTCGCCCCGGTTGGCAGCGGTCGCCGGGAGCATTGTGTACAAGGATATAGACTAATCATCATCATATCAGCCACAAATCGTCCACTGCTGGACAAAGGCCTCCCCCAAGGATCTCCACGACGACCGGTCCTGCGCTGCCTGCATCCATCCGGCTGGATCGATTTCAATGAATTTTTTTGTGTATATTTGGTAGGTCTGAGAATATGTATAGAAATTTTTTCAACGGGATCTGCGTGGGCGAAGACGCGGGAAACTGCTGATAGTTTATAAAATATTATACATTATTTGCCAACGGCGGTACAATGCTCATAGCGCGAGCACTCTAGGGTTAATAACCACACGAATTAATTAAAAATTTGAAACACGACTGCAAGAAAACTTATCCTCTCTTTTTTGGCCAATCGAGTAAAACTGTATCACATGTCACTCACGGGATTAAGACGAATCTAACGACACCTCGCTCTCCAAAATCCACCAAGCCGTTTAGGCTACAGGGCGTGCCAAAGAAATAAATATACATACATACATACATACACTCGGAAAACATAAACCTCCTTCTGGTGCAGTTGGGTAAAATTGAACCCTAATACTCAGTGCTACGGACTGTGGCGTAGCAGCCGCAGCGCGTAGTACATAGCAGCCGTAGCGCGTAGTACATAGCAGCCGCAGCGCGTAGTACGTAGCAGCCGTAGCGCGTAGTACGTAGCAGCCGCAGCGCATAGTACGTAGCAGCCGCAGCGCGTAGTACATAGCAGCCGCAGCGCGTAGTACGTAGCAGCCGTAGCGCGTAGTACGTAGCAGCCGCAGCGCGTAGTACGTAGCAGCCGTAGCGCGTAGTACGTAGCAGCCGCAGCGCGTAGTACGTAGCAGCCGTAGCGCGTAGTACGTAGCAGCCGCAGCGCGTAGTACGTAGCAGCCGCAGCGCGTAGTACGTAGCAGCCGCAGCGCGTAGTACGTAGCAGCCGCAGCGCGTAGTACGTAGCAGCCGCAGCGCGTAGTACGTAGCAGCCGCAGCGCGTAGTACGTAGCAGCCGCAGCGCGTAGTACGTAGCAGCCGTAGCGCGTAGTACGTAGCAGCCGCAGCGCGTAGTACATAGCAGCCGCAGCGCGTAGTACGTAGCAGCCGCAGCGCGTAGTACGTAGCAGCCGCAGCGCGTAGTACGTAGCAGCCGTAGCGCGTAGTACGTAGCAGCCGCAGCGCATAGTACGTAGCAGCCGCAGCGCGTAGTACGTAGCAGCCGCAGCGCGTAGTACGTAGCAGCCGTAGCGCGTAGTACGTAGCAGCCGCAGCGCGTAGTACGTAGCAGCCGCAGCGCGTAGTACGTAGCAGCCGCAGCGCGTAGTACGTAGCAGCCGCAGCGCGTAGTACGTAGCAGCCGCAGCGCGTAGTACGTAGCAGCCACAGCGCGTAGTACGTAGCAGCCGTAGCGCGTAGTACGTAGCAGCCGCAGCGCATAGTACGTAGCAGCCGCAGCGCGTAGTACGTAGCAGCCGCAGCGCGTAGTACGTAGCAGCCGTAGCGCGTAGTACGTAGCAGCCGCAGCGCGTAGTACGTAGCAGCCGCAGCGCGTAGTACGTAGCAGCCGCAGCGCGTAGTACGTAGCAGCCGCAGCGCGTAGTACGTAGCAGCCGCAGCGCGTAGTACGTAGCAGCCGCAGCGCGTAGTACGTAGCAGCCGTAGCGCGTAGTACGTAGCAGCCGCAGCGCGTAGTACGCGGCACACACCATCAACGTTAAAGTATTTAATCGATGACTCCACCACAACATTTAATTAAATATTTAAAAAAACCTCTAAAAAGTAGAAAATAATATGTTTGACCTTTCAAGTTTAATAAAGTAGTTATAATCTAAATATATTATAAATCAAAGGTGACTGGCTGACTGACATAGTGACCACTGGACAGATCGGGCTGAAATTTGACATGCAGGTAGATGTTATGACGTAGGGATCCGCTAAGAAAGGATTTTGCGAAATTCCCACGGGAACCGCAAACATCGGGATCTGCGCGGGCGAAGCTGCGTGCATCCACTAGTTTGATATAAGAGTCGTCGCGTAGGGGGACCGCAAGTTGTGAAATTATTAGTAATTAGTTGTAGTAAAGTAAAACAATTGTATTCCGTTTTTATTTTATTTAAATAGCGGTCCCCCCACGCGACGACTCTTGGATCAAATTATAACTACTTATATTAAACTTATAGGGCCAAAACATATTATTTTCTATTTTTAAGAGGTTTTTTATCGGGGGGGTTTTGAAATTTTTCATTTAAGTTTTATTTCATGCTTTTTAAACTTTCCGTATCCCAAACACAATACCTTTGCTGTAAGTTCGTAAGGAGTTGGGTATCCTGCAGATTCCAGCAGATGCTGCAGCATCAGGTCAAGGTCACCATGGTTTTGCAATATTATTACAGTTAAAAGGGCACCAAATTTCGAATCGCTCAGACTGGTATAAGTTGCCCACATCACATCATCACCTAGGTAAGAGCTGATCATCTTTAAACGGCTTAACAGATCTTTATAAATTATAGCTAAGAACCACCTCGATCACGTCAGCTTTTAAAAAAAACGCATCAAAATCGGTCCACTCGTTTAAGAACTACGACGCCACAGACAGACGCACAGATACACACGTTCAACTTATAACACCCCTCTTTTTGCTTTGGGGGCTATTTGGGGGTTAAAAATAGGTTAAGATGCTAAACACTGTGGCACGACGAGTGGGGGTTACAACTCGTTCGTGCGCACAGTTTAGATTAATGATGATGAACATATAGGAGAAACAGAAGATCCGAAATGGGCTTTTTTAAAGATTATTAAGGTATTTAATTTATTTTGCATAATAGTATGACGGGTGAACAGAATGATTGATTTTTAATAAAATTGTCAGATGGGTGACAGCGCACGCGTGGAAAAGAAATAGATGGAATGAAAAAAGATCGAATGAAAGAAGATTGAATAACTGCGCACCGTGCACATAAACATAACCGCACACAGAAATACATACATTTCTGTGTGCGGTTATGTTTGTGTGCACGTTGTGTGTATACTTGCAATAGTCTAATCAATAGGGCATCGGACTGCATCAAAAATAAATTGTGAAATATGATTTCCTTAATTGCTCTCCTCTTGAAGTTTCAAAAAACCTTATTTGTTTTGTTTTTTCCATCACGTTTTCAATTTTTAATTGATCAAATTTACAAAATAAGTTCGTCAAAGACGCTAAAAATTTATGACGTCACTTGTGGGTATTTCAAACACTTTTAGAACAAAATTTCGTTTTTGACAGATCATAAAAAGTAACTCAAACGACTAGCAGTCCGATCCTCTATTGCGAAAAAATATTACAATGTAAGTTTGAATGTACTCACTCACTACCCACTTCTTGGTCAAGTACAGATGTGTGATTCCGAATGGTCACTTAGGACATACTCACACTAGGCACAGGCACAGGCACAGGTTTGTGCGGACACACGGAGCCCTCGCCTCGCCAACTTTGAGATACCATTCCCACCAACACAAACCCCAATCCCAAACTATCTTTTCACTCTCAAATTCAGTTCAACCCTTTGAGACTTTCTGAAAGCCGACACACGAGTACATTCAGTTCGCGTGAATAGAGTGCTTCTAATGGTCTGCGAGGCTACGTTTTGTGGATTTTCAGGTTTCAGACCCTCGCTGAAAGGGCCGGAAATGAGCTCAGGGTTTTGCATCTTGTTTTTATACAGCTTCTTTAAAGATTCCTCTTATTATTCGTTTGAAAGATTAAAGCTTTATGAATAAGGCGAAGAAAATATGTAAAAAGCGTTGGAAAACGGTAAATGGTCATTAAGATTCTTAGTAGGTAACCTGCGTTAACCTTAAGCATCGATGACGTGACGGTTACGATTCCGCACCTCATGACCAGGGGTTCCGCGTTCGAATCCCTGACCAGCCAATATACACGATAACATTTTATTCGTTGAAAATGGCAATCGGAGCAAAATCACGACTTCCCATACTATTTGTCAATAACTTTTAACCGCTTTAATGGCGTAATGGTTAGTGCATTAGCTTCAGATCAGGAGCTCGCGGGTTTGATTCCCGGCGGAGTCTAATTTTGTAAGACTCGATTTGGTTGGAGGAAGGGCATATTCTAAGCCCGCCTGGCTAGTTACCACCATCTTATCTAAGTCCTGCCGTCAAACATCAATGTTAACAGCATTGATGTGTTCCGGTTGGAAGATTAAATAGTCAGTTCTCCATCGCGTCGGTGAGTCTTAGTAAGCCCGCTTCTATCTTTGGCATCATCGTCACTTACTCAGGTCAGATGATGCTAAGGACTTACCAATAGTGGATTAAAAAAACTCATTAATCCATTTGCAAACGGGTAATACAATGTTGGGCCTACTGTTCTACTGTCGGGCCACAACGCAGTACCACCCATCTCTTCCCGAGGGTGTCGTGAGAGGCGACTAAACGAACAAACTTGGAGGATGGGCAGCATCGTTCTTTCCGCGGGCTGTGCCACCACACTGCACACTACACACTGCACACTGCACACTGCACACTGCGAAACCCTCCGAGCAGCAGCAGCTTACATCCAGCAGTCGATGGATCTTGGCTGCCAAGTAGTCTGATAAGCAATGCAACGTGTAAGACCAGAGAGCTGTCGTCCCCTCTGCGGCACGATGGAAAGACACCGGCAGCAGTCAGTGTTACAGCAGGCACGATGGAAAGACACCGGCAGTAGTCAGTGTTACAGCAGGCACGATGGAAAGACACCGGCAGTAGTCAGTGTAACAGCAGGCACGATGGAAAGACACCGGCAGTAGTCAGTGTAACAGCAGGCACGATGGAAAGACACCGGCAGTAGTCAGTGTAACAGCAGGCACGATGGAAAGATACCGGCAGTAGTCAGTGTAACCGCTGACACGATGGAAAATCACCGGCAGTAGTCAGTGTTACTGCGGCACGACGGAAAGACACCGGCAGTAGTCAGTGTTACAGCAGGCACGATGGAAAGACACCGGCAGTAGTCAGTGTTACAGCAGGCACGATGGAAAGACACCGGCAGCAGTCAGTGTTACAGCAGGCACGATGGAAAGACACCGGCAGCAGTCAGTGTTACAGCAGGCACGATGGAAAGACACCGGCAGCAGTCAGTGTTACAGCAGGCACGATGGAAAGACACCGGCAGTAGTCAGTGTAACAGCAGGCACGATGGAAAGACACCGGCAGCAGTCAGTGTTACAGCAGGCACGATGGAAAGACACCGGCAGCAGTCAGTGTTACAGCAGGCACGATGGAAAGACACCGGCAGCAGTCAGTGTTACAGCAGGCACGATGGAAAGACACCGGCAGCAGTCAGTGTTACAGCAGGCACGATGGAAAGACACCGGCAGCAGTCAGTGTTACAGCAGGCACGATGGAAAGACACCGGCAGTAGTCAGTGTAACAGCAGGCACGATGGAAAGACACCGGCAGCAGTCAGTGTTACAGCAGGCACGATGGAAAGACACCGGCAGCAGTCAGTGTTACAGCAGGCACGATGGAAAGACACCGGCAGCAGTCAGTGTTACAGCAGGCACGACGGAAAGACACCGGCAGCAGTCAGTGTTACAGCAGGCACGATGGAAAGACACCGGCAGTAGTCAGTGTAACAGCAGGCACGATGGAAAGATACCGGCAGTAGTCAGTGTAACAGCAGACACGATGGAAAATCACCGGCAGTAGTCAGTGTTACTGCGGCACGACGGAAAGACACCGGCAGTAGTCAGTGTTACAGCAGGCACGATGGAAAGATACCGGCAGTAGTCAGTGTTACAGCAGGCACGATGGAAAGACACCGGCAGTAGTCAGTGTTACTGCGGCACAATGGAAAGACACCGGCAGCAGTCAGTGTTACAGCAGGCACGATCTTTGCTACAGGATTTATTCTATTCTGATTTATGTCTAATACTGAACTCAAGTTACTCAAGTTTTGTCTAAATAAATACAAATTAAACGCAATCAAACAAACAGGCAGCCATTTACATAATCCTAGCAATCATTTTTAATACGCGACAGGAATGATTGCATCGAATGTCGCAACATTGTTTCGTAATTTGCGTCGCTTAGCGAATATTATTATAATTTGGAGCGACACACCACATTGCGTCGCATAAACTCAGTTCAACTTTGACGCGTGGTTTAATTTGATAAATTTTGTGGAATTTGCGTCGGCGCGACGTCGCGTCAAGCGCTTGGAATTTATTTATGGCGTACTTTAAGACGTAGGAGTATCTAGACATGTAACGTCTGGACCGACTCTTTCGAACATTCTGATTAATTATTTTTTTAAGAAACTATGTACGTAGACACGCTGAACTAAACCAGAGTGTCATAACAAAGCGTCCCCCCTCACCAACCTGCTGACTATACAGTATTTGTAGCAATATTGGTGTGCGTGTCTACCCGACCCGTTATCTGTGTCTTCTACTCATCATACTGAAGAGATTTCTCCATTGAACCCATAGTCAATGAACCCCATAATCAATGAACCCATAGTCAATGAAACCATAATCAATGAACCCATAGTCAATGAACCCATAATCAATAAACCCATAGTCAATGAACCCATAGTCAATGAACCCATACTCAATTCTCAAAAACCTAAAAACTTTTAGGTATAAGATTTAATTGTTTCGCATTCTCAGTAAAACCTTTCGCTCGGTGCCCCCTGCCCAGTGCCCAGTGCCCATGCCGCGGGGGTGCATACAAATATCTGACCCGCCATCTTTGAAAGTCCACTATATTGGAATTAGAATGGCGTCACTTAGCTAACCATCATTTTTCTTCAAACTTAACGTGTATGCAAAATTCCAGCTCAATCGGAAACCGGGAAGTGACTTTAATTTAACTTCCAAGATTTGTCCAAAAACGCACAGCCAGACTGACATACTAACACGGCAAGCTAATACGAATGTAGTATAAAAATTTAACTTCGTAAAGAGTTTTTTTTAGAGAATTAAATATATAAGATAAGATAATCTTCATTGAAAAAAACCTATTCTCTCTATTATATACCCTTTTGTGTTGTTAAATATAAATATAAAATTCTGTGTGCGATATACTGAACTTTTATTGTATATTACTAGTTTTTTCCTGCGGCTTCACCCGCGTGGACATCGTTTTTATGACTGTCTTTAAGGGTGATTAGTAAATTATGTCGTTTCCCACCTACTCAACCATCTCTGTGCAAAAATCACAGCAATCGAGTATTTTTTAGTTCCCTCGGGAACTGTATCATATTATGCTATTTTCCCGGGATAAAAAGTAGCCTATGTCCTTCCCCGTGACACAGGCTACCTGCATGCCAAATTTCATAAAGATTGGTCAAGGCGTTGAAGCGTGAAAAGGTAACAAACAAACAAACACATTTTCACATTTATAATATAAGTAAGGATTAAATGCGCCTGGCTACCGCTGAGTATAATATAATAGTTTATTAACTAAAATATAGGTTCTATTGAGAAAATTGGTCAGTATAATGAATAGAATCCCCAGTAAGGGTGCCAAACCGATCTTATAACATCCTGTATAGCGAGTGCCGCTATCTGCCGACTTCGTCAGGCGAAGGCAGGGACCACTTGCAGCAGGTCTCACCGCTAAGACACTGATACTCTGCAAGGTGAGTGCCTCGTGCCCAGGCACCTAGGTACGTACCAGAGCCTGGGATAATAATATTCTTAACCGGAGCTTAGGCGCGCTCGCCTCCCGCAGCTGTCGCCGCTGGCGGTTCGATCCCGACCGGGACGCTGGACGAGCTGGCTGCCACATCTTCAGTACCACACCGGACCTGTATGTAGTTATATCGACATGCATGGCCCACTAGACCGACAAGTACTGCTTACTGACAGATATACAGACAGTTACCACTAAAGCAAAGTATATATATTAGTACTATCATACAGTATGGACACTCCTTGCCGCTCTCTAGATTGCGACCTCACCCCCTCGTCGCCCAGATTATACAGATTGGTTACAGTTTGGTTGTCAAACGCCGTCATTGCTTTTTAGAAATGTCATTTCTGGCCCGTTGTGTGAAGTGTCCAGGGTGTGACCAAAGTGTCGCACTTTCATAGCCGACGGGCCTGTCTTTGAGAAGTAACATTAGCGTAGGATCTTTGTTCTTTGCGTAGGAGCTGACATTGTGTTACTTCCCCAACTTGTTGAAGTCCCCTCTGCCCTCACCCCGGGCCCCGGGCCCCGGACCCCGGCCCCGTGCTGCCAGCCCGCACAGTACTACTTCTATACACATATTTACACATCATTGTCACTATAGCCGTGTTATTTTTAATGTTTTCAACATTACCACAGTACTACAATATAGCGGCTTACAGTAGCGCAACGAATGTTCTTACGCAGAGCAACGGAAGGGTACTTGCGGGGCAGCGGGCGGCGGGCTCCGCGAGTTTGCCAGGCTGACTACAGGCTAGTACCTACGCCGGTGGCGCATCGTGCGACATCAATGGCGTTGCGCTACTGTAAGCCATATCGTAATACCGTGACATTACTATAGTCCGTACCTACCTACTCGTAAATAAACTGTGGTCTCTACGGCAACCCGCACTAAACTATCTCGACTCATATGAATACTTTATTAGTTGTGACACTGCAATACATAAATGAAATGAAATGACTATTTTTTTCATACAATTTTTTTAATGTAAGAATTTTGATGAATTATTCATGTTGAATGACCAAATATATACTTACTTGTAATACATGATAATTCAATAGCTTCAACTAGAGGCTCCAACCGTTTGTAAGTAGATCTCGAGTTTCAATTTCATTTGTAGGAGAACCACAATTACGATATTTCCCAGACAAGTCGGTATTTACCGCGATCGTTGGAGACGTTTCTGAGTAGACAAACCTTTCTGACTTTGCTGCACGACGGCTACTCTTCGGCTCGACGGTAAGAAGAAACTTTCGATAATGCCTCGAGGAAATAATTTAAAATCTTCACTTCCTAATTTGGTCGCAATCGGACTGAAGATAGATGAAGCCTCCAGAATCTAGCGTGACGGACGGCCACACGCACGGACGCACAGACGGACGCAATTGAGATGTTCGCTTTTTAGGTATTTTTTTTTCACGAAAATTGGAAACACTTTTTTGTCGCGATAACAATACCTCCCCTAAACTACGTATGTAGGCGGTCGGGAAAGTAAAAATTGCAAATTGTAACTCTTAGGTGGTAAGCGGGGATCTTGCTCAGCGCTAGCTGTCGACGAAGGCTCACAAGGGTGAAACGAAGTCATGGTAACTATAGCTGTAGATAGAAACGTTATTATTAGGGTTCTGTAGTCAATAAGGAACCATAATAGTTTGACTATGTCTGCTCTGTCCGTCCGTCAATCCGCGGCTTAGCTCAGAAACTATTAGTACTACAAAGCTATTATTTGGCAAGGTTAAGGTGAATAAATATGAAAATGCTCGGAATGAAATAAAAAAAAATCCAAAAATAAAATCTCAGTCAACAAATAATTGGTTTTAGGGTAGGGTAGTGTAGGGAAGGGTAGGGTTGGGTAGTGTAGTGTAGGTTTGGGTAGGGTAGTGTAGTGTAGTGTAGGGTAGTGTACGGTAGGGTAGTGTAGAGTAGTGTATGTAGGGTAGGTTAGGGTAGTGTAGTGTTGGGTAGAGTAGTGTAGGGTAGGGTAGTGTAGTGTAGGGTATTGTAGTGTAGGGTAGGGTAGTATAGGGTAGGGTAGTGTAGTGTAGGGTAGGGTAGTGTAGAGATGGGTAGTGTAGTGTAGGGTAGGGTAGTGTAGGGTAGGGTAGTGTAGGGTAGGGTAGTGTAGGGTAGGGTAGTGTAGTGTAGTGTAAGGTGGAACGAAGTTCGCTGGGACAGCTAGTTGTAAATTTAAAAAAATATAAAAAAGTCGGGCATAAACAAATCTACAATTAATATTATACTTGCTTAGTAGAAACAATAAAGCTAGGCATGTCATAAAATAACGGGTAAAGTGCGAAACAGAACCGCGCACAAAGGGTTCCGTACCATCATACTCGATGGCGTTAGTTTATTCACGTTTCAAAAAACACTTTTTTTGTATGGAGACTTTCACTTTTTAATTTTTTTTGTATTTGTTGTTATAGCGGCAACAGAAATACATCATCTGTGAAAATCTAGCTATCACGGTTCATGAAATACAGCCTGGTGACGGACGGACGGACAGCGAAGTCTTAGTAATAGGGTCCCGTTTTTACCCTTTTGGTACGAAACCCTTAATTTTTTAAACTTTAAACTTTTGGTAGTTTGTATGGGAGGAACCTTATTCGGATTTATTCCGGAATAATTAAGTACCCAATGCGGGAGGCCTTATTAATTTATAATAATAATTTTGTTAGTATTGTGTGTCTAGTTAATATAATAATTTTGTAAAAATTTCGTCAAAATCGTAACAGCCAGTTTTGATAAAAAGTAACAAACAACCTGGGTTTGTATGGAAGGTACCTTATTCCGATGTTTCATGGAACAACGGACTATCGCGTACTGAAGGCCATGTAAAGTTATGGTAACGTACCGAGTTTCATCAAAATCCTTAGAGTCATTTTTGAGTAAAAAAATAACAAGTAATTTTTTACTACGGTGGCAACCCTAAAAAATCAAGATAGGAGTAATTTAAAAAAAGGCTGGAGATAAAAATATAATGTTGTCATAACCCCAAATTTCACCTGAATCCGTCTAGTCGTTTTGGAAACTAGAGAACCGGACGGACGTACACACACAACAGACACATTTTTTTTTTGTTTTTTTAGACTATTGTGTACGAAAATCTATTCCCATCAATTTCTCAACTTTGGTTTTTTGCCATCACAGTACCTTCCTCTGTCCTTCGTCGCTCGAAAGTGAACACCATTTCGGATTAAATTTATTAAAGTAGGCGCCAAAAGCAATACACTCAGTGTACGACACGTTTCGCTAAGATCATTTTTCTAATTCCGTATTTATAGGTCATCTTTCTCTCATTCTCACACACACACACAGTAGGCACATCACGCACCTCTCGCACTGACAGCTGTCAGTGAGACTGACAGCGCGAGTGACGCGGCTGTCACAACACTGGCTCGGTAAAAGCATCCGTTTAATGCGGGAACAAACTTATGTCTTTACCTAAGTAACGAACGTGGGCGTGATATGATGTAATGGCATTACGACGCTGAGTACGCGTCCATTGGGACCGAAAAAAATTGTGTGGCGATACGATAACTTACCATTGAGATGGTCATATTACTGAAGGCGGGATCTCATTACACTGCGCGCTCTGTACCCGTGGCAACATAGCAACGACTGAATGAACACTGTAGGCCTCCGCATTGCCATGTGTGTCGATGGCCTCCCTGCGGGGCCTGGCGGGGGGAGGGAGGGGGCAAGCTCCACGTAGGGCGAAGCGTCAGGGTCCTCAACACTAGAACGGCCGCGGCCGTGTGCCCCACACCATCCTTTTATTAAAACTTCCAGAGACCGTAGAACTAAGTATTTAATATAAATTACAGCTTGATACCTGAATGCGTTCCTGAGAAAAAGGGTCTTGACAGACAGACAGACAGACAAGATTCAGGATTCAAGATGTTTATTCAAAATAGGTGCAAATAACACTTTCTGATAGTCATAAAACAGCAATTTGTAATGGGGTCAATTTGTAAGACTCGGTTTGGTTGGTGGTAGGGCATTTTCTAAGCCCGCCTGGCTAGCTATCACCATCTTATCTAAGTCTTGTCGCCAAACATCAGTGTTAACAACATTGATGTGTTCCGGCTTGAAGATAAGATAGCCAGTTCTCCATTGCGTTGGAGAATCTTGGTAAGCCCGCTTCGATCTTCGGCATCATCGTCATTTACCATCAGGTGAGATGATGCCAAGGGCTTACCAATTGTGACTAAAAAAAAAAAAAAAAAAAAATACATATACATATATCGTACATAATGTCAAAATACAGTTGATATAAAACAAAGTATGTCATTAGAACATTAAAATAATATGACACTAGAAGTTGTACATTAAAATCATTGAATGTCATTAATGCCTTTGACAAGAGTAGGCCAGTTCACATGGACAGCACCCGGTCACGAGTATAATGCGAGTCAGCAATCGCTCCCCTCAAACATATTAGAGGGAAAGGAACGACCCAGCTCGTGATGCGCCACCATCCGCACAAACATTTAAGCGAGCATGTACAACTCATCTCAATGCTAATATTAAAAAATATAAACATTTTTTTAAAAATAGACGGACAAAGGTGCTCCTATAACGTTTCGTTTTTTTTCCTTTTGAGGTAGGAAACCCTGAAAACTACAATCATTTTTTATACTTTCTTACATTCAGTGTTGTCACAGTCAAATTACAATTTATACTATTACATCCTGTAGCGAAAATGAATGAAAATGTTGAATAAAAGGCTTTAAAATAAATGCTATGGTTTCGCCACATAACAAGTATAATTTAGAATCTTGGCCTAGATGCGGATTTTGAAATATAAATATTTCGTTGGGTAATTCGGAATAAATATATTTTGGACACTAAAAATATGGTATAATATAAGTTATAAAAAGGGATGGTGATGTTATAAATGACAAAGAAATATCAAAATTTAGCAATGTACTGAACATATAAAAAGGATGGAATTACCCCGAAATTGGGTAATTACAGCGTTACACAATACAACTTCTAAATTAAAATTAACGCCTAGATGAAGAAGACAAGAAGTTTAAAATGGCGTTCCGTACGAGGTTGAAGAAAGTTTGAATTAAAATAAAAACAATGCACTTCCCTTAATGCGCCTGGCACGGCGCCCAGCGTCGTACGCCGTAGTCTACCAGCTGCTGCGTCTCCGAGTAGAACTACACCCCGCAGCTCGGAGGCAGTAGCCTGCGCTGGTAAGCCAAGGGTGTACTTGGCCAGAAGGTGAACGAGGATACGTAGATAAAGAAAGGAAATTGAAGAAACGAAGGCTAAGAAAGGTTGGTGTGACCGGTAGGTGAAGCCCTTTTACACAGATCGAGGGCCCGTTTAAAACTAGATAATTCACGTAAACATGTAATTATTTAACACAACTAATTTAATCCTTTAGAAAAATCCAGTAGAAAAAAAACACCACCATCTTTTTATATCCAAACAAAATATGTCAGTCCTTTCTATGACAATTTTCGACGCATTATCTGGCTTACCAAAAGATTTATTTATTATTTATTTTGAGACGGGAAAAAGTTTCCCGTTACAATCCTACCTTAATATTTTAAATGTAATAATGTGTTTGTCCGTTGTGTGTTTGTTACCTTTTCACGCTTCAACACCTCGACCAATCTTGATGTAATCTTGATTGATGTAATTTGTCATGCAGGTAGCCTGTGTCACTAATAATATTATAGGTTACGTTTTCATCCCATGATAACAAAAACAACTGTGCAAAAAACCAAAATTACTTGCTCCGTTGCGGCCTGCGCGAGCATAGAAAATTAAATGAGTTTTCTCTAGATCCCTCGGGAACTATATCGGGCTATTAGTAGCTTATGTCGTTTCACACCTCTTCAACAATATCTGTGCAAAAAATCATAACAATCTATTGCTCTGTTTAGATGATAAAAAAACAAAAAAGACTCATTTTTTTTCCTTCAGGACCAATCGGACTATACTATTTTCACGGCATAAAAAGTAGTCTATGTCTTTTTCCATGACAGAGGCTACGTGCATGCCAAATTTAGTCAATATTGGTTGAGGTGTTGAAGGGTGAAGAGGTAACCAACAAACAAACGACTATTTATATAATTCCTCGCACATACTACTACTCCCGTTATACCCTTTTAGGGGTGAAATTTTCAAAAATCCTATCTTAGCAGATGTACGTTATTACGTTATTATTGCTGTCTGTATACCAAGTTTCAGCCCGATCCGTCCACAGGATTGAGCTGTGCGTTGATAGTTCGCGAGTGACTAACCACTAAGTTTCAGCCCGATCCGTCCACAGGATTGAGCTGTGCGTTGATAGTTCGCGAGTGACTAACCACTAAGTTTCAGCCCGATCCGTCCACAGGATTGAGCTGTGCGTTGATAGTTCGCGAGTGACTAACCACTAAGTTTCAGCCCGATCCGTCCACAGGATTGAGCTGTGCGTTGATAGTTCGCGAGTGACTAACCACTAATTACGCGATCCTACTAAGCTAAGCCGTACGTCCGTCTACCATTGACAAATTATGTTGTATTTAAGTAGTTTATCCACTATTTTGGTGAGCCCTAGGCATCATCTCACCTGAAGGTATTTGCAATATTGGAGTATACATATAATAAATTTAAAAGGAAAATTATTTCGGCCAGAGGGAGTCGACTAACTTAAGATGTAAAGTTGGATTTGTAAAAACTAATAGATTTCTACCTGTTTTTAAATATGAATTTATTAATTTAAAAATATACTGACATCTTCACCAACTGTAAACTGGTTTTAATTATTGTTTATTCGATAGGTCACGCCTTCAGGTAGTCCCTTAAAAATTTTATTAAAATTGATTTAGTACTTTTTCAGCAAATACCAGTAACAATTACAGTTTTTTCCATTGAAATCGATCGTTTTAAACATGGTTTACGTTGGCAAGTATTGTAATCTTAGTACGAGGGAATTCAGTGAACTTTATTATTTGTTTTTGAATTATTTAACGATCTCCTTGCTCTGAAAAAAAGTAAAAAAGATGAGCTGACATTTCTTCTGAAAGAAGATTTTTTATCTCTACTTTGAACTTTGAGGTAACTTATTACACAGAGTACATTATTAAAACCGGAGACTAGATCGATAGATAAAACATTTATTTAATGAAACATTGAATTGAACACATTTATTTCATTTGAACACCACAATTTGAAAGGATTAACATTCAACCAAAAAAATTTTTTATAACTATTGAATAGCCGGAAAATACACAATTTTTTTTTCCGTAGTGGAGAAATGCTCCGACTCCTGCCTGCCGGCGCCCTCGCCACGACGGAAACCGATCCAACGGTTTTCTCGTATAAAGTCCAATTGTCTTATATTATTTCAATTTGCGAGCACCTAAGTTGTCTTTTTCCCAGTGTTCTCGTGGAAGTGACCGACGGTGTCTCGGCGGCCTCAGCTGGTGCCATTAACCCACAGATTTGGACACAAGAATCCGTCCGTCTCCATATTTTACTCAGATTTTCTTCATACATGCAAAAAGTAGCGCCATCTGACATAACTCGTACGAACTAGCGTGGGCGAGAGTTGACGTCATTGCCACGCTTAAAAGACCTTGGTAGAATTTTCGCTTTAAAAATGCGTTTATTCAATTTGTTTACAAGAAAAAATACTATGTAAGGTTACATAACGATGATACGATATCCTATGTTTCTTTTTAGCCTTTCTTTCATGATTTGTACAGCTTCTAACAACACAAAAAGGCATTTTTACATGGAATATCTTACTACCGCACTCTGCAATTTCCAGCAGACGACTGAGTCGCGAGTGTGCGAAACTTTTGATTTCCGCACCAATTGGCCGGGTCCTTATGCCAGTAATATAGAAGTCATTGCATTAACCGATCTGTTCGTTGTCGCCAGAGGAGGAGTGCGAGGAGCCGTTCCCGGTGGGCGCCGCCCGGCACCGCCCCGAGCCGCCGGCCGCCCTGGCGCGCACCACGCGCTTCTCCAAGCACGAGATCAAGCTCATGTACCGCGGGTTCAAGCAGGTAACCGTGAGCACTTCAGCCGTAACACATCCACTTAACATACACACCGCCGAACCTATGAGGTTATGTATCTTACGATTGAGAAGCGATGTCTTTTCACGGCTCGCCGGAGGAGTAGTCAAGTGAAAGATTCAAAGACGTGGTAGGTGAGAAAAATAAATTGTATGAAAATTGCACTTCATTTTTCCCACTCTCACTACAGAAACTATAAGGAGCTGTATGCTCTAAGTAGGCCATATACTTCACGCGGGGCCATTCACGAGAGAAGAATTTTCCTCTGGAGATAAAGAAACATCTTCACTTGACGCTATCCGGAGCCTCATGCATCCAGTAGCTTCCTGCCTACACTGCGAATTTCGATAGTATACAAGGCCAGCGCGCTTCCATAGTGTTATTGCACTATATAGTCTCACTACAAACAGTTCAATAAGTTCTTAGAAAGTATACACGATATGACTCGAATTTTTATGTGTGAAGTTGACCAACCCGCACTGGGCCCGCGTGGTCGACTAAGGTACAATCACCCTAATTCAGGGTAGGCTCGATCCCCTCGGCGGGGACGTATATATGAGCTGATCTGATGATAGAATAGAATAGAAAATGTTTTATTCACGAATCAACACAACTCGCAACAGATAAATAAAATATTTAAATTTCACCATAACTAGGAAAAGTGTGGAAAAGATACAAAGTTACATATAGCCAGGTGAGCTGTGCAGGCTCAGCGCAGAGGATCTGACTCAGCATATGTTGTGGATTACGATGTTCCCATGAGGTGAGTGCGCACTTCACGAGGAAAAAGAAAAAAGATATCAGTAAAACTAAAAACAAAATGTAAAATAGATTTAAAAACAAAAAAAAAATGCGATAGCTTAATAAGTAAGAAACACTGACAATAGGGGCAAACTCCCTATCGTATATCTACCAGATACGCTAAAACTACCAGGTTAAACTACCAGACCTACCGTAACTGGTCCTCTTCTTCACCTTATGGTGTTGGCAGGAATAGCGGCCATCACTGTTATGCCCTAGGGTAGGTAAGTGGGGAAGCTATATCATAAACCTGGTAGTCTAGGGTATCTGGTAGATATACGAGAGGGAGTGACAATAGGGGCAGTTGATTAATATAATGGTAACACAGATAGGCACGATTTGTGTGTACTAGTCGTGTACACTTTCCGATACTGGGAAAATATACAAGGCCAAGAATAACACGTACTGAAATACCCAGCACCCAGGCGGACTCGAGTTGAGCGAGCGATAATAGGTTCAGGTCTGAAGATAATACTGTCAAAGAGCCTCGCGAAGCGAAGCGAGGCTCTGCCCTCTCCTGGGTGGCAGAATGCTTGAAAGGTAAGTTTAGGTTGAAAAGCCAAAACAAAAAAAACGACCTAGTGGACTTGCGCAGAGTACGGGTCCGTAGTCTTTTCAAATAATAAATGTATTGTAACCCCCCAATAGCCTATTTTAAATATATAAATATAAATAACTAACTAAACCTACCTATAATACGCATACGTACATACAACATACAACCTACCGCTATCTACCTATAAAAAGTATGTAAACTACACTTGATTTTTATTGCATTTTAAAATACGATTAAACGTTTGGCCAGATCGTCTAGAGAACCCTAATTTGTGATCGCAGTAACTCAGAGTCTTTTTGAAGGTGAATGACAAGTTATTTTTAAGAGATTAATCTATCACGTTGTGTTTGGACGAACGATGTAGTCTAACCCGTAATTTTGAAGTATTTCGCGCGGAACCCTAGTTTCCCTACTGTGATTGGTCCCTATTTTGGGCCCCCCCAAATTGGGGAGGGTAGCTAGCCCCCAGTGCTCGGAATAACGTAATACTTGACTGACGTCAGTACTGCATTATTTTGGTGATTAAAACAATGTACATCTAACTCAAGGTAATTGAACGAGCGATTTTAGCTCAAACAAATAATTACTACTACGGTGAGCCCCGCTAGCTACTGTCTCCTGCAAGCCACTAAGGTACACGATGGGAGTCCACCGCTTCAAGTGTAATTTAATTAAGCTACACGACAATGTATAGTGTACTATGCCGTGTTCCACCCGAATCCCAAAGCTAGTGTATATAAAACGCTTGTGAGGCGCCTTATTATACGTGTATAGTGTGAGCTATGACCGAGTCTTTACAGCCATAGCTTGTCCATCCCTATTCGTCAGGTAGGATTAATACCTTCGAACAGCGATTGATCGCGAATACATATTAGCACTAGGTACTAAAACAAAGTAAATATTCCGCCTTGAATGTCGCTCATCCTGTGAGAAGAGCACCACGGAAGGCGAAATAAGTAGATAATCTACTAATATGGTTCTTAGACCTGGAACTGTGCCATACAGTTGTATATAACGGTATAAAGACCTACGGTCTATATAGCTAAGCGAAATGGACACAATATCCACCGTGCCGTCGGCTCCAAAATAATACATAGTGTTAAAGATCTGTCTTTAGACGTAGTAAACCCTTGATAAAGGGTGAAAGTACTGACTGTCCAGCAGGTTTGCTAAACGTAAAAGGACAACGAACCAACACAGTCGCAACCCATTGTGACACCCACGCGAATCATAGTCGCAGCATCACAATTAGGTCAAAGCGAAAAGGCGTGTAAGCCAAGTGTTTGGTCGAGACGCTAGTTCAGGACGCAATAGAAGCCGACAGGACGCGGACACCGTGAGCACCCGTCCATAATAATCAAAAACTGTAGAATAGATTTAGTTTCTAAAACTAGCGCATATTAACTGACCCTAGCTATGGTTACCACCAGGATGGGTCGGCTACCTTCATCATAATCGGTCTTACTATAATCACTATTAGTAAGGCGCGAACGCCTAAATCATTTGTTTGTTTGCCCAATACTTTCCTAAACGCTCGGTCCGATTTGGGTGAAATTCTGCCGAGGCATGCTTGTGATAAGCTACAGATAGGACCTACCTATCTATAATTACATTAGTATCAGAATAGGCGAAACTCGAACGCCTATAGTTTGTTTGTTAGTCCATTACATTTATCCCATAAAAGTGTGGGCAGATTTAGCTAAAATTTGGTAAAATTAGGAGTTGTTCATATCTATAAACCACTAAACCACATAACTAGCCCATATTGCATGGAGCTTGGTAAACAGCCATCTCAAGTATGACATAGGCCTTCCCGCGACAGCATAGCGCCGTACTATCCCGAATGAGATTAGTGAACTGAGTGGACCTCGTGTTCACGGAACCCTAAAACTTATGATGCCGCGTGGCACTTGCAGTGAAGGCAGTTCGCAAATAAATAAAACGTGGGCATCGCTTAGACCTACCTACTACTTATTCAATAGTATGACTCGCATTTCTTCCTAATAACATTATTCCAAAACCTAATTCGCTATTCCCTAGTAATAGATTATTAACTAGATTTCCTACAGATCGCAATCCCCCTAACTCAGCCCTAGTTTTTCCCTATCCTAGCGAGATAGCTAAGTATTACGAGAACTAAATTTCATTTTGATGTCCATGTTTCAACAAACAGTTACAACTCGTGGCGGCTTTATTCGTCTTTCCCCCGGGGTACTAAACCAACCGTGCCTTCGAGATGAACCAAATTAGGTGTAGTGTGTCATGGTGTGGTGCGTACCTAAAGCTAACTTGTGTCCTAGTTCCCTACGACTAAAGTGTACCTGCCCTGAATAAGAAATGCCGCTGCCACGACAGACCAGGTCTGCCGCTTCGCTGCACCTCCTAAACGGTGTGTTTGGATGGGATTTGGATAGGTAAGGCCTGTCCCAAATACGGTGGCTCCGTACATGAGCGCGCTAACGCATGTCCAACTTGTGGTCCTCATGACGGTAGGTCGTAAAATGGTACAGTCAGGATGTTCCGGCCATAACCAAACTTGGGTCGCTAGCCAGGCAAGCCCTCCTGTCAGCTTGCTTTCGGCACTCGCATTGATAACTCACGCTTAGTTGTCACGGTAGCGTATCCACGTGAAATTAATCAACTAGCCTTCCTGAAAACATGAACTACCAACCTGGTCACCCGACGATACGTTCAGCTAGCAACCGACCTGGCATCTTGTTTCAATTCCTAGATCCCAGCTCGATTGCCCACTGTACCTCACTTCCTAACTGCACTAAACTATGGCTTGATCCCAGGTAGGAGCCTGAACTTTCGAAGGCAAATAACTAGGATTTCAGCCACACTAAATTCTATTCTTGTCACATCAGCTCATATACGTCCCCACCGAGGGGCTCGAGCCTACCCTGAATTAGGGCGATCAGGCCATAGTCGTCCACGCGGGCCCAGTGCGGGTTGGTCGACTTCACACACAACTTTTGAGTTTCTTCGCAGGCGTGTGCAGGTTTCCTCACGATGTTTTCCTTCACCGTTAAAGCAATCGGTAAGTATGTACGTAAATTTTTGAAAAACTCATTGGTACATTGGCCGTCCAGACTTGAACCCGGTACCTCTGGTTAGAAGGACCGAGTCGTTACCGGTTGAGCCACCGACGCTTTTTTAAAATTCAATAGAATAAATACAATACTAAACTCACAATATAAAGTGAGATTCCTAAATTAATTCGCGACTGATAAGTACTTGGCGAGACACTTGCCCGGGGCGTGCGGCAGCTGTCCCTCAAGTACGTCCTTCTCCTGTGGTGGTCTGTTCGACTGAATCCCGCTGCGTCCGCGTGTCCGTGGTTTTAAAAGCTTTCACACAGATGCAGCCTCGGCAGCGCGCGGGCCGCCGCACACATACATCCGACCTCGTGGTCGATCTGCGCGAGCGCCGGCCGCTGTCCGGACGCAGACAGGGCGACGCCACTATCCCTTTGGCCTCGGTTTTCGCGCCATTTATTACCTAAGGCAATCTGTTATAACGTGCGCACCGCGTGGTTCGAATGACGACCGACAGGCGGCAGCCTGGCTTCTCGGAAATAACCCCTGAGCTAATTTGTTTCAATAACTGTCTATTCACTCGACTCGAGGTTAATCCTCACCCGACCGAACAAAACTAGTTATGTTTTTCCCAATAGACAGATTCCTTTTAGTCTATCAAGACTTACTGTAATACCTATAGATATTTATTTATACATATGGATCGTTGCAGTATATTTTGGTAATAGTTGTATGGAAAATCTATGAACATAGCGGTTTGGCCAATGGGGGAGGGACGACGACACTCGACTTAAACAAAAATTAGAAGTTTGAAGCTTAACATTTCACAAATCGATCCCTGAATCGAAAAATGGTTTTGTGAACCCTCAATAGTTTTAAATACTTATCGAACGATACCCCCCCCCCCTCCACACGATAATCCCGAACGTCAACAAAAAAATCACCCCCTCTTGACATGTAGAAGTGGTAAATTAAAAAATTGTACCTACCACTTTGCCGGCATGATAAATATGTATAACTATGCCAAATTACAGCTTTCTAGTGCTAATAGTCTCTGAGCTAAGCCGCTGATAGATGACAAACAGACGAGAAATCTAAAAACTTCATCGTTCCTTGTTGATTCGGGAACCCTAAAAACAAAAAGAGAAAGCAATAAACCAAAATGGCTACCTTGAAACTCATCGCATACAGATTCCAACGACGTTGCGGGGCGTCTAGTTATTAGAAAATATACGCGGTAAGTTTTTTTTAAATTCATAATTGGTAAGCCCGTGGCATCATCTCACCTGATGGTGAGTGAAGATGATGCCGAAGATGGAAGCGGGCTTACCAAGATTCCCCAACGCAATGGAGAACTGACTATCTTATCTTCAAGGCGGAACACATCAATGTTACTAACACTGATGTGATAAGATGGTGGTAGCTAGCCAGGCGGGCTTAGAAAATGCCCTACCACCAACACAACCGAGTCTTTCAAGTTGACCCCACCGGGAATCGAACCCGCGACCTCCTGGTGTGAAGCGAATGTAGTAACCATTACGCTGCGGAGGCGGTTATAGGAGTGCGCTATAATTATACGTATAGTCATTGTTATACAACGTGAAACTGTACGCGAGCAGTCTCAGCCTCTGCGTCCTAGCCTTGTATACTATCGAAAGTCGCGCCTGCACTAAACCATCAGTCCCCATGCTAGTCCGTATACTATCTCTCAGTAGCTGTCTCTTTCAGTCCGCGGCCACCACTGCACTGCACTGCACTGCAAGCTACATACTTGCCCTGATGCCCATCGCCTAACTTTCATATTACGAGTAGCTATCGCTGCTCTTGAACTTTATAATTATTCATGGTTTGTTCACTAACTTGTACCGACAATAAGCTAAAGTTCGCACATAGGGGAAAACCAGGATAGTTGCCCCAGGGGTATAGTTGCCCCGATTTTAATTGCTCTAGTTTCGCGGATAATTCGCATGCTATTTTACTAATCTATTGAAATATTTTCCAATTACCACTAAGTTGACCGTGTCTCATATCTCTGTGCGATTGCATGGGAAGGCAAAATGCTAACAAAGTTTTTGCGGGGTAGATGTCCTGTTTCTAGGCGCGGCATCTATCCTTAACGTATTTTACATGAATTAGGCAACTATTCCCTATGTGGGATAGATGTCCCAAAATATAGAGGTCTACAAAAATCGCTAATACTCTAAAAATATTAAAGTTAATGTTTTTAACTTTTCATAAATTTGTAGATAAAAAACCAAAGTACCGGCCAGTTTTACAAAAAAAGTATTTTGCTTTTTGTACTGAGAGATAAAGAGTGATTTCAAAAAGTGCGGCAACTATTCGGCCTTTACCCTATTGGTATATATTTACATTAATTCCACATCACATTACATAAACGCGAAAGTTTGTATGTATGGATGTATGTTTGTTACTCTGTCACGCTTCAGCCACTGGGCGGATCGGGATGAAACTTGGCACACATATAGTTTAGGTCTTGGATTAACATATAGGCTACTTTTTATCCAAATTTTTAAGTGGTTCCCGTGGGATAGCTGTTAACTTTCTCTTTTTTGGTAATTTCTGTCACTTCGCAATGAAGCGAAGGACTATCGAATTGATTACTAATTAGCATACCCCGACATAGTTCCCAAGGAATCTAGAGTTCCCCGCTCGAAAGCACGACAGACATAAAAACTATGTTCCCGCGAAAACTAACAAACTACTGAACATATCTGGCTGAAATTTAGTAGGTAGACAGCTTAGGTCCTGGATTAACGCGCACTGCGCACCCTCGAAGACAGTCAAGCGAGCGAAGCCGCTGGCAAAATCTAGTAAAAGAAATAAAACTGCGTTTATAATTTGTCAGCGACCGGTTTCGAACACCACCTTCAGGCAGACGAAACTTGAGAACGAAACGAAACTTCAGGTGTTTGAAACCGGTCGCTGCCAAATTATAAACGCAGTTTTATTTGTTTTATGTGGAATTAGTGTAGATTTATACCAATATGTGTGATATAAAGTTCCACCAAGAACCTACAATCAAAAGTATCAACAAGCTAAAGATCTTTTTGTGTTCCTAAATATATATCCTGGTTTTCCAAGTAGCGGTTTGTGTTGGAGAAAATATGAATAGCTATCCACAAGCGGGTGGTGGGCGAGTGTCGTACGTTTATATCGCGGCGCTGTAATAGGGTTTCTCCAATTCCTCATGGATTTGCTAAAAATTCTAAAAACATTCACATATTAAGCCCTCTGTTCCCGACCGATGTCGCAAGTTCACCATCCTTGAAAGTCAAACAACGGAAATGGATTATCGAGAAAGCATTTGATTCTTTTGAAGAATGTCTAAAATTGAATGCTATGTAACACTTATCTTCATATCAGCTCATAGTACCTGGGAGAGCGAGCTTTGCTCGGTTATAACTATTTATTGTAATATGGTGGTGTTTAGGTGATAATTTACATAAACTTAAAAAATAAAACATGAACATATAAAAAAAAAAAAACACACCGGTAGCACTCCGGGAGTGCCGGCAGAAGTGAAAACTTTAGTATTAACGTTGTGTTTAATTATAAGTACAAAAATACTATCATATAAGAGGTAGAATACAATGTTTATTTATTGCGCTATCGTACACAAATATGACAATTTACATGTTATTATTCATAATTTGTGTTTTATCGTGTCGAAGTTATTCAGACAGACGTTCTGATGCTATGAATGGTATCACATTTCATTTGTAAGTAATTTTATACGTAATTATTAAAATAGTTCTAGAAAATTCTCGGCTTTCAAGTATAAATTATACTTCTCGACACTAGGTGGCGTAACTTTTGTGAATAAAAAATACGAGTACGTAAAGTTCCGCATTGGTATATAGTTATAATCATACGTGGATACTGAAAATTAAAGTATACAATTAAACCTGAATACTTTTTAGTCGCCAAAACAGTACTTTAGTGATTTTTATAATTATATTGTAAACAGGCCGCCATCTATCGTCAACAAGAACAACTATTTTCAACGTACCAAATATCCAGGGCCGTAATTAGATTCAAATAATTTTACCGAATAACACACGGCTATGGTCAGTAATGAAATAACATTTTCATAGCAAATATTTTCAAGTAACAAAGATCTGAGTTGTATACATACTCGTACTATTCTCCGTGACTGTTCATGAATTGAAAGAACTTCGAATGTTAAATAATCATTTTATTCATATTAAGATAATTTACCACCTAGTTAATTTTATTTCTTTTTGTTTGTTTTAGATTTCCATCCGATGATAATTTAAAACAACAATGGATCACAAAAGTGAATAGACCGGATTGGACTCCGACAAAATATACAAAGATTTGTTCTTGCCATTTTAATGATGCAGACTTCATAGTGACAAAAAAAGGCCATAAAAAATTAAAGATGGGCACTTTACCTAGTTTAAAACTGGATTTGTCGGTTGGTTTCGGTATTGTTTGTATAACCGAGTTTCAATTATTTAAGGAGAATAAGTATGTATTTCATTTTATTTTTTAAATTACAGCTTTGACCAATCACCGACTGTAAATCATATTATACTGCTGATTAAATCTTTATCAGAAAAATATATAGATATTCGTTTTAAGCATTTCGCAACCATTCAAAACGATAGGGCAACGAACCGACAACAACTAACTAAAACTGTTATTTTCGCAGGTAATTGAATTTTGTAAATAAAATTATGTTCGTAATAATAATTTGTCTATTATTTTGTGCTAGAAATTTTAAGTACGTCAGTACACATACAAAACAGTAAAAATGTTAACCCTCATTTTATTCACTTATTACACAAACTTTTTAAAGCTCATAGTTCTGAGTACGTCCCATTACTTTCTACACTTATTGACATCTAGTGTGAAATAGCTGAACTACGTAGTGACATCAATATGTCGATGTTAGGTCGCTAGGCGAGTAGTTTTGCTACTAACCGGCAGATGGAAAATTGAGAAAAGCGCCCTGTGCTGCCTAAGCGGAGCAGCACACTCAGGCACGATAGAAAGAGTGGGAGATACTTGTTCCTCTCCCTTCCCCTCGATCTTACGCTTTTTCGATCAGCATCACGTGACCCTGACGCGAGTTTGGAAGTTTTTACCCATCCAACAAAAAGTGCTCAGCGCCGCTAAAGAAGTTTTCACTTCAAAAAGTTAGTCACCGGGAGGGATTTGAACCCGTAACACTCGTTTCTTGCCGTCCGCGTCTTAACCCGCTGGACAAGACGGACAGCCGGCAATAAGCACGAAATTAGCGACCATATCCTGCGTGGAAAGAAAAACTCATGAAAACTCAAAAACACGCGTTTTCCCAAACATAGGACTAATCTAGATCGATTGTTTACCCCCAAAGACCCCCATATACCATATTTCAGCGAAATCGTTAGAGCCGTTTCCGAAATCACAGAAATATACATATATACAAGAATTGCTCGTTTAAAGGTATAAGATACGTCCCCACCGAGGGGCTCGAGCCTACCCTGAATTAGGGCGATCGGGCCTTAGTCGAGCACGCGGACCCAGTCCGGGTTGGTCGACATCACACACAACCTACGAGTTTCTTCGCAGGCGTGTGCACTGTGCAGGTTTCTTCACAATGTTTTCCTTCACCGTAAGAGCGTTGTGGCATAAGTACGTGGCAGGATTCGAACCATCACGACCTCCCGGACAGGAGGTAGCGGCTCGTGCCATTACACTAACACTTATATTATTACTTAAATTATTATAATTGAGTATTCTCAATGATTATTCCTTACTATTTTTTTACTCTATTATTTAAATTTATAGTTGACCTGTAATTTCATTCATTAATTTTTGTGTATGTGTAAACTCATTAAGAAATCTTTGTGTTCAGGAGTGCCCGTCCGGCATGGTGGACGAGGAGACGTTCAAGAACATATTCTCGCAGTTCTTCCCGCTTGGAGGTAACAACTTTCCTTAGATATCATAGTTAAAAAAAATGCAAATTTGGGT
This sequence comes from Coleophora flavipennella, assembly GCA_947284805.1. NCBI lineage: Eukaryota > Metazoa > Arthropoda > Insecta > Lepidoptera > Coleophoridae > Coleophora > Coleophora flavipennella. The sequence continues at coordinate 16,970,957 of OX369278.1, read as the reverse complement.
AGATGTTTTGAGTAACGAGTATTTGGATAGACGTTTTGAGTAACGAGTATTTGGATAGACGTTTTAAGTAACGTGTATAGACGTTTTGAGTAACGAGTATTTGGATAGACGTTTTGAGTAACGTGTATTTGGATAGAAGTTTGAGTAACGTGTATTTGGATAGACGTTTTGAGTAACGTGTATTTGGATAGACGTTTTGAGTAACGAGTATTTGGATAGACGTTTTGAGTAACGTGTATTTGGATAGAAGTTTGAGTAACGTGTATTTGGATAGAAGTTTTAAGTAACGTGTATTTGGATAGACGTTTTGAGTAACGAGTATTTGGATAGACGTTTTGAGTAACGTGTATTTGGATAGAAGTTTGAGTAACGTGTATTTGGATAGACGTTTTGAGTAACGTGTATTTGGATAGAAGTTTGAGTAACGTGTATTTGGATAGAAGTTTTAAGTAACGTGTATTTGGATAGACGTTTTGAGTAACGTGTATTTGCTCAGGCATACGTGTACTTGTTTTTGCCATTATCCTTGAAAGTTACGAGGCAGACATTCTTGCCGCAGCAGTGCAGCTGATGATGTGATATAGCTACTTGGCTGAGCGTGTCACGTTATTGTACCTACATAGCTGAGCGTGTAACGTGATGTACTTACATGGCTGAGCGTGTCACGTGATGTACCTACATGGCTGAGCGTGTAACATGATGTACCTACATGGCTGAGCGTGTCACGTGATGTACCTACATGGCTGAGCGTGTCACGTGATGTACCTACATGGCTGAGCGTGTCATTCTGTGTTTCAGACGCCACGCAGTACGCGCACTACGTGTTCAACACGATTAAGCACAAGCAAAGCGGGAAGGTCAACTTTGAGGTGAGTCCATCTACAGTATAGTTGTTTTTAAAAACCCGGCCAAGTGAGAGTCGAACTCTCACCTCGAGGGTTCCGTACCCACACTCCTCTTCAGACAAGTACAACAATGGTACGTTTTCATTTCAAACAAACGACATCAACCACGGCGATAAAAAATCGGTTGTCTGTAATGTCAGTTTACTGACGATAGTTGAACGTGACAACGTCATAAGAAAATAGTGATGGAATGGTTTCATAATATCGAAAGAATCATTACATTTATCGCCGCAATTATCGTAGCTATAAACAATTGACACCACATTCACTTTTCACTGCACTTCATACTTGACGAAAACATGTAAATGTATTAATGTATAGCAGCTGTCCACGTGGACGCATCGCTCACTCAAGTAGGAGAGAGACAGATGTCGAACGCTGCCGAACGCGGAGGCAAAACAAATCAACATGTTGTTAACAATTTGTGTTATTTTTTGGTGGGGTCAACTTGTAAGACTCGGTTTGGTTGGTGGTAGGGCATTTTCTAAGCCTGCCTGGCTAGCTACTACCATTTTATCTAAGTCTTGCCGCCAAACATCAGTGTTAACGACATTGATGTGTTCCGGCATGAAGATAAGATAGCCAGTTCCCCATTGCGTTGGGGAATCTTCGTAAGCCCGCTTCCATCTTCGGTATCATCGTCACTTACCATCAGGCGAGATGATGCCAAGGGCTTATCAATTGTGAATAAAAAAAAAGGTTTTTTGTATGGAAACCCTCTTTATTTTTCACTTTTTCAAATTTTTTAGTATGTGTTGTTATGGCGGCAACAGAAATACACAATCTTTGAAAATATCAACTGTGTACCTATTACGGTTCATGAAACACAGCCCGCTGATGGACAGACCGACAGACAGACAGCGGAGGCTTAGTACTAGGGTTCCGTTGGTCTCCCGTTGGCTGTACGGAACCATAAAATCCGACTTGCATCGCGGTAACGTACTACGATTTCGCATTACCATTTTGAATTTTTATGAATTTTCTAAAAAAAGTATTACTTGCACCGATTTTTATAAAATTTACACGGGATCGATTTTGCAGCATAGTATATCGACTAAAAAAAGAATCGCGTAAATCGGTCCACAATCTGCAAAGATGTCGCGTAACAAACGTACAAAAAAACTTGATAAAATAAAGTCGAACTAAGAACCTCCTCCTTTTTGGAAGTCGGTTAAAAATTATGTTTAGTGTCAGCATATAGAATTTTGTGTAAGTTCATGTCGTCTTTCAAGCATTCTGCAGCTAATCCGTACTTGGTATTGAGAACAAACGAGGTACGAAACCCTTTCTTTTGGATTGGCCGTAGTCGCGTAGTCGCGTAGTCGCGTGGTCGCGTAGTCGCGTAGTCGCGTAGTCGCGTAGTCGCGTAGTCGCGTAGTCGCGTAGTCGCGTAGTCGCGTAGTCGCGTAAAAGGCTCTCAAACGTACCTAGTCTTACACTCTGTTTACCGCTGTAAATGAGAATGTTTCTTGCTATCTCGCTCGGCTCCTCACTCGACCATCCAATCCGCCAGAAACGACGCGCCACGGTCTCGGAAACATAATCCGACCCCCATATTACAAGAAGATATAAGGAATCAGGAATCCAGCTTGAACCCGCAGCAGGCCGGGTTGCGAGAGATTATTGGGAAAATAACATTATTGTTTTTGCTACGAGTATGTCAGGAGGTCTGAAGTGTACTTACTTGGATGTTGAGTAATGTTTTACATTTGAAAGCTGATCCCATTTATAAAATGTAAGTGTCAATGTCCATATCTATCTATAATATAATAAAACTGTAACGGGGCCGTGTCTGTACATGAAATATTTTTGGAAAATAATAACTGTGGTGGACGTTACTAACGATACAGAGGCCAAAACAACAACTTTTGGAATTTTTGTCTGTCTGTCTGTCTGTCTGTCTGTCTGTATGTTCGCGCATCACGCAAAAACTACCAGGCCGATTTTGATGAAATTTTGAATGGTGGTTCCTTATAGCCCGGGTTAACATATAGGATACTTTTTATCCCAGAAAATTCAAGAGTTCCCGTGGGAAAATCAAAAGTATTCATTTATAGAGTGGCTCACCACGCAAATGTGGCTTGACCTATTACAATCAAATTTTACACGTTGATACCCTTATCGCGAACTAAAACTGGGACATTGTGAATCCCAAAAAAATTAGGGTTCCTACAGGAATGCAAAAAATTGTATCTTTAGAATGACTCAACGTAACAATATGAAACTTTTACATTAGGGTGGGGTGTTTTGACCATCATTGTATAGTCGGGTATTCTTTATCCCGGAAAACTAAAGAGGTCCCGTGGGAAATTATCTATCGATACATACAATAATAACAAAAGAGTACTTTTTTCTATATATTAGCTACACATACCAAACATTATAATCATAGTAGCAGAATGTCAATAGATGGCACTGCAGGGATAATAAAACGCGCTTAAGTTGTATTAAAACATTAAAATATTATTTCATACTTTTGAGTGGATTTCTTTTATGTATTTTTCAGCAAACTCTGGAACTATGGTACGTAGCGATGTGTTCCCTCCGGCCGTGTTTCATAGACGAACAGAGAGGTATTTTTTTACAGATTCCAATCGTGTAAAAAAATAAAAACACATAAATCGAGTTTAACATCTTTTAACAGGAGGCACAGATATGGGAACTCTTCTGACGGCGACTATTTGCGTGTGGCAGTTGCTCTCCGCCTGCAATATCAATATCTGTGAACCTCATCAATGTACTTGCGGGTCCTTGGGAAGTTAGATCTATCAATTCTTACAATAATAACAATACAGTACTTTTTTCCCCATATTAGGTGTACACATACCACACATTATAATCATAGCAGCAGAATGTCAATAGATGGCACTGCAGGGATAATAAAACGCGCTCAAGTTGTATTAAACATTTAAATATTATTTCATACTTTTGATTAAATTTCTTTTATGTATTTTTCAGTATACGCTACTTTACACAACTCTAACTCTGGAACTATGGCACGTAGCGATGTGTTTCATAGACGAACCGATAGGTATTTTTTTACAGATTCCAATCGTGTAAAAAAATTAAAAACACATAAATCGAGTTTAGCACCTTTTAACAGGAGGCACAGATATGGGAACTCTTCTCACGGCGACTATTTGCGTGTGGCAGTTGCTCTCCGCCTGCAATATCAATATCTGTGATAGGTTCACTCAATCAATATATTTGCGGGTCCATGGTGGAGGCAATTGGCCATCACGCACTGAGTTGCGGTCGTTGTTAGTGAAGATTCCCACGTCACCAATTCCTTAATGAATGAATGAATTAGTTTTTTGATAATAGTGTATATGAGTTATTTCATCATATCAGTTTATATACGTCCCCACCAAGGGGCTCGACCTGCCCTGAGTTAGGGCGATCAGGCCTTAGACGATCACGCGGGCCCATTGCGGGTTGATTGACTTCACACAGAAGCTTCGAGTTTCTTCGCAGGCGTGTACAGGTTTCCTCACGATGTTTTTCTCACCGTAAGAGCGTCGGATAAACGTAAATACGAGTATGAAATCGATATTCGTATAGATATTGGTAAGTGGCAGATTCGAACCACGGCCTTCTGGACAGGAGGTAGTGGCCCTAACCGTTACGCCACCGACGCTCTATCTGTTATTTAAGATTTAGAAATCCTTACTTAATATTATAAATGTGAAAATGTGTTTGTTTGTTTGTTACCTATTTACACTTCAACACCTCTAGGTAGCCTGTATCACTGGGAACGAAATAGTCTACTTTTTATCTCTGGAAATTTTCATAGCCCGATGCAGTTCCTGAGGAAACTAAAACAATACTCTTTGTTCGTTAAGTTAATTAAAATCGCAACGAAAAAATGGATTGGTGTGATTTTTAGCACAGAGATGAGGTGGAAAATGATATAATTTACTCATAAGTAGATCCTGACATAGTTCCCGAGGGATCTGGGGACAACTTTTTTCTACGCTCGCGTACGTCGGTGGCGTCGCAACGAAGCAACGGATTAAAATGATTTTTTGTATAGAATTTGTTAAGGGGGTAGAAAGTGACAAAGACTGCTAATCCGAATAGCCCGTTATAGTTCCTGAGGTATACTTGTAGAAAACTCATGTCCACGCTTGCGAGCTGATTGCGGCTCGCGCACCACTCACCCTCAAAAAGAGTAAGAAAAGCTATGTCCACGCGGGCGAAGCCGCGGGCAAAAGCTATAATAAATAAATAAAAACCCGACTGCAGAATAACGTAACCCCTATTTTCTGGCCAGTCGGGTAAAAATGTGTCTTATGTTACTCACAGGATTAAGACGAAACTAACGACAAGTCGCACCTTGCAAACAATAAAATCACAGAAATATACCCTTTATAATAAGGATTTTTGTTTTTGCTCTATCGTAAAAACGATAAGTATTATCTTTATCTAGGTAAAAAGAAAAATTGACTGACTGGTATGTCAACGCACAGCCGAAACTACTAAACGGATTTCGATAAAATTTGTAATAAAGATAGAAATTAGGACGTGGGCTTCCGCTAAGAAATAATTTTAGGAATTCTTACGGGAACGGCATAAAACGGGATCTGCGTGGGCGAAGCCGCGGGCACCCGCTAGTTTTAAATAAACGTAGCATCGAATTTTGAAAACGAATATAATTTTTTGAGCTTACTACGTTTGTTGATGGTATACACTCTAAAAATTACTTACTTGGACAAAATATGAAACTTGAATCCAAATAGGAATTAATAGGCCAATAATGAGTATTATGTAATGAAAAAGATAATTCAACTTTTAATTTATTTCTCAATATTCCTGTTAGATGAGGTATAGCTGGTATTGACCACTGTAATCTAGATATTATAATACGCTACTATTTCTGGTGGATGGGCCTATTCGCCAAACAAAAAATATGCAAATAAATTATTTATTTATTAACTTTTCGGTGGCGTAATGGCTAGGGCCGCCGCCTCCTATCCGGTAGGTCGTGGTTCGAACCTGCCACGTACCAATGTGATTTCGAATTTAGATTTCATATGTACGTTTATTTGACGCTCTTACGGTGAAACTTGCTTAATTGATATAGGTAGAAAAAAATATTTAATTAGCTAACCGGAACAGTGATCGTTTTTAAAGGTTTTATACAAAAGTACAGAGAAAACCTTGGGTATCGGCAAAGCGCCAAACGGACTGCCGTGCGACCAAATTCCACTCCTCCCCCCTGCGTGAGCCCCGTGCGGGGTGCGGGGTGCGGGCGGCGCATTCGATATCCCCGCTTGAAGAGTTAACATCTGAAATATGTCGATTTCGTGACTCACTCACTCACTCACTGATGATCACCAAAACTTCTAGGGAATTTCCTCAAGACGTAGAAGACTGAAATTTTGGTATGTAGGCTAGTTATTGCATATAAACAACGAAAAAAATTCTCTTTTTTAATGGAATTGTTTTAAGGAATAATGGATTGTTGTGATTTCTTGCACAGAGATGGTTGAGGAGACAATTCACTAATTAGCATATTCTGACATAGTTTCTGAGAGATCTGGGGAAAACTCATTTCCACGCTCGCGCACGTTGGCGTCGCAACGGAGCAAAGAATTGAAGTGATTTTGACGTAAAAACATCTAATAAATCAATGGACGCCGGCTGCACGCACGAAAATGGTTGACTAATTGTCCCGTTACGCTCATTGTCCCGTTACATTATGACGTTGTCGCGTTAAATTATCGTCCGTAAACCAACTTTACAGACAACCAATTTTTTGTACAGAATTGGTTGAAGGGATGGGAAGTGACATAGATTGCTAATCAGAATAGCCTGATATAGTTCCTGAGGGATCTGGAGAAAACTTATGCATCACTCACTCTCAAAGACAGTCATTAAAACGCCGTTTACGCAGGCGAAGTCACGGGCAAAAGCTAGTGATGCTAAAAGGCTGAGATAATGTGTCCTGAAATGATTTATCAAACGTGCTCATATCATAATTGATAATTTAAGCTCTTGTGGTTTTACGTTTATTGACATCTGAAGCACGTCAATGTCGCGACTAACTGATGGTGATGACCATGAAACCCTTAAGGGCACGTCAAGAAATCCTAGAAGACTGAAATTTAGTACGTAGCAACAATTGCATAAACTCAAACAACGGAATAATTTAAAAGATCTTTAAATGTTCCCCTCAAACCTCTCGTACAGGGGGTGCATATCTGTACAGTTTGTACAAATATGCGCCCTCTATACCCAGATCCTTTATAGCTTCGGTTCGGATTATGCTGAAACTTACAGGATAAGATTTCCTTGATAGATTAATAAAACACATTAAATATCATTTATCCAGCTTTGATGGTTTTAGATTTAATTACATCTGAAATAATAAATACACAAGGCCGCATCCCAAAAAGAAATGAAATCCCATACAAAAATATTTCATGTAAAGTAGGTTGTCAAGACTCACAAGTTCATAACTTCACTGTTAAAAAGTTATGAGATCTCTAGTAGAGCTAAGTCCCTAGCATAGCTCCGATTCGAATCGAATCGTCATTTCCGCGAGTACAGCTAGCTAGCCCAAAGAGGTAACGCTACATTGCGTTTCCTCATCGGTGCCCTCAGGAGGCGACGCAGCGTCTAAAACACTATTTACATCACCTGGAAAAAGGCCAATGCTCAAATCACACATGTCAATTTGTTTCCTTCCAATTACTGTGCAGGAATTCCTTGAGATCCTCTCTCGCGTGGCGCGCGGCTCTGTCCAAGAGAAGCTGTCCTGGGTCTTCACCCTGTATGACGTGGACGGGGATGGCCGCATTTCTCGCGCAGAGATGTTAGCTGTTGTGACTGCTATATACGAGCTGCTGGGCCGAGCTGCTACTCCACCCGCGCCTCCAGTTGCTGCTTCTTCTCATGTCGACCGGATCTTCCATGTAAGATTCTCTAAATTTATAACTATGGACAAAGTATATATATTAGTACTAACATACAGTATGGACACTCCCTGCCGCTCTCTAGATTCCTACCTCACCCCCTTGTCACCCAGATTGATACAGATTGGTTACAGTTAAGTGGTCGAACGTATAGGATTTCGCCGCCATTTTGTTTGTTTCGTCATTCCTTTTTTGATATGTAATTTCTGGACCATTGTATGAAGTGTCCAGAGTGTGCTATGGGTCTGCCGCTCCTTGTCTGACTCCTTTGGGGAGAGGTGACAGTTTGCACGAAGGCACTAGTTGCACAAACATGGCTGACGCATCGAGCATCTTACTAAGGCAACATCACAGTTGAACTACCGGTAAGCTGATAAACAACTGCAAAGTTTCTTTGGGCCTGACCTGGGTCATTTAAAGCTGTGGTATGGATCTTAACTGCTGCGCTGACAGTGAAGTATGACAATTCGCACTGATAAACACACTTGTGCGATCACATGTTGTCACAATTGCACTTGTCATAATCACGCATGTTACAGACTCAACAATCCACTTGTTACAATTTTATAAACAATACTCTTGTCACTAACGCTTTTGTCACAAACATTGTTGTTTAGTTAAATTTCCTAAGCTTGTTATAAACACAACAGTCACATATACTTCTCAGGTGCTCAATTGTTGCTGTTACAGCTGATGGACGCAGACGCTGACGGTGCGGTGACGCCTGAGGAGTTAGCTCGTTGGTGCTGCCGGGACCCAGCGCTGCTGCGCTCCCTCGACACGCTCGACACGGTGTTGTGATCCGCACCGCCGCCGCACCACCCGGAGACTGAGTGAGTCCAGATGTTAACAATAAATATTCTGTGCTAGTAAGTGATGGAATACTCAATGAAATGCACAGCACACAAACAATTATCGTCTTCTGTGCCGGAAAATAAAGAAACCTTTCTATTTTCACTTGTGCAGCTCAGTGCGGCGTTGGTGGTTGTAAACGAAGGTTAAACAATTACAAGCTCGGTCAAAATGTTGATGGACGTGACTGTTAGTGGCAATTTTCTCGACCGTTTCCATGCTTCGTAAGTTACACCAATCATTAAGCCGCACAAAAGGTCTCCTCAGACATCAATGGCATCGTCGTATCAGCTCATATACGTCCCCACCAAAGGCTTCGAGCTTACCCTGAATTAGGGCGATCGTGCCTTAGTCCAGTGAGGGTTGGTCGACTTCACACACAAAGGCATAAAAGCTCAAAATTTTGAGACATCAAAAATATCTTACTTACTAGCCGTTAAAATCTTCACAAAACTGCACTAGATAAACCCTTGAAATCATCTGACCTGAGTTATCGCTATCACGGTCAAGAAAATTGCTACTAATAGTCGCGTCCATCAACGTTTTGACCGAGCTTCTAATTGATATCTCACTCATAATGTTTTGGGGCTATTCCCAATGGGATTCAAGTAGATCGAAGTGGCCTGAACAGGTAGATGCATACGAAATAAGAAATGGACCAATCAGATGGATTAATTACCGAAATGTTCACTTACAGTTCAGACGGTGCACAAGCCTCGTGTTCCACGGCAAAAGTGGCTCCCCCCGCGGCCTCCACTACTTCTTCCTCCGCGGCGGCTCGCTCCCCGCACTGCCAGAGCGAGGGAGGCGAGGGAGGCGAGGGCAGACAGCCGCCTCCTGTGCCACCAAGGGCCCCTGCCATTGCTACTACTGTTAGTACACCATTCTTATATTATTATAAAAGGTGAAAAAAGCTGGGTCATCAGCACCGCTAGGGTGTACCAGAGGCACAGCACGATGACTATTCGTAATGTCAGTATCATCATATCAGCCGAATGACGTCCACTGCTGGACATAGACCTCACCCAAGGATCTCCACGACGACCGGTTCGGCGCTGCCCACATCCAGCGGCTTCCCGCGACCTTCACCAGGTCATCGGTCCACCGAGTGGGAGGCCTGCCTACAGCCTGGCATCTGCCGGGGATTCTTCGCACCCCTCGCACCCCATGCCCCGCCGTTGCCTTGACCGCTACCGGAGCCGGAATAGCGGGGCCGCCGGGGACTAGGAGCCGTTTTTTGTTTGTGTCGATCATTAGGGTCATGTCAGTATATTTCGACAAATCTCGCTGTCTATCTCGCCCCACCCGCCGGAACACGCAAGCTGCTTGACGGCAGGTATAGGGCGAGCAATACTGTGATATCATATTCATCTCGGGGTGCCCACCCAGCCGGTCCAGGTCATCATGCTTATCCTCTTTATGTTACGAGCAATTTCTAGGCCGTCAATAAAAATCTTGATTTTTTCATATGTAGTTTTTCTCCTTTAACAATACTAAATAATTATATCGGATGAAAAATTTTAAACCAAACAGTGGTATCTATTCATCATCAATATCAAGATCATCATCGTCACCATCATCATCATTATGATCATTTTAACAAATCATTGACCTCTTCGTAGCGCGGTCCTGAGCTTTTGTACTTATGTATACATATATCTACAGTTTACTTAAGTAGGGTCTACCACCCCTTCCTGATAAAGTTCAAATTAAAATAAACCTACTTGAATATTTAACATTGGATAGTTTTCAAGCCTTTTTTTTAATAACAATTGGTAAACCCTTGAGAACATCTCACCTGGTGGTAAGTGACGATGTTGCCGAAGGTGAAGCGGGCTTACCAAGATTCCCCAACGCAATGGGGAACTGGCTATCTTATCTTCATGCCAATGATATCAACATTGATATTTGGCGGCAAGACTTAGATAAGATGGCGGTAACTAGCCAGGCGGGCTTAGAAAATGCCCTACCGCCAACCAAACCGAGTCTTACAATTGACCCCGCCGGGAATCGAGCCCGCGACCTCCTGTGTAAAGCCAGTGAACTTTGCCTCTGAGCTATGGAGGCGGTTAAAACTAAAACTATAAATCCTTTTTATTAATCACAAAATTCAAAAGTATCACCAAAAATGTTGGATTGCGCAATAAGTATGCGCACTAAATAAATCATTATTAAATACTAAGTGAGCAAATGACCATGACCGATTTTTAGTGTTCCGTAGTACAACAAGGAACCCTTATGGTTTCTTCATGTCTGTCTGTCCGCGGCCTAGCTGCTAGACTATTAGTAGTTAAGAGCTGAAATTTGGCAAAAATATATATAATAATAATAACGCGGAGAGAATACTGTAAAAAAATTTTGGGAAAAAAAACTTTTAAGGGTACCTCCCCTACAAGTAAAGTGGGTATGATTTTTTTTTTCTCGTCAAACCCAGTCGTGTGGGGGTATCGTTGGTTAGAGCTTAAAAAATTATTGTGAGTCTTCTCAGACCATTTTGTAAGTTAGGAATCCGTTTTCGAAAAAATAGGTTTGAAAGTGCTAAATTTTGGTTGGAGTCGATTGTCCCCACCCACAGCGGGTGGGGTTTCAAATTTCCAAATACAGCGAGTATTTGGAAATTTGAAAATTAGATATGGACACGATAATACGCTACTACGGAACCCTACATTGCGCGTGGCCCGACACACACTTGGCCGGTTTTATTTCGTAACTGTCAGATCGGCCACTTGACTTGACGGCATCATCATCAAACATAACGAACCTATTATCGCTGCACTTGAGAATCTGTCCAGTCTTACTGAATATTGTGCTACCTAAAAGTAGATTGTGATTTGGTAATGAAAACATTACATTATTGTAATGTCAAATCAAGTTTTTGATGTGTAACATCTTTGCTCTCGCTTTCCTTTTCTTTGTGGAAGTGATTTCGTGAAATGGGACGGAAATGTGTCCCATTGGACGGAAATGTGTAACAGGGAGTCGCGTTTTTTCAGGCTTTAAAAGCGCGGAAAAGGCAAAGATATCTATGACCATACAGCCTAGTCTGCCGTATCTTTGCCGTCCTTTTATAAAGTACTAGCTGTTTCCCGCGGCTTCACCCGCGTGGACTACGTTTCTATGACTTTTCGAGGGTGCGCAGTGCGCGAGCCGCAAGCGGCTCGCGAGCGTGGTAAAAAGTACCCTATGTCTTAATCCGGGTCCTAATCTGTCTACCTACCAAATTTCAGGCAAATCCGTTCAGTAGTTTTTGCGGGAAAGCGTAACAGACAGACAGAGTTACTTTCGCATTTATAATATTAGTAGGGATTTTGTCACATGTTACACATCATATGCGAGTACTGTAGGTCTCGCTCGAAATTTAGTATCTTTACATAGAGTACGAGTATTTTTGGTTTAAATTTCCCTTTTATAATTCCAGGTGATCGAAGAAACGGCAACCCGCAAGCCGAAACGTCGCACGCGCCGCGGCTCCCCGCCGCGCTCCTCTCGGTGAAGTGCACCGTATCACCGCCGCAGCCCAGGGCGCACACTTCCCAACTCGCAAGCTGCTCTAACGTCATCTACAGATACTCATAGTTCACCGCACCAGAGCTCTTGAAAACGACAGTTAAGCGTAGGTTGGCAATACAGGACTAAATGGGTTTCTGTCAATACGCAAGGCTGCCAACTGTTGGCCTCAGGTTATTGTCAACAGTATAATAACTAAGCGACTGCGCCAAAAGGAGTATTATGTTTTTGAGTGTGAATTTGTTTATTTATTGCTTCGGCTCGCTCCGCAGCCTAAACGGCTCGATGGACTTTGGAGTGCGATGTATCGTTAGATTCGCCTTGATCCCGTGAGTCACATAAAAGATATTTTTTACCCGATTGACCAAGAAAAGAGGTTAAGTTTTTTAGAGGCGGGTTTTTCATATTTTTTTATTCTTGTAGTTAATTTAAAAAAATAGTTCAGCCTAATCCGGTAATAGTAAAATAATTTACTATTGGTACAAATTTCTTAAACTTCAATGATAAATTTCATTAACTTTAAATGTCCTAAAAGTACTTATGATAAATTTTTAAAATTATTAAGTAAGTTTTAATATTATAATGTTATTACATTCTTTCTTAGTATTATTAAAAACACGTGTAAACCTGACGATGTAAGGACATTGTGTGTGTTGGTGTGTTAGTGTGTGTGTATGTATATGTGTTAGTGTATGTGTGTGTGTGCGGTAGAAATGAGTTTCCTCTGAACTATTTTTGTGACTCACTTCTCTTATGTGGTAATACTTTTGAAGTGAAATTATATTGAACAATTTTTCAAAGCTCCCTACGCAGTGCAGTGCGAGAAATGTGCGCGCATAAATTGCAGTGCGAAAATAGTTACCTTACATCCACAATTCAGTCGAGACGTTATTTTAAAACTGATCATGTACAGTGGGGCCCTTGTCACGGCGGATGGTCAGGTGTTGCAGCCTGCACCGCACTAGTTTCATACAGACACTGAATTTATGTGGTAAACAAACCCTTGTCCCGGCGGATGGTCAGGTGTTGCAGCCTGCACCGCACTAGTTTCATACAGACACTGAATTTCTGTGGTAAACAAACCCTTGTCCCGGCGGATGGTCAGGTGTTGCAGCCTGCACCGCACTAGTTTCATACAGACACTGAATTTCTGTGGTAAACAAACCCTTGTCCCGGCGGATGGTCAGGTGTTGCAGCCTGCACCGCACTAGTTTCATACAGACACTGAATTTCTGTGGTAAACAAACCCTTGTCCCGGCGGATGGTCAGGTGTTGCAGCCTGCACCGCACTAGTTTCATACAGACACTGAATTTCTGTGGTAAACAAACCCTTGTCCCGGCGGATGGTCAGGTGTTGCAGCCTGCACCGCACTAGTTTCATACAGACACTGAATTTCTGTGGTAAACAAACCCTTGTCCCGGCGGATGGTCAGGTGTTGCAGCCTGCACCGCACTAGTTTCATACAGACACTGAATTTCTGTGGTAAACAAACCCTTGTCCCGGCGGATGGTCAGGTGTTGCAGCCTGCACCGCACTAGTTTCATACAGACACTGAATTTCTGTGGTAAACAAACCCTTGTCCCGGCGGATGGTCAGGTGTTGCAGCCTGCACCGCACTAGTTTCATACAGACACTGAATTTCTGTGGTAAACAAACCCTTGTCCCGGCGGATGGTCAGGTGTTGCAGCCTGCACCGCACTAGTTTCATACAGACACTGAATTTCTGTGGTAAACAAACCCTTGTCCCGGCGGATGGTCAGGTGTTGCAGCCTGCACCGCACTAGTTTCATACAGACACTGAATTTCTGTGGTAAACAAACCCTTGTCCCGGCGGATGGTCAGGTGTTGCAGCCTGCACCGCACTAGTTTCATACAGACACTGAATTTCTGTGGTAAACAAACCCTTGTCCCGGCGGATGGTCAGGTGTTGCAGCCTGCACCGCACTAGTTTCATACAGACACTGAATTTCTGTGGTAAACAAACCCTTGTCCCGGCGGATGGTCAGGTGTTGCAGCCTGCACCGCACTAGTTTCATACAGACACTGAATTTCTTTGAAAACATAATTTGAAAATAACGAAGGACAGTTTTCATGGACTAAATAAAATTAACTTTCAGTTCAACAAAATTCAGCAAAAGCGATCGAAAAATGTCTCCTTTTTTTTGCCAGACGAGCTGACTGTCCGGAGTACCACAAGTCCGCATTAGCGAGGCCTTTAAAACATTACTCTTCTAATATAGAGGGTGGAAAGAGCAACCCGGGGCTGCAGGTAAAATACCCTGATTATTTGAACATAGCAAGTTTTACTCAAAGGAACATTAACTGTATTTTGCTCTATTTAAACATTCAAAGTATAACAGCATTCAAGAATTTTTGAAAAATTATTAACCTTAGCTGGGGATCGAATCGGCAAAATGTGAAAAATAATAACAGTGAAGGTAGGGATTTTGTGTTTATTTGAGACTTCATAGCGTTGCATTCAAAGATTTTTGAAAACCCGCTCGCTTAACTTGGCCGGAAACCGAACCAGAAAAATATGAAAAAATAATTTCATGGTTGACCTTTAATTTGTGACACGAAGTTTATTAACAGAAATTGAACCTTTCGATTGTTTTTATTATATAACAGGATCGTTTTGTTTCTCATATGTTGCCATTTCGATTCCCGGCCAAGGTAAGCGAGTTATCAATTAGTAGATTGTTAATCAAGGGAAGAAAGTGACCCATTTCACTCGAGATATTTCTGGCGCTCGAACGAAGTGAGAGCGCCAATAGTTCGAGGGTGGAATAGGTCATTTCACCCGAGTTAAACACTCTACTTTTCATTTCGACTATGAGGAAATGTATTTCATCATCATCATATCAGCCACAAATCGTCCACTGCTGGACAAAGGCCTCCCCCAAGGATTTCCACGACGACCGGTCCTGCGCTGCCCGCATCCATCGGCTTCCCGCGACCTTCACCAGGTCATCGGTCCACCGCAGTATTGTATTTATTGTAATTTAATTGTTTTTATGATATAAAATATTAATTAGATATCAATATCCAACCTCCAACCTTTTCGCAATGGCCGCTTGCCACGGCCGTCTAGATTGAAACTGATCGAGTTGGTCACGACGAGCATCTAGGTGGCCATGCCGAAAATTGAAAAACAAGTGTCATGTATGTTATCATGGCATTATGGCGCGCAGCAGAATAGAGGAATGATTTTAAATTTTAATCTTCTGTAATTGTGAAAAATATACACCAACTATAAAATGCTGTAGATCGTAATAAACCCGTCGTTTAATGTATAGCTGAGTTTAGATATATGAAAACCTCTTAGTTCGACTCCGTGGCTGGCAATAAAAAAAAATTACTTTCCACCCTAGGGATGACAATACTTTCCACCCTAGGGATGAAAATACTTTCTACCCTAGGGATGGAAAAGCAATGTTCCACCCGGCTATCTACTCATGAAAATTAAACTTTCCGAACAGGAGAGATGAAAAATTTTTATTGCCAGCCACGGAGTCGAACTAAGAGGTTTTCATATATCTAAACTCAGCTATACATTAAACGACGGGTTTATTACGATCTACAGATTGATATTAAATCATTTTATAGTTGGTCTATATTTTTCACAATTACAGAAGATTAAAATTTAAAATCATTCCTCTATTCTGCTGCGCGCCATAATGCCATGATAACATGACACTTGTTTTTCAATTTTCGGCATGGCCACCTAGATGCACGTCGTGACCAACTCGATTAGTTTCAATCTAGTCGGCCGTGGCAAGCGGCCATTGCGAAAAGGTTGGAGGTTGGATATAGGTAAAACTAATTTATTGATATCATATAAACAATTAAATTACAATAAATACATTTCCTCACAGTCGAAATGAAAAGTAGAGTGTTTAACTCGGGTGAAATGACCCATTCCACCCTCGAACTATTGGCGCTCGAATCTCGAGTGAAATGGATCACTTTCTTCCCTTGATTAACAATCTATTATTGTATAAAGTTCTACTTTTTGTACAAAGGAATGTTAGGTTTGAGTAAAATTTGCTATCTTCGATAATTAGGGCACTTCCCACCAAGGCGCGGTTCGCCCTCGTCACTCGGAATGTCGTTGGCGCTGCACCGCGTCAGAGCAACGCGTTGGTGATTTGTGGGGATGAGTGGCCTGAGCAGTACTCTCAAATACAATACAATACAATACAATATTCTTTATTGCATTACAACATAAAAAATAAATCAATAATAAAGAAGAAAGCCTATAAACACTATGTGATTCAGCGCAAAACTAATTGGCTCTAATTTCTAATTACCGTAAAACCCAAGTCTCCTTTGTACAGTGCTTCCTATTACTAGTAATCATCTTCTGTGCTTTAACGCCTTATCCGAACAATGAGTAGCTATTGTCTATCTCCAGAGAAGATCTTTATCTTTCATGTCTTGGCAGAGAAGTGGAGTTAAGGTAACGGGTGTGAGACATAGCTGAGAAAAACAAATTGTATGATAACTGACAACGTATATAACACGTTCAAAACAGCCGACTTTAATGTCACGACTAGGTAGCGTGTAGCGTGTAGATGCGACGGCTAATAACGCATCAACATGGACACAATAATGTGCTGCAAATGCTTGACAAACAGCAGCGCAAGGGTATTTCACTTCTCGTGGCGGTGAACGTTCCCGTCACAGCAACCCATGAGGAGGAGTGTGCCGGCATACTCCACGTGGGCCACGCACGAGACATGATTTCACTCTCTGAGGATAGAAACTCACGGCATCTGATACCATCCCCTGCCGCATAAGCGCCTGCCGCCTCGGGCGAAATCTTGAGTGGTAGACCTAGTTTTGAATAAAATTAAATCTGTCATAAAGTTTTTGTGTTGAAATGGAACTACGTTTTATGGACACGCGAGCCTCCAGGGTCCCTGGTTGCAAATATATTGAGTAGACACTTATCGATGTTTGTAATTAGTTATTATCGTAGTAAATTTAAACACAAAAAGTAATAAAAAAGTTTTGTACTAAAAATTTCAAACTGCACTTATTTTTTTCCGTTTTATATTAGTGCATCGAAAATAAATTTCAGACATCGATATGTGCCTGTTCAAATTGTTTGTAAAGTTTGAATTCGAAACGGCGGCGCGTCGTTTTGGTTTTAAAACGGATCTACGTCTGTATGGAGACTCGAGTCTCCGGGGACCCACAAGGTACGTTCATACTAGAGGAAGCGTCGCCACGCGCACGCTCGCGCACGCCGAGCCGCACAGTGCGACCCGGACGTGCTCGGCGCGAGGCGTGTGCGTAGCGAGACCGGCGTCCTGCGTCAGCCTGAGGCTGCCTACAATCGATTTGCACATTTCCTCTACAATATGTTGTATTTATGTAAGTTGTTAGTGTTGTTGTTATTCCTCTAAGAAAACATGTTATTATATTAAGTATGTGTTGTGAGTTGGAACACGAAGCAATATTTGAGTTAGTTTGACTAAATGAGTGACTTTCTACCTATCCGTGAGTGTGCTAGAATCCTTTATGACATGTATGTATGAGGAAGTTCAAACACAAATTAGTATAGGAATATAAGCTGAGATGCTAACGCTGCTGTGACGGTGTGACGGTGTGACGGTGTGACGGAGTAATAAATATTTATAAATGTTTACTCTAGTAATAAGTTAAGACGAGCTATAAAGAAAAATGAACTTTCTTAAAATGGTTTATTTTCATATATATGCTTAGTTCATAAACTCTATGAAAATATCCAGATAATAGACTATCAAAAGATGACTCAAAGTAAAAAAAAATACTTACTTTGCTAACTCAGGCTTAGAAATAACTATTACAATTATTTTTTTAATTTTTAATTTTCTACTTATTTAATCAAAACTCCATATTTGCGTAATCCGCTAAACTTTCTAAGCAGGGTGGCAAGCTGATAATCGTGCGAGGGTGAGGAAGACAAACAATTTTCTTTAAACGCCCTCCGTATTACCCTCCCCCCCCCCCTTCTGTATAAGTAGTCTCTACTTAAGTAAAATTAAAAATCAACTCGAGATTTTGTCCATAAAACTGAAAAGCTTTTCTCAATAAATCATGATGGTTAGTTCACAAAAAAACTGGAGGTGTACCCCTCCCTCGTCGATCAACCTGATTCACAAATTTTGTACGGGAGCTTGACAATATAGTGCACTAGTTATATTTACTAGCTGTCATCTTTTTAATCAATTCAGTGGTTCTTTTCACAATTCCGAATTTTTTTCTCCAAGGAACTTATGATTAATACGAAAAAATAAAATGCCCATACAAATTGACCTTGAAATTTTTGAAATGAAAGCTCGTTGCGATTTTTGAGATGGGAAAAAACCATTGAACTCGCGACACTGTAATGTAACGGTCACCGTAACAAACCGTACCAAACACTCGCAGGGGCAGAACTCGTAAAACTGTAAAAAGTTTTCACTTCCGTTAAAAGTAACACAATAACGTACTAACTCCTCCTTTCCCAGATGAATCTATTCAGATCTCCGACCATCTTGTGCTCCTTGGCGTAGATTTAACATCCGATCTGAATTTCGCATTGGTTAGGTACTTTTGAGAAGTCGAAGATTTTTTACGAATTGATTGCTGAACACAGGTTCCCCGAGAAAATTTGTTCAGAATCATGTGTAGGACTTCACATTAAAATAATCGATTTTTTTTAATGAATAGACCAAAGGTATAATAAGAAAAAAGTATGTTATTCACAGTAAACTTTCGTATTAAGCAGAAGAAGCTAGAAGTCGGCCATGTTAATTATACAAACGTACGTAGATGTAAGATTTTTTTGTAAACTTAATACAACAGTTACATATCTCATAAATGACCTCACTGTTACAAAATATGTATATAAAATTAATGAGTAACTTTAAATTTAAACCAATAATATTGTCCTTCTATAGTACGTTGTTATATTTTTAACTTATTCGTGACGGTCAGACACTCGGGGTGGACCATCCACTGGTCGACACTGGAGCGTCCCGAGCACGTCCCGAGCGCACACTGTCGCCGCTCTCACTTTAAACCCCACTGCGCCAAAAACGTTGGTTATTTTTTTAACCGACTTCAAAAAAAGGAGTTAGTTTCTCAATTCGGCCATATATTTTTTATGTGTGTTCGCAGAATGAAAGCTAATAAATAGAATGTTTACAATCCGATTTGAAAAAACAGTTTTGAAAATATGCGCGTCAAAGATACATAGTTACATACAAACATACATTTTTGCAGCTATATAATTTTGTATACTTATATTCATTTGGACCCCCTAACAGATTATCGTATGTCAATATCTTGCAGTTGCAATAACTTCCTTTTTGGAAGTCATTAAAAATACGCCAGATTCGTTGTATGTGGTCTGTAATAAATAATACGGTGAAGGATTTTACAACACAACCAACAAAGACATGTTTTGAATACTCTAGAGTCACTATCCACCTGACAGACCTTAGCTTGGTGGCCATTCTTGTCGCTTCAATGTCTATGTTTTTGTGTTGTGCATTGTAATTGGGCAGCGCGGGCGGTGAGGGCGCGAGTGGGCAGCGCAAGTGGGCGGCGTAAGTGGGCGGCCGGAACTCTCGACGTGACTAATCAAATTTTTAATAAGTGTCAACATTCCGTAATTGTTTCTACAACCAGGTGTCAGTTAGTGGTAGGCTTGCACTGTGCTGGAACATGAAGTTTGTGTAGTTTTAAAAACTATTTGTGAATTAACATATAATTTAAAAGGTTTTCATGTCTTCTTGCCTAATATTTAAACTTCCTCTCTCTTTATCCAAAATTTCTTGGTATTTTCTTTAAAAAAACTAATGGCTCTATTAAAAATGTTCAATATTTTAAATTGAAAATATCTTTAAATACTGTTAGATAAAACTAAAGATCTATTTAAATAGGTACTTACGTAAGTAATTAGTAATACTCGAACTAATGTGGAACACTTTCATGGCAATACTAAGCTTAGCTACCTACTTATAGTTATATTTTATTACATTTAAATATACATGTATTAAAAATATTTACAATGTACTACTCTATCGGATTGAAGCGATCGAAACTCATTGCAACTTGCATGGGTGGGTCGATCACGCAGGTTAACTGGCCTGAAGCACGGTCATTACCTGGACGGGTTTTGTCTCGACTGATTCCCTGATTCGCAGGGCACGTCAAGTGGTTGGTTTCGGTGGCTACCACTAGGTGGAGGCAGTTTAGCCGAGTCAGATGCCTTATCAGGCGGCTTGAAAAACATCTGACAGTGAACCTCCACCCGCCTGGACTTAGCCCCCGTGTGTGGGAGCCGTGCCCTCGTGTTAGGGAGCCGTGCCCCACCAGAGAACACGTTTAAGGATTTTTAACGATTCTATCGGATAACTCTTTCCCTATCTTTGTCCTTAAGAAGCATATTATAATATACATTAACTTGTTACTTGCTCAAATATCTACTTGTTCCCATTTCTCTACTAACCTAAAAACCTAACTATTTAAATGCTAGTACCTCGACTAAACTTCGGTACCAACTTGTTATTATTGTTGATTCATAAAAAGGTTTAGGTACATGTTAACTTCTTGTAATTAAGGCGTCTCCCCCCCCCCCTGCTGGGTAATTAATAAGTGCATTTACTTTAATTATTTCTAAGTATTTCTTGAAACTGCAAAATATGAGATCCAGCGGGAAATTGATAAGATAGGTAATCTTAATAGGGGAAAATGGGGGCTGTGAACTTCTCGTAGCACAGTGTTATAAGGAACCCTAAAATCAGACGTCTACATTTTTTTTCATATAAAGTTACATCTCACAAATGCACTTGTAAAAGTTTCATGCGTAAAGAAAAAAAATAATTAAAAAATTGGCAATTGCACCGGAAAAAAAAATACACCTAGAAAGATCTCAAAAATGAGCTATATCAGAAACCGTTTTGAGCTTTCCAAAGTGCACCGTTGCAAAGATATCAATTTTATTTAAATGCATAGCGTAAGATACTTCCTATGCGCTAAAAAAACTGCGTCCGTATTTTAGGGTCCCATGAAGCACTGTGCGTAGGCATCAACTTACCTAAAGAACCCGTGGCCATCTATTATCTGCCTCCACTATGCATACATATATACATATATTATATACATATACTATACCTACTTTTGACCAAAACTTGAATGTGTTGTTACTAGCGTGAGGCGATACAAATCATTATGAAGCTTCTTATGTTACGTTCTGTTTTAGTTGAGTTTAGGTCCAGTTTATTGATAAGTACTAATTATCTTGCGTTATGTCATGTTTGTTACTAGAATTTAGGTCATCATTTAAGTTTGGTGTGATCAATGTTACCTAAAACATAGAGGAGACTGAACGTCGAACGTATTTCAGGAAGTGGAGAAGATTAAATTAAATGAGTATTTGCTAGGAGCCACTGGATAATTAAAAAAAAAAGATTTTTCATGAGCCGATCAATTTATGAGAAAATATATTGTTTATTATTATATCATCCGTGGACATTTAATTATAAAAAGTGTTACCGTTTGGTCCGATGAAATGTTTATGGAGTGAAGCACGGTGAACACGAAAACCGAAGTGTTTAGGCAGAAACCCACCGTATCGTATAGAAGAGGGTGCGCCGTGCTACGTAAAAATGGATCTGTATGAACAATTTTAAACATTTGAACACGCACACACACACACACACACACAGACACACACACACACTTAGGAACACAGTATAAAAATGCAAGTTTTAGTGCTAATTTTTATTTTATTTTGAAATTGTATAATTTTGTTAATTTTCATCACAATCCAGAATGACACAGCCGCGTAACAGTATAATCTTGCTAAGTGCCTAGTGTGGGGCCACTGTAAACATTTGTAGTGTAACTTTGTTCTGAATAAAGACTTATCTTATCTTATTAGTAATAGATAAATTTATATGTAGAAACACGTCGGCAGTTTTAGGGTACAGAAAAACTGCATTCAAATATTTCAATAAACACTCATAAGCTGCCTGAAATAGATTTTGTTGTAAGTGATTTTCATTGTATTGTGGTAATTTATTAATATTCAGTCTTTTTTAGTTTATTTATTTATTTGTTTTTAATGCTCCATACATCCATCGAGACCATATTACAAAGCCTAATGAGTATATCCGTCAGTCTGTGTGTCAGCGGGTTGTATAGAATGAACGGTAACTGGTTGACAGTTGACATTATGACAGAGTGTGTATTTTTATTGCCGCTATAATAACAAATAACAAATTATAAAATTAATAAAATTAAAATGAAAGAAACAAGAAACGCGAATATTGTTTAGTTTGTCAACAGGCTTTACTTCATGAATCATAATAGGTAGACAAATGAAAATTTCAGAATGTGTGTTTTTATTCTAGTGAACAAATAAAATAATTTGAAAAATAGTCATAGTTTTCCAGCGTCACTAATGTACAATTTTTTTGAATTTAATTAATAAAAAAATTAAGACAGTGCACACAAAATGAGTACCAATTTTTTTAAAGTTTTAATGGCAGTACAATTTAGGGAGTAATGTTTTACAATTTGTTTTTTAATGTAGTCAACTACCTTATTGTGGAAAGTGTTTTTTTGAAACGTAACGAAAATAGCGACATCTAGTAGGATATAGTAGTATCACCTATATAGTTAATTTATTAAGATCGAGTCCAACTTGCATTTGATCGGGGTTTTCAATATAATTTTTACGCTATTGCGTAGCTTTTCAGTATTTTAAAATAAGCGATTGGGTTTGATTTCCGGGTCGCGAATTTAAATAGTCGTTTTTTAAAAAAAATATTTAAATGCAGTTTTTCGGTCCTCTAAATGTGACGACGTGTTTCCATATTATTACTGTCTCTACTCCCACTAGTTTCAAATTTTCATACAACACGCTTTATATGGTACGGTGGGATGCGGCCTTAGGGCTTGGGTTTTCGTGTTCATCATTGTTTACTCTATGACAATTTCAAAAAACAAACGTTACTCTTTTTTATAACCTAAATAATTATGTACGGGCGACAGTACTGTAAGTGGGTCCCTATCGTTAGGTGTGGGGGCAGTTTTGTTCAGCATTCTCATCCACCTCCTGCAATGCGTCCCCCGCTCAACCACTCATCTGTTTACTACGATTTTAATCAAATTAATTTTATTAATTTATTTATTTAAGAATATGCGAAATATTATGAGAATTATGATCGTTATTTCCTTACAATAAATTAAAATAAGAACAATAAATTCTTTACAACTACTATTTGTCTGTATGTTTTATTTTAGCACGAGTCCAGTTGTGTATACTTACTTAATTTTTTTCAATATATTAAGATTGATGTATTTATCGCCGCCGAAGTCCCCGATAATCAATTTAGCTACAGCCTTTTTTGAGAAAGTCGCAATTGTGCAAGAGACGAAAACTTAGCTGGTGATCCAGCTTACAAAACTAGTTCAGTTTTGTAAGCTGGATCACCAGCTAAGTTTCCCTGAGTAACTTTAACTCAATTCGCTGAAAAAATTTTAGACTTCTCATTCAAAGTTAGATGATCAGGATGTTCAAACAATAAGGTAGGTAACTTAGTTTCTCGGCGAATTGAGTTTAGGCTCGTTAAGAAAAGTCGTTCAGTCTTGTAGCTGAATCACCATTTTGGGGCTGGTCACAACTGCAGGCGCCCGCGCCCGGAGGACGCGCTCAGAACGCTGCGTTTTGGGGTCCTCTATAGTAAAGTCCACATGAGGTTTGCAGTACCAGTCACTTTGTAGATCTCTGTTGGCTGTGGTTTCCTTTCCAAACTATAAAGTCTCAAGTCGGAAAAATATTTATACGTCACAACGTGAAGCAAGGCATTCTATCCCGAGGGAGAAAAAGTTGTATGAAATTCCCTGAGGGATGTAATGTGATTTGAATCTCGAACTTTAAAATTAATCTGAAAACACTTAGCCACAGAGTTAAACCAAAATGTCGCTCAGCTCAAATCCAAATTAAATTACTTTTTTCTTGATCTGAGCATTGAAAACAGAGTTTTTTCGAAATGTGAATTCATTTTTGGAAATTTTGCAAAATGGCGGAGTCGTAGGGGTTGAAAACGTAAAAAATATAATATTTCAGCCATTTTGAAAAAGCTCGCCAGGTCTACAGTTCACATAGCCACTAGTTATAGCTTAACCTCTGGAATAAAGACTGTCTTCGTCTTGGCTGGCTTGAACCCAATATGCGACCCGTGACGTAAGACACTGATGTATTCCTTTGGTGGATAATCTAGCATTATTTCTTCGTATAATAAGAACTCTTTCATTCACCCTTCTTTCCTACGTAATTTTAAGGAGGTTTTAGTTTTAGAAACAGAAACTACTTACAAAGTTACTCAGAGGTTATCGTGAGACATTTTTTATAGATATATAATCTTCTTAGTGAGCTGTTATACCTATTTGGTCTTCTGTTTCAAAAGTTATCTTAATTTCGCAAATGTGTAGTACTATCTCCTTACTAGCCTGTGCTTGGGCTCGGCAATCATCTGTCAACACCCCCAATCCAGCTGGGGTATAATATATCAAAATTTTTGTGCTATGATCTGACTGTGTTTCAAATTCTTCGTGGCTCAAATTCGTAGTAAAACTTTGCGTCAATATGGACCGCAAGTACGCATACTACTCACGAAATGCGAAGCATCTGATAGATCAGGTCAGCGAGGGTTGCCAGCCGGAGTGCTCGAGGTGGCATCTTCAGGCGAACCAGGTACTTGCCTACAGTAGGGACTCGATAATCCAGATGGGCAAAAAACCAGGCCGTGGTGAATTAGCGTCTGGATTGCACCTTGTGATTTTGTTGCTAATAAAATTTAAAAACCTCCGACAAGAAAACCTCCATAACGTAGAAAATAATATGTTTTGGCCCTATAAGTTTAATACAACTAGTTACATTGTGATCTAAGTTGTAAAATTATTAGTAATTAGTTGTAGTTAAGTAAAACAGTTGTATTCTGTTTTTATTTTCGCGAAGACTCTTAGATCAAACGACAAATTGAAAGCGGGACTTGACGTGATTTTATTTAACATATCCACGGCCACGGCCACGGCCACGGCCACGGCCACGGCCACGGCTATCGGCTATCGAAGCATAGTCGAAACGTTGAGGTAAAAACAACATCAATACCTGCTCATTTGTTAAATAAATCACGTCAAGTCCCGCTTTTAATTTGTCATTAAAACAATTATGTTTTAATGACAAATTAAAAGCGTGTTTTAATGACAAATTTAAATTATCGTGAAAGTTTAAAGTGTTATACCTTAGATCAGACTACTACTACTTATATTAAAATGTCTACTTTTTAGAAGTTTTTTGTCGGAGGTATTTCGGGTTCCGCACCTCAAAAGGAAAAACGGAATCTTATAGGATCACTTTGTTGTCCGTCCGTCTGTCCCTTTGTCTTGGAAATAGGAGAAGGTATCGAGTTGAAATTAAAACCGTAAACGCTGAGCTACGGTCCTTTGAAGCTGTGAAAAAATAAAACGGTAAAAAATGATATGGCCGTTTATGCCGTAAAAAACGTACATTTCGACACTCTTAGGGGAATCAAAATTCATAGGGTATTTTCCGTTGACCTAGAACTATGAAATTTGGCACAAGTAATACTATTTTATACAACATTTTATACAACTGAAAACTACACATTTGTTAATAAATCATAAAAAATATTGTCTTTACTTAAATTACGTAATCAATTATTATGCAAGAAACGGGGGTTTTTTAAAATATTTAATTTGTTTTATTTTATGCTTTTTAATACTTTACGTATCCCAAACACGATACCTTTGCTGTAAGTTGCTAAGGAGTTGGGTTACCTGCAGATACCAGGAGATGCTGCTGCATCAGGTCAAGGTTACCAAGCTCTATCTAACACCTATTATTAAACATGATTATTAAAAAGCGTCGGTGGCTCCACCGGTAACGACTCGGTCCTTCTAACCAGAGGTACCGGGTTCAAATCTGGACGGCCAATGTACCAATGAGTTTTTCAAAAACTTACGTACATATACTTACCGATTGCTTTAACGGTGAAGGAATACATCGTGAGGAAACCTGCACACGCCTGCGAAGAAACTCGAAGGTTGTATGTGAAGTCGACCAACCCGCACTGGGCCCGCGTGGTCGACTATGGCCTGATCGCCCTAATTCAGGGTAGGCTCGAGCCCCTCGGTAGGGAAGTATATGAGCTGATGTGACTAAACATGATTAGTAGGCGTTGATAGAAGAAAAACTGTCTACTCATAAATATTTGTCATTTAAATATTCGGATGTCTTATAATAACCTTTTTTACAAAGAATTCTTTTGATATAATTTTGAAATAGTTTTTCTGACAAATTTAAGACATCATCGGGTAATTTTTTATACTGCATGTCCCCACAAAAGTATCCCATAAGACATAATACTATGGAAGTAGCTGAAATATACCAGTCTTGCGGTGTCTATATCTGTAAGGAGCCTTATTTTTTTGACTTGCGAGTTGCGGCCGAGCTAAGCCTGCCTGGTAGCGTTTCTATATGCTTGCCCCATTGAAGCTTTGAATCTACAACTAAACCTAGAAACATGCTTTAATTTACAAATTCTAATACATTACCAGCCAAGGATACATTGTTGTTTACTTCAATAACATTTTTCGGTCAATCTAAAAAACTAGTGATGTATCATCCGCAAACAACACAACTTTCGACAGTGATTCAACCATGAATGGTAGATTATTCATATAAACTAAAAAAAGGAAAGGTCCTAAAATAGAACCTTGTGGCACACCTATCTTAACCCGCGAACCCATTGATTTCGTACCATTTATTTGAATTTTTGTATCCTATTTATTAAATACGATTCTAAAAGATCTAGAGGCTTATTTACAGAAACATACCTGTAATAACTTGGGTCTTTTCTTTTCTCCAAACTTGAAGAGTGGAACCACTTTACTAAATTTCATGAGATCCGGAAACACTCCAGTATCAATATAAATATTGAATAGATCGGACAAGTAAGGGGCTAAAGTTTCAATTACGGACTTTATTAAATTAACAGACATGCCTCAAAGATCCTCATTTCATTTTTTGAGTTTCAACAGCTTAAAATCTTTTATAATTGTGTGTAAATTAATTTTTCGAAATGTAAAGTCTTCTTCGATGACATCTTCTTGGATGACGAGCGACGGGTTATTTTAGGTATTGTAGGTATTTTAGGTGTTTTATTTTAGGTTAATTACTTTATGTACTTTAGGTATTGTAATATTCAATTATTTTATATCGTAAATTAACTAGGTTTATTATAATTTTAAATACGTTGTAAACTTTTTAAATATTATCTTGAATAAAACTTTTTAAAAACTAGGAACCCTTTTAGTTTCACCAACTCTGTCTGTCCGTTGTTATTATGCAAATAGTCACCTACGGATGTAGGTAGTTGAAGTTTGCGTGAAAATAATGAAAAGTGACCAAGTTTGCAGTTCACGAAACTCCGAATATATTTGAAATTAAACTAAGGAAGTGTAAAGAGTGCCGCAAGCGGCATTGTATCGCAGTCGGTTCTGGTGCCGTAAGTTTTACGGCATAATAGTGACACCGTCTAATCTGCCGTAAGGAGTATGCATGGCGTAATAACGCGACCGTTTAAATAGCCTGTCAGTTGTGGAAGCGTGATGCACGTTACATTGAAACTTTGAAAAAGGTATGTCCGCATAAATTGATCAATTGTAATCCAGAACTACAGTACTACAGTATAACATGATGTTCCGTGCGGCTATTTAAATTGTCGGGCCGGCTAGTCGCTCAGTTCGACTTCGTCGTTTTCTTAAACTTGCCCTTTTTCTAAATTGTTACTTTCCTAAATCGTCACCTTTTTAACTGGTCTTGTTTTGACATTTTCCTAACTCGGCAACATATTTCATTTCCTACTCAGACTGTTACTATAGTCTGTTAGTACTATGCTATTAAAGCTGTCAGGCTGAAGTTTGTTATTGTGCTGTTACAAGTCTGTGTCGCAAAATAATCATGTGGAATAAAATCTTTAAAAAAATAGGGTACCTCTTCTACATGTAGGTACCCAAAGTAGGGAAGAATTTTTTTTATTCATAAGGTGAGGTATTATTGCATAGCTCTTTCAATCTCGTTTGAGGAGAACGTTTTTTTGATATTTATCACGAATAATTAGATATGTGTACGTAGTAAGTGTTTGATATTATGCGGGAATTTTTGTTATTATTACAAGTACCCCAAGCATACGTACGTACAAGTTTTACAAGTAACGGGGCACATACAAATTTAACAGAAAAAATATTACGACTAAAAAGGCTTCTTTAGTTTTGGAGTAATAATAGTCGACCAAGTTAAAATGGATTTGTAAAAAGTTCATAAATTTTCCTTACAAAATGTTATACACCAACAGCAAAATTAAATTTATTACGCACTTCGCTTATTTCCTTCTTTATGCCGCACTATTTACCTACGGCGTTTTATACATATTATTATCAGTGATCTTATAAAATATGCTTATTGTTGCACTTAGCATCATCGTCGGGGTCACAATATGCTTATTGTTGCAAGTAGCATCGTCGTCAAGGTCACAATATGCTTATTGCTGCACGTAGCATCGTCGTCGGGTTCACAATATGCAGGGCATTGCAAACCATTCATGCAAGGTTCTAGTTATACTGACCAAACAAAAATCTTCATGTAGATTTGGCATCATTTGACGTAAAACGGGATGACAATAAAATTCTTGGTTCAATTTAATTCACTTTCAGCGTGCAGCTCAG
Source organism: Coleophora flavipennella (assembly GCA_947284805.1). Lineage (NCBI taxonomy): Eukaryota > Metazoa > Arthropoda > Insecta > Lepidoptera > Coleophoridae > Coleophora > Coleophora flavipennella. The sequence continues at coordinate 16,941,981 of OX369278.1, read as the reverse complement.
TCAACGAGTACTTATAACGTCACTAAGCAAAGGAGTCCCGCTAAAACTCAACATGGAAGTCCACATAACATGGATAACGTAAGACATCATTGTAATGACCATTATCATAAAACTCCAGATGGAACTAGACCTAGCAGTCCAGAATACGTCACTATTCCGGGAAACGTTATAGGGCACAGAGATGGGAAGCATATGCTTACGCCTAGAGAGAACTTCTTTGAAACCGGTCCACCTAGTGAAAATCGCAAATCCAGTAGTCCTATAAATATTCCTAGAAATGAAGCTTATAACCACATATATAGGCCTAAGAAATTAGAGAACATCAGTAAGTCTTTTTCTAAAAACAATTCAGATAAATTCTGTCAAACAAATAGTAAAATTTGTTTCATACAGATTCCAAAAAGTACGAGTCGGCGAAGAGAAATTGGCATTAATACACCAGAACTTGAAAGAGCTTATCGCTCTCTAGGACTTGGCAGTAACAGAACTGAATCTTATTTAAGAGATATCTCAAAGAGTCCACATATCATGCCAGAAACTGGAAATCCTCATCACTGGATAGATACTCGAAGTCCCCGTCACTCAAAAAGATCAGGTAGTCCTGATCACTTTAGAACTAAAAGTCCCCAGAAATTGCACATACCAAGCCGTGAGGATGTTTATATACAATGTAGTCGTGAAAGAATACCTAGATGTTATGAAAAACTTTGGCCAAAAGACAGCTGTACTCTCAAGTTTTCACCGAGAAATGGGAGTCCTGAACCATCGAAAACTGAAAGCCCTAATCTATCTAGAACAAGAAGTCCCCAAAAGATGTATAGACCAAGAAGCCCTGACACAGTTGAGGGTCCAAATAATGAACAAGAAAATCGGAATAACGAGATAATAACACAAAAAGGTCATAGTAAGTTATACGAAGGTTCTAATAAATATTATAAAACTACAAGCCACGAGAATATGCAAATACGTCAGTATACAACAGAAGCTACTAGAACAGGAATTGCTAGGAGTTGTGGTCCTAATGGACCCTGCCATCTAGAGAGCTGTATTTCTAAAAGACGAGACAGAACTTGTAGACCTGGCAATCTCGAAGGAGTTCCAGAATCTGGATTACCATATAGAGGACTGAGTCATGAAAGTCCAGAAAACGTCACAGGAGATTATGGGGGACAAGGGGGAGACGCTGCCCAAACAGTAAGTACAATCATAAAACTTATCTTTTTGGAAACTGTTTTTAGATGATTAGGACTGTAGCTGTATTTCAGAATAATAATCATCATCATTGGCCTATTTTTTTTGTCAGACGTAATAAGCAGTCACAGACACACACAGTCTACAGTTAATATAACGCAGAGTTACCAAGGAACTGCATTACTTTGTAGGCCTCGAAAAGGGTGACACAGGTTTGGTGACTAAGAACAGAAAATACATAAATAAACATATAGATACTTACTTCCTATCTTCTGGTCTCTCCACAATTTACTTGTTTGCTGTACCTTAATATGGCGTGTATTAGAAAAAAAATTGGGGAGAGGTAAATGTAATGTCTTTGTCTCGTAATATATACGATGCCAAGATTGTTTATACTTAAGACCTTTAACGTAATATTTTTTAGTAGAAATGATCGCAAATAATAAAAGAATTTGAACTAACTGAAATATAATATAATGAAACAAGTACATTATATGTTCGTGCAGTTGTCAAACAGAAATTCACTAATATATCCGTAAACTGGAATGTTTGATTTAAATAATATTACATTAAAGTTTATGATTAATTAGGGATCTTTAAAGTACATCGCAAACAGATATTAATAGTCTGTGCCGTATTTAGTGGTTTATTGATTTGAACAATATTTGTAGATGCATGACCACGATGCGGACGACGAGTGTAAATGTCCTATCGCAACGAAGTTGGAAAAATTAAAACAGGAGAAACTGCGTAAGAAGGGAGAAGGAGACAGCCTGTGGGCACAGTGGAGGAGGAAGACTCTTAGAAGTTAGTATAATTTTTTTTAAAGGAATATTTCCGTAATTTCCCATCCGAAGGGAAAAGAAGTACAGCAGCTGCCTCGAATAACACTGACGCTGGCACTGAAATCTCACTTTTTTGCTGTACTTTGAGTATCTACGAATTAAATTTAGGGTGGTAATAATATTGCAGAACCGCAAGAGCTAGACAACCTGCAGAGGGTGCTGCGCCAGCTGGGCCAGATGCGTGCTTACCACTGGATGCTGGTGTGTGCGGCCGCACCGGTCGCTTTCATGTGGGCGTACGTCCTCTACGCGCAGGTATGCCAAGAGTAACTTAAAAACCAGTTAGTTCCAGACAGCTTGTATTCGATAATGCTATCTATTCTTATTTCAAACATGCACTATGAAGGAGGCCACATGACATAGTAAACTCTGAAGAGAGAAAAGTTCAATAAGATGACAATTAAGATCCTTAGCTTTGGCACACCCCGGACACTTCATAGAAACGAGCGAGAAATGATATACATATAAAAAACTGACGTTTCTATAGGTATGAATGCAGGTAGGGCTGTATCATCGGCGGCATTGGTTTGTTAGATATTTACTGCATGTAACAATTAACAGTGGCTACTTGGTAGGTAGTAGGTAACTTACATGAATAAAATTGTTCTTCAACATAGCTACACGAGCGCTGGTCGTAGCTTTTGACGGTGAAACAATCTAATAATCTAATTTTACAACCTACAATAACAGTCAATCTCAGTGTATTATTCCATAATATCACATCACTAAATACGAACCTACCAAACAGAAAACCATTCATACTGCCTTTCTAAAAGAATGTACAACTAGCTAGAATGAAGTTTCATACAAACTGATTGTTCTTAGATTTAGTTGTGTAATACTGGGGTGATTCGAACCGAGTGCGTTTTCTCAAGATACTTATACCTCCTATAGTAAGTGTGTGACAAAATACGAAATAATGAACTGGCTTTTTGTGTTGCTTTGAGTTATCCAAAGGATATCAGTTAGAGCTTCTTTTACTGCTTTTATCACTATGTGAACTAAAACGAATGAACAGTTTACCAAATTTGGATCGGGGCGCGGTAACGTAGCTCATCCTTTTCGTTCGATAACCAAACTGTAACCAATTTATACTGAGTTTTTTTTATTTATAAGTTATTATTTAATAGAATCTATCCACTTTTTCGTATTGGAGCTTTGCCCTGTAATGAAATTGTATGAAATTGATTAAATAAAATAAATTCAAATTCAAATAATAAAAAAACGCAACCAATATAGGAAATCAGTTTTTGACGTTATTAAATCAAAACAATTAAAATAAACATACATTCACACACGCATACACACCCTCACACACTCACACACACTCACACACACACACACTAACACTAAAACAACACATCTGATCTAGTACGCGATTGCACGCGGATAGATAGAATTGAATAATTATGTTAATTTTAAGAACTTGAAATTTATTGGCATATGTATTTTCTAAACTTTGATTACTGTAGATTTAACGCTGTAATTTCAATAAATATATAAAATAAATACATTGCAAAATTTAAATTATGAATTAAAATAAATAATACAAAAGTTCAAATGAAATGCAATATTCAGAATACACACTTTGAGACAGTTCATTAATTACTGTAGTTCTATCGTAGTTAGGGCTTACTAAGAAATCACCATAAAAATTGGTAGGTGCAGCTCATAATAGAAGTTCTTAAAGTAGCCTCTTTCAGTTTATTTCTTTCTTGGACTAATTATTCGTATAAGTATTAAATTGCTAATCTTGACCGTGAACAGTCTAGATTAGCAATTATTGTTAAGAACATGTTATCAAAGCGCCCTAAGTTAGTCGATTATTACTCCCAAACTAGGAAACTAATTGGTCTTAATAATTTTGCTTTTAAATGTCCGTATGCCTTACTATTTTCAACACTGTTCAGATTTCCTAAAATTGCGGTTTAGCTAGTAGGGGCGGAAACATGTAACCTTAAGGCCCTAAGATGGGTCAAATGACAAAATTATTGAAAGACTGTGTAAAGCTATCACCATGGAAAAAAAATATAATATACTTAAAGTAATAAAAAATCGATTTAATTGAATACAATTTTTAAAATATTGCCACTTTTGATGTAAAAAAATAAAGTGTTTTTAGCATTATTTAAAAAAAATCTCCAAAACAAATATTTAATGTTGAATGAAACCAACACACAAAAATTGGTGACCTTTCATTTTAACTGAACACATTTTCTTAGACTTATTTGACAGTGATGAAAAGTAATAAAAACATGTAAAAATCGAGAATTGGTCGCTCGGTTTCAACGCAATAGCCGCGTTGAAGCTCGCTCTGATTTGAACTTAAAATGAATAGGCTTACGTTCGATATTATTTAAACACGTTTCAACCTGCTCGGATTGAGTGCTCTTTGGGCCTTGAAAAAAATCACTACATAATCAAAAGTGGCCGAGAGCGAGTCGGACTCGCGCAAAGTAGGATTCCGTAGGCGTTTAAATGTCTATTTTGATAAACAAAATTATATTTGCAGTTGGTAATACAACATTTTGTTAGGAAAATATATGAACTTTTTACAAACCCAACTGCACATCTTATGTTAATCGACTATTACTCCTAAACTAAGACAGCATTCTTAGCCGTGATAGTTTTCCTTTTAAATAAATTATATGTTCTTCTATTTGCAATTTTTTTAGCTGTCCTGAAACAAATAATAAATAGAGCGTCGGTGGCGTGGTTTAAATCCTGCCACGTACCAATGTGTTTGAGACCAATTCGTTTAACTTATACGTACAAAGTTTCATTACAACCGACCAATTCATTTACTTATACGTACAAAGTTTCATTACAACCGACCAATTCATTTACTTATACGCACAAAGTTTCATTACAACCGACCAATTCATTTACTTATACGTACAAAGTTTCATTACAACCGACCAATTCATTTACTTATACGTACAAAGTTTCATTACAACCGCATTACAACCGACCAATTCATTCACTTATACGTACAAAGTTTCATTACAACCGACCAATTCATTTACTTTTACGTACAAAGTTTCATTACAACCGACCAATTCATTTACTTATACGTACAAAGTTTCAGTACAATCGACCAATTCGTTTTCGTTAAATTAAAATTTGTAGTTTGTATGTAAGAATAGAATAGAAAAGAAAATCTTTAGACAATCTTGTAAGGCAACCTTCAAAGCTTGAGTTTTTCACACCTCCAAGGGTCCGTGGGTAGACCTTATCGATTACCCAAGACTAACAGAGTCCAAAAAGCTAATAAAAAACATTAAAAAATGTGTGTGTGTGTGTGTGTGTGTGTGTGTGTGTGTGTGTATTTCCGATGCTAGAAGCGTAAACTGAACAGTTTTTAAGTATGACGTTGGTTTGGGTTGCATTATTTTAATTTCTCCAACCTTCTCATGTCTTTTTTTTTTCAAGGTTGCCACCCCATGGTAAATAAATACTAAAGAAAATTAAATTCAACACCTAGATCAATCTTGATGACATTTAACATGCAGGTAGCCTGTGTCACTGGAAAGGGAATAGGCTACTTTTTATCTCTTAAATATAGCAAAGTCCGATGCAGTTCCTGAGGGAACTAAAAAATACTCCTTTTTGGTTAATTTCTTTAACATCGCAACGGAACCATAGGTTGTTGTGATTTTTTGCACACAGACAGTTGAGGGGGTGAAAAATTATATACTTTACTAATTACCATACCCTGACATACTTCCCGAGGGATCTGGGAAAAATTGATTACCACGTCTGCGTCGCAACGGAGCAATCGATTAAAGTTATCTTAGCCCGATATAGATCCTGAGGGATCTGGAGAAAACTGCGGCTCGCGCACTGCTCACCTTCAAACACAGTCATTAAAACGATATCCACGCCGGCTATATATTATAAAGTTTAATTGGATAATTAATTATATTGAAACTTTGTGTGTTTCTATAACTTCGTACGGCCCTCTACTCGTACAATCAGAATAAGGTACTTCCCATACAAACGCAAGTACTTTGTTTTTTTTGATCCAAAATGGCACTAAAACTTTAGTAAAATTTTGAGTGTTTCTATAACTTCACAAGGCCTACTAAGTTAGCAAGATACATTGGGTAGTTCATTTTGAGTGTTACTATAACTTCACAAGGCCTACTAAGTTAGCAAGGTACATTGGGTAGTTCATTTTGAGTGTTACTATAACTTCACAAGGCCTACTAAGTTAGCAAGGTACATTGGGTAGTTCATTTTGAGTGTTACTATAACTTCACAAGGCCTACTAAGTTAGCAAGATACATTGGGTAGTTCATTTTGAGTGTTACTATAACTTCACAAGGCCTACTAAGTTAGCAAGATACATTGGGTAGTTCATTTTGAGTGTTACTATAACTTCACAAGGCCTACTAAGTTAGCAAGGTACATTGGGTAGTTCATTTTGAGTGTTACTATAACTTCACAAGGCCTACTAAGTTAGCAAGATACATTGGGTAGTTCATTTTGAGTGTTACTATAACTTCACAAGGCCTACTAAGTTAGCAAGGTACATTGGGTAGTTCATTTTGAGTGTTACTATAACTTCACAAGGCCTACTAAGTTAGCAAGATACATTGGGTAGTTCATTTTGAGTGTTACTATAACTTCACAAGGCCTACTAAGTTAGCAAGGTACATTGGGTAGTTCATTTTGAGTGTTACTATAACTTCACAAGGCCTACTAAGTTAGCAAGATACATTGGGTAGTTCATTTTGAGTGTTACTATAACTTCACAAGGCCTACTAAGTTAGCAAGGTACATTGGGTAGTTCATTTTGAGTGTTACTATAACTTCACAAGGCCTACTAAGTTAGCAAGGTACATTGGGTAGTTCATTTTGAGTGTTACTATAACTTCACAAGGCCTACTAAGTTAGCAAGATACATTGGGTAGTTCATTTTGAGTGTTACTATAACTTCACAAGGCCTACTAAGTTAGCAAGGTACATTGGGTAGTTCATTTTGAGTGTTACTATAACTTCACAAGGCCTACTAAGTTAGCAAGATACATTGGGTAGTTCATTTTGAGTGTTACTATAACTTCACAAGGCCTACTAAGTTAGCAAGGTACATTGGGTAGTTCATTTTGAGTGTTACTATAACTTCACAAGGCCTACTAAGTTAGCAAGGTACATTGGGTAGTTCATTTTGAGTGTTACTATAACTTCACAAGGCCTACTAAGTTAGCAAGGTACATTGGGTAGTTCATTTTGAGTGTTACTATAACTTCACAAGGCCTACTAAGTTAGCAAGATACATTGGGTAGTTCATTTTGAGTGTTACTATAACTTCACAAGGCCTACTAAGTTAGCAAGGTACATTGGGTAGTTCATTTTGAGTGTTACTATAACTTCACAAGGCCTACTAAGTTAGCAAGATACATTGGGTAGTTCATTTTGAGTGTTACTATAACTTCACAAGGCCTACTAAGTTAGCAAGGTACATTGGGTAGTTCATTTTGAGTGTTACTATAACTTCACAAGGCCTACTAAGTTAGCAAGGTACATTGGGTAGTTCATTTTGAGTGTTACTATAACTTCACAAGGCCTACTAAGTTAGCAAGGTACATTGGGTAGTTCATTTTGAGTGTTACTATAACTTCACAAGGCCTACTAAGTTAGCAAGGTACATTGGGTAGTTCATTTTGAGTGTTACTATAACTTCACAAGGCCTACTAAGTTAGCAAGGTACATTGGGTAGTTCATTTTGAGTGTTACTATAACTTCACAAGGCCTACTAAGTTAGCAAGGTACATTGGGTAGTTCATTTTGAGTGTTACTATAACTTCACAAGGCCTACTAAGTTAGCAAGGTACATTGGGTAGTTCATTTTGAGTGTTACTATAACTTCACAAGGCCTACTAAGTTAGCAAGGTACATTGGGTAGTTCATTTTGAGTGTTACTATAACTTCACAAGGCCTACTAAGTTAGCAAGATACATTGGGTAGTTCATTTTGAGTGTTACTATAACTTCACAAGGCCTACTAAGTTAGCAAGGTACATTGGGTAGTTCATTTTGAGTGTTACTATAACTTCACAAGGCCTACTAAGTTAGCAAGATACATTGGGTAGTTCATTTTGAGTGTTACTATAACTTCACAAGGCCTACTAAGTTAGCAAGGTACATTGGGTAGTTCATTTTGAGTGTTACTATAACTTCACCATGCCTACTAAGTTAGCAAGATACATTGGGTAGTTCATTTTGAGTGTTACTATAACTTCACAAGGCCTACTAAGTTAGCAAGATACATTGGGTAGTTCATTTTGAGTGTTACTATAACTTCACAAGGCCTACTAAGTTAGCAAGATACATTGGGTAGTTCATTTTGAGTGTTACTATAACTTCACAAGGCCTACTAAGTTAGCAAGGTACATTGGGTAGTTCATTTTGAGTGTTACTATAACTTCACCATGCCTACTAAGTTAGCAAGATACATTGGGTAGTTCATTTTGAGTGTTACTATAATTTCACAAGGCCTACTAAGTTAGCAAGGTACATTGGGTAGTTCATTTTGAGTGTTACTATAACTTCACCATGCCTACTAAGTTAGCAAGATACATTGGGTAGTTCATTTTGAGTGTTACTATAACTTCACAAGGCCTACTAAGTTAGCAAGATACATTGGGTAGTTCATTTTGAGTGTTACTATAACTTCACAAGGCCTACTAAGTTAGCAAGGTACATTGGGTAGTTCATTTTGAGTGTTACTATAACTTCACAAGGCCTACTAAGTTAGCAAGATACATTGGGTAGTTCATTTTGAGTGTTAATATAACTTCACAAGGCCTACTAAGTTAGCAAGATACATTGGGTAGTTCATTTTGAGTGTTACTATAACTTCACAAGGCCTACTAAGTTAGCAAGGTACATTGGGTAGTTCATTTTGAGTGTTACTATAACTTCACAAGGCCTACTAAGTTAGCAAGGTACATTGGGTAGTTCATTTTGAGTGTTACTATAACTTCACAAGGCCTACTAAGTTAGCAAGATACATTGGGTAGTTCATTTTGAGTGTTACTATAACTTCACAAGGCCTACTAAGTTAGCAAGGTACATTGGGTAGTTCATTTTGAGTGTTACTATAACTTCACAAGGCCTACTAAGTTAGCAAGGTACATTGGGTAGTTCATTTTGAGTGTTACTATAACTTCACAAGGCCTACTAAGTTAGCAAGGTACATTGGGTAGTTCATTTTGAGTGTTACTATAACTTCACCATGCCTACTAAGTTAGCAAGATACATTGGGTAGTTCATTTTGAGTGTTACTATAACTTCACAAGGCCTACTAAGTTAGCAAGGTACATTGGGTAGTTCATTTTGAGTGTTACTATAACTTCACCATGCCTACTAAGTTAGCAAGATACATTGGGTAGTTCATTTTGAGTGTTACTATAACTTCACCATGCCTACTAAGTTAGCAAGTTACATTGGGTAGTTCATTTTGAGTGTTACTATAACTTCACCATGCCTACTAAGTTAGCAAGATACATTGGGTAGTTCATTTTGAGTGTTACTATAACTTCACAAGGCCTACTAAGTTAGCAAGGTACATTGGGTAGTTCATTTTGAGTGTTACTATAACTTCACAAGGCCTACTAAGTTAGCAAGGTACATTGGGTAGTTCATTTTGAGTGTTACTATAACTTCACAAGGCCTACTAAGTTAGCAAGGTACATTGGGTAGTTCATTTTGAGTGTTACTATAACTTCACAAGGCCTACTAAGTTAGCAAGGTACATTGGGTAGTTCATTTTGAGTGTTACTATAACTTCACAAGGCCTACTAAGTTAGCAAGGTACATTGGGTAGTTCATTTTGAGTGTTACTATAACTTCACAAGGCCTACTAAGTTAGCAAGATACATTGGGTAGTTCATTTTGAGTGTTACTATAACTTCACCATGCCTACTAAGTTAGCAAGTTACATTGGGTAGTTCATTTTGAGTGTTACTATAACTTCACCATGCCTACTAAGTTAGCAAGATACATTGGGTAGTTCATTTTGAGTGTTACTATAACTTCACAAGGCCTACTAAGTTAGCAAGGTACATTGGGTAGTTCATTTTGAGTGTTACTATAACTTCACAAGGCCTACTAAGTTAGCAAGATACATTGGGTAGTTCATTTTGAGTGTTACTATAACTTCACAAGCCTACTAAGTTAGCAAGGTACATTGGGTAGTTCATTTTGAGTGTTACTATAACTTCACCATGCCTACTAAGTTAGCAAGATACATTGGGTAGTTCATTTTGAGTGTTACTATAACTTCACAAGGCCTACTAAGTTAGCAAGGTACATTGGGTAGTTCATTTTGAGTGTTACTATAACTTCACCATGCCTACTAAGTTAGCAAGATACATTGGGTAGTTCATTTTGAGTGTTACTATAACTTCACAAGGCCTACTAAGTTAGCAAGGTACATTGGGTAGTTCATTTTGAGTGTTACTATAACTTCACCATGCCTACTAAGTTAGCAAGATACATTGGGTAGTTCATTTTGAGTGTTACTATAACTTCACAAGGCCTACTAAGTTAGCAAGGTACATTGGGTAGTTCATTTTGAGTGTTACTATAACTTCACAAGGCCTACTAAGTTAGCAAGGTACATTGGGTAGTTCATTTTGAGTGTTACTATAACTTCACCATGCCTACTAAGTTAGCAAGATACATTGGGTAGTTCATTTTGAGTGTTACTATAACTTCACAAGGCCTACTAAGTTAGCAAGGTACATTGGGTAGTTCATTTTGAGTGTTACTATAACTTCACCATGCCTACTAAGTTAGCAAGATACATTGGGTAGTTCATTTTGAGTGTTACTATAACTTCACAAGGCCTACTAAGTTAGCAAGATACATTGGGTAGTTCATTTTGAGTGTTACTATAACTTCACAAGGCCTACTAAGTTAGCAAGTTACATTGGGTAGTTCATTTTGAGTGTTACTATAACTTCACCATGCCTACTAAGTTAGCAAGATACATTGGGTAGTTCATTTTGAGTGTTACTATAACTTCACAAGGCCTACTAAGTTAGCAAGGTACATTGGGTAGTTCATTTTGAGTGTTACTATAACTTCACCATGCCTACTAAGTTAGCAAGATACATTGGGTAGTTCATTTTGAGTGTTACTATAACTTCACCATGCCTACTAAGTTAGCAAGATACATTGGGTAGTTCATTTTGAGTGTTACTATAACTTCACAAGGCCTACTAAGTTAGCAAGGTACATTGGGTAGTTCATTTTGAGTGTTACTATAACTTCACCATGCCTACTAAGTTAGCAAGATACATTGGGTAGTTCATTTTGAGTGTTACTATAACTTCACAAGGCCTACTAAGTTAGCAAGATACATTGGGTAGTTCATTTTGAGTGTTACTATAACTTCACAAGGCCTACTAAGTTAGCAAGATACATTGGGTAGTTCATTTTGAGTGTTACTATAACTTCACCATGCCTACTAAGTTAGCAAGATACATTGGGTAGTTCATTTTGAGTGTTACTATAACTTCACCATGCCTACTAAGTTAGCAAGATACATTGGGTAGTTCATTTTGAGTGTTACTATAACTTCACAAGGCCTACTAAGTTAGCAAGGTACATTGGGTAGTTCATTTTGAGTGTTACTATAACTTCACCATGCCTACTAAGTTAGCAAGATACATTGGGTAGTTCATTTTGAGTGTTACTATAACTTCACAAGGCCTACTAAGTTAGCAAGGTACATTGGGTAGTTCATTTTGAGTGTTACTATAACTTCACCATGCCTACTAAGTTAGCAAGGTACATTGGGTAGTTCATTTTGAGTGTTACTATAACTTCACAAGGCCTACTAAGTTAGCAAGTTACATTGGGTAGTTCATTTTGAGTGTTACTATAACTTCACCATGCCTACTAAGTTAGCAAGATACATTGGGTAGTTCATTTTGAGTGTTACTATAACTTCACAAGGCCTACTAAGTTAGCAAGGTACATTGGGTAGTTCATTTTGAGTGTTACTATAACTTCACCATGCCTACTAAGTTAGCAAGATACATTGGGTAGTTCATTTTGAGTGTTACTATAACTTCACAAGGCCTACTAAGTTAGCAAGGTACATTGGGTAGTTCATTTTGAGTGTTACTATAACTTCACAAGGCCTACTAAGTTAGCAAGGTACATTGGGTAGTTCATTTTGAGTGTTACTATAACTTCACAAGGCCTACTAAGTTAGCAAGATACATTGGGTAGTTCATTTTGAGTGTTACTATAACTTCACAAGGCCTACTAAGTTAGCAAGTTACATTGGGTAGTTCATTTTGAGTGTTACTATAACTTCACAAGGCCTACTAAGTTAGCAAGATACATTGGGTAGTTCATTTTGAGTGTTACTATAACTTCACAAGGCCTACTAAGTTAGCAAGGTACATTGGGTAGTTCATTTTGAGTGTTACTATAACTTCACAAGGCCTACTAAGTTAGCAAGGTACATTGGGTAGTTCATTTTGAGTGTTACTATAACTTCACAAGGCCTACTAAGTTAGCAAGATACATTGGGTAGTTCATTTTGAGTGTTACTATAACTTCACAAGGCCTACTAAGTTAGCAAGGTACATTGGGTAGTTCATTTTGAGTGTTACTATAACTTCACAAGGCCTACTAAGTTAGCAAGGTACATTGGGTAGTTCATTTTGAGTGTTACTATAACTTCACAAGGCCTACTAAGTTAGCAAGGTACATTGGGTAGTTCATTTTGAGTGTTACTATAACTTCACAAGGCCTACTAAGTTAGCAAGGTACATTGGGTAGTTCATTTTGAGTGTTACTATAACTTCACAAGGCCTACTAAGTTAGCAAGGTACATTGGGTAGTTCATTTTGAGTGTTACTATAACTTCACCATGCCTACTAAGTTAGCAAGATACATTGGGTAGTTCATTTTGAGTGTTACTATAACTTCACAAGGCCTACTAAGTTAGCAAGGTACATTGGGTAGTTCATTTTGAGTGTTACTATAACTTCACAAGGCCTACTAAGTTAGCAAGGTACATTGGGTAGTTCATTTTGAGTGTTACTATAACTTCACAAGGCCTACTAAGTTAGCAAGATACATTGGGTAGTTCATTTTGAGTGTTACTATAACTTCACAAGGCCTACTAAGTTAGCAAGGTACATTGGGTAGTTCATTTTGAGTGTTACTATAACTTCACAAGGCCTACTAAGTTAGCAAGATACATTGGGTAGTTCATTTTGAGTGTTACTATAACTTCACAAGGCCTACTAAGTTAGCAAGGTACATTGGGTAGTTCATTTTGAGTGTTACTATAACTTCACCATGCCTACTAAGTTAGCAAGATACATTGGGTAGTTCATTTTGAGTGTTACTATAACTTCACAAGGCCTACTAAGTTAGCAAGGTACATTGGGTAGTTCATTTTGAGTGTTACTATAACTTCACAAGGCCTACTAAGTTAGCAAGGTACATTGGGTAGTTCATTTTGAGTGTTACTATAACTTCACAAGGCCTACTAAGTTAGCAAGATACATTGGGTAGTTCATTTTGAGTGTTACTATAACTTCACAAGGCCTACTAAGTTAGCAAGGTACATTGGGTAGTTCATTTTGAGTGTTACTATAACTTCACCATGCCTACTAAGTTAGCAAGATACATTGGGTAGTTCATTTTGAGTGTTACTATAACTTCACAAGGCCTACTAAGTTAGCAAGGTACATTGGGTAGTTCATTTTGAGTGTTACTATAACTTCACAAGGCCTACTAAGTTAGCAAGGTACATTGGGTAGTTCATTTTGAGTGTTACTATAACTTCACAAGGCCTACTAAGTTAGCAAGATACATTGGGTAGTTCATTTTGAGTGTTACTATAACTTCACAAGGCCTACTAAGTTAGCAAGGTACATTGGGTAGTTCATTTTGAGTGTTACTATAACTTCACAAGGCCTACTAAGTTAGCAAGGTACATTGGGTAGTTCATTTTGAGTGTTACTATAACTTCACCATGCCTACTAAGTTAGCAAGATACATTGGGTAGTTCATTTTGAGTGTTACTATAACTTCACAAGGCCTACTAAGTTAGCAAGGTACATTGGGTAGTTCATTTTGAGTGTTACTATAACTTCACAAGGCCTACTAAGTTAGCAGGTTACATTGGGTAGTTCATTTTGATAGAAAATATTAGATTATGGTACTTCCCTTACAAACGCAGATTGTTAATAAAACATAAAGTGTATGAAAATAAAAGTTTCATACACACCTCTTTTCTTTGTTACTGGTGGCGCATTTTTTAGTATAAGAATAAGAATATTTTTATTTACTCATAAATCTCTTAGAAGTTTTGGCATTGACAAGAATAACACTTAGGGTAGATATTATAGAATTAAAAAAAAATAATTATTAAAAATTTAAAACACCCCCATCAAAAAACCCTAAAAAGTAGAAAATAATATGTCTTGGACCTTTAAGTTTAATCCTTATTTAATATTATAAATGTGAAAATGTGTTTGTTTGTTACCTTTTCACGCTTCAACGCCTTGACCAATCTTAATGAAATATGGCATGCAGGTAGCCTGTGTCACGAGGAAGGACATTTTTGGTTAATTTCTTTAACATGGCAACGGAACACAGAGATAGTTGTGGGGGTGGGAAATAACATGATTTACTAATAAGCATATCCTGACATAGTTCCCGAGGGGATCTGAGGAAAAGTCATGTCCACGCTCGCGAGCCGCAAGCGGCTCGCGCACCGCGCACCATAGTCATATAAAAGACGATGTCCACGTGGGCGAAGCCGCGGGCAAAAGCTAGTATATTATATAAGTAATTATATTTTGATCTACGAGTCGTCGCGTAGGGGGACCGCTCAGTGTGGCCAAGTTGTAGAATTATTAGTTATTTGTAGTAGTAAAGTAAAACAGCTAGATCAAAATATTACTACTTAAATTGAACTTTTTTTTAATTTTTGATTTATGTTTTATTTCATGCTTTTTAAACTTTACGTATTCCAAACACGATACCTTGCTGTAAGTTGGTAAGGACGTGTCCTGCAGATTCCAGGAGATGCTGCAGCATCAGGTCAAGGTTACGATGTTCTATTTAACACCTATTATTTGAGACTATCCCAATGAGTCCAAACACGGTGCCTCTAACTGTAAGTTGGTGAGGAGTTGGGTACCCTGCAGATTCCAGGAGATGCTGCAGCATCAGGTCAAGGTTACCATGATTTTGCAATATTTTTACACTCACAGGACACCAAATATAGAATTGATAAGACCGGTAAAAGTTGTCGACATCCCTTCATCACCTAGAAAAGAGCTGATGGTCTTCAAACGGCTGAACAGATCTTCATAAATTATAGCTAAGAACCACCTCGATCAAGTCAGCTTTCAAACAAAAAAAACCGCATCAAAATCGTTCCATTCGCTTAGGAACTACGATGCTACAGAAGTAACTATTTAGTCATCTGTGGCTACAGACAGACAGACAGATATACAGATACACTCATAAAACTTATATTACACCCCTCTTTTTGCGTTGGGGGGTTAATAAAAA
Organism: Coleophora flavipennella; assembly: GCA_947284805.1. Taxonomy (NCBI): domain Eukaryota; kingdom Metazoa; phylum Arthropoda; class Insecta; order Lepidoptera; family Coleophoridae; genus Coleophora; species Coleophora flavipennella. Next base: position 16,926,383 of record OX369278.1, on the reverse strand, counting down.
AAAGTTTAAAAAAATAAAAACCGACTTCAAAAAGAAAATACTTAAAAGTATGAAATAATATTTTTGTGCATATAAATACACGAAATAAACCAACAATAATGAAATCAAAGGTACTCGTAGGTACGAATCAAGTTATGGACTACAATTTTTTTGATGTCGGTACCAGCACACAGCTGGTATTACCTATCAAATGTTTTAGATTCGATCGCTTTGCTGGCACCAACCTTAAAAAAAATGTAGTTCCCTAATTTGATTCGTACCGACCCGACCTTTTGATTTCATTATTGTTGGTTAATTTCGTATATTTAGGACGGAGCCTCGTTGAAAATTCGACCAATACCAGTTCGAGATACGTTTAAATAGATCGTTACACTTTATTTGTATCAAACGTCAGGTATTAGTACCTGTGAAACCGGTGGTGGCGTGACAATCGCTTGTACTCGTGAGACGATCGTATGTGGTGGCAAAGTGACCTATTAACGTAGGCTGTTTGTGATTGAGGTGGCAACACTGAGTGGAGAAGCCATATTAGCTGGCGGACAGTCTCGGGGCAGACACTTTTGACGTGAATACGTCTTTAAAATTACGTCCATAGGGATGCAATCCAAAAAAACGAATGATAACAAAATCGGGGGATAAAGTTTAGTGTTGTAGCTACATATCTATCATCTCCATCCAAATTTCGTTTACACCACTTGATAGCTAAAGAATCAAAGAATTTATTACGCTAAGTAAGGACTGTAACACATCGCGCGCGGGGGAGGGGGCGGCCCCGCCATTTTGAAGGTCATTTTGCTGCGTATCGAGATTTCCATTTAGTATAAATTTCGACTCGGTGAAGCTACGACGTTCATTCAAGTTTCAATCGTCAGCTCTCGTCAAAATCTATCGATTATATATAAAACATTAGTGTAAAATTGTAACTGTGATTATAATAAGGTGTTTAAATAAAAAAATAATATCAAAAAATATATAATGTCGGCCTATACGCGTCGAAAAGCCAAATCGAAATACAGAGATCGTATACGGTTGGAAAGGGCATCTCAACAGCAATCGAATGGTACCAATAAAACACCATATGATCAAGTCAAGCAGTGCCGGCAACGTAAAGTAATGAATGCGGCCGAGCGGATCAACGACGGTGCCAGTACATCTGCAGCTGGGACGGTTGAAATTACGCAGATAATAATATTAATAATAATAATATTTTATATAGAAACTACATATTACCCGTTACGAGACGTATTCACGTTAAAACCAACGGCCGTGTGCCCCGACACAGCCCCACCCGTTTTTTTGACGGAGCATCGAGCTGAACGGACGTGTCGCGCCATCGCTGGTATCACCGCGTTGAAATCCATTGTAATCCAAGACATCCTGTACAATTTCGATTGCCGAATGATCAAGACTTTTGAAAGAGGACCTCTGTGATATAACTGCATTGTTATTTTGACGCCCACGAACCACAAGGCCATCCATAACCTGAGCTCTTTCTGCGACATGTATAAAAATATTATTTCATACTTTTGAGTATTTTCTTTTTGAAGTCGGTTTGTTGGTTACATTTTGTGTAAAAGTGTAAAAATTTCATTAGATGGGTTTTAGCAACAGTTCAGTTTCTCATCTCAGTATGGGAAGATAAAGTTTTGAAGAACTTGGATAGCTTTGTAAAGAAACGAACCTTGAGCAAAAGTTGTTTTGGTTGCAGGAACAGTTCTATAATCTCTTCGTTTGGGTGGATCAGAAGGTGGCTTTCGTTCATGCTTTAGTAAGATAGATGGTGGTGCATTTAAGGACGAAAAGCTGTCGAATTATGCCTCTTTGTATAGCTAATAAGTTGGGTACCTTACGCAACATGACCTTAATGACGGCTCTTTGAGCTCTCAATTTCAATCATATGTGTAGTAGCAGTGGCAGCCCATGATCCAATGCCGTATGTCAGGAGGGACTGGCAGAGGGATACGTATATTTGGTTTCATCATCATCATCATATCAGCCGAAGGACGTCCACTGCTGGACATAGGCCTCCCCCAAGGATCTCCACGACAACCGGTTCTGCGTTGCCCGCATCCAGCGGCTTCCCGCGACCTTCACCAGGTCATCGGTCCACTGAGTGGGAGGCCTGCCTACACTACGCTTTCCGCTGTGTGGTCGCCACTCGAGAACTTTACTGCCCAACGGTAATCTGTTCTACGAGCAATGTAGATACGATACTTGGTTTAGGAGTGTTAAAATTGGTTTATTTATGCCCTACGGCTACCTGAGGGAGGCACAGCGTGGCTGGACAGTATAATTTGTTTCTTATAAGAAACGGAATGACGGAACCCTTAATGCCCTATATCAACCATATAAAGATTCATGTTTTAAAGAAAACTATGTTTTATGTGTCAGATGTTCGTGGTGGCGACGCCGGATCACTTCTGTGCTACGAAGAAGTTGAAAGATGTGAAGGCGGTCGCTGGCGATGTGGAGTTCAGGTGATGATAATATGAGTGAAGACCTAATTAATGAATACAATACGTAACTTGTTTGCCTAACTACACTTTATACTTAATGCAGAGGTTGTTGTTAATGTAAACACAGAAATTTAATTATTTTATTTTTATATTCTAACAAGATTACTGCGGAAGTTCCAATGTTTTATTATGACGTGTTTCTAACGTGTATAGGTGTACATCTGACGAGAGTGCGGGTCATTTCAAGTGCAACACCGACCAACTCGCTGTATACTGTGACGAGAGTGCGGGTCATGTCGAGTGCAACACCGGCCAGCTCGCTGTATACAGTGCGGGTCTTGTCAAGTGCAACACCATGCAACGGCCAGCTCGCTGTATACAGTAACGAGAGTATGGGTCATGTCAAGTGCAACACTGGCCAGCTCGCTGTATACCGTGCGGGTCTTGTCAAGTGCAACACCAAGCACCGGCCAGCTCGCTGTATACAGTAACGAGAGTGCGGGTCATGTCAAGTGCAACACTGGCCAGCTCGCTGTATACAGTGCGGGTCTTGTCAAGTGCAACACCATGCACCGGCCAGCTCGCTGTATACAGTAACGAGAGTATGGGTCTTGTCAAGTTCAACACCACCGGCCAGCTCGCTATATACAGTTACGAGAGTGCGGGTCATGTCAAGTGCAACACTAGCCAGCTCGCTGTATACAGTGCGGGTCATGTCAAGTGCAACACCGGCTAGCCCGCTGTATACAGTGCGAGTCATGTCAAGTGCCACACCGTGGACCAGCCTGCCCGCTGTATACAGGCTGTTAGCTAAAATAGAGCATACTTTTGTAGGGCTAGTCTTGAAACTGAACAAGTTTTGTTCTGAAACTTCACTAAAATCGCAAATAAATGGACTCACACAAACTGATCAGCTGATTAGCCAATGTAAGTATGAAAAGGAATTTTTACGATTTCAGGAATATTATAGAAGAAACTGTTATTTGTTATTACTTTCGAGCGACAAAGGATAAGCTAAAGAACAATTTTGATAGGCATCGATTGTCTTATAATACAGTCCAAATCCAAACAAATGCAGTGTGTGCGTGTCTGTGTCTGTCCGGGCTCTAGCTCCTGAACAAATGATTGGATTTTGATGATTTTTTTTTATAATCTTGGTAAGCCCGCTTCCATCTTCGGCATCATCGTCACTTAGCATCAGCTAAGGTGATGCCAAGGGCTTACCAATTGTGAATAAAAAAATTGGTTAGGGATATATTTTTTTAAATCTATAGCTATTCTTTTTTTATATTATTATAAAACTTTATACTATATAACTACCTGTATACATAAACGGTCTATTATACAGGATATTTCGTTAGTATAAAAAAATAAGTTAGGCACCTTCCTTATATATCCAGGTTATTTATTGGCAAGTCTAGCGCGGCTGTACCCTCATGTTCTCGACGCAACTCACGGCGCCTTCAAGCCCCTGTGCCTTCGTTCTGGATGTAGAAGTGTGAAGTCACCAGCTGTAGTGCGTACTAAACCTAGTGCGTCTGAATGTAGAAGTGTGAAGTCACCAGTAGTGCGTACTAAACCTGCATCTGGATGTAGAAGTGTGAAGTCACCAGTAGTGCGGACTAAACCTGCGTCTGGATGTAGAAGTGAGAAGTCACCAGTAGTGCGTACTAAACCTGCGTCTGGATGTAGAAATGTGAAGTCACCAGTAAAGCGTACTAAACCTGCGTCTGGATGTAGAATTGTGAAGTCACCAGTAGTGCGTACTAAACCTGCATCTGGATGTAGAAGTGTGAAGTCACCAGTAGTGCGGACTAAACCTGCGTCTGGATGTAGAAGTGAGAAGTCACCAGTAGTGCGTACTAAACCTGCATCTGGATGTAGAAGTGTGAAGTCACCAGTAGTGCGGACTAAACCTGCGTCTGGATGTAGAAGTGAGAAGTCACCAGTAGTGCGTACTAAACCTGCGTCTGGATGTAGAAATGTGAAGTCACCAGTAAAGCGTACTAAACCTGCGTCTGGATGTAGAATTGTGAAGTCACCAGTAGTGCGTACTAAACCTGCATCTGGATGTAGAAGTGTGAATTCACCAGTAGTGCGTACTAAACCTGCGTCTGGATGTAGAAGTGTGAAGTCGCCAGTAGTACGTACTAAACCTGCGTCTGGATGTAGAAGTGTGAAGTCACCAGTAGTGCGTACTAAACCTGCGTCTGGATGTAGAAGTGTGAAGTCACCAGTAGTGCGTACTAAACCTGCGTCTGGATGTAGAAGTGTGAAGTCACCAGTAGTGCGTACTAATCCTGCGTCTGGATGTAGAAGTGTGAAGTCACCAGTAGTGCGTACCAATCCTGCGTCTGGATGTAGAAGTGTGAAGTCACCAGTAGTGCGTACTAAACCTGCGTCTGGATGTAGAAGTGTGAAGTCACCAGTAGTGCGTACTAATCCTGCGTCTGGATGTAGAAGTGTGAAGTCACCAGTAGTGCGTACTAATCCTGCGTCTGGATGTAGAAGTGTGAAGTCACCAGTAGTGCGTACTAATCCTGCGTCTGGATGTAGAAGTGTGAAGTCACCAGTAGTGCGTACGAAACCTGCGTCTGGATGTAGAAGTGTGAAGTCACCAGTAGTGCGTACTAATCCTGCGTCTGGATGTAGAAGTGTGAAGTCACCAGTAGTGCGTACGAAACCTGCGTCTGGATGTAGAAGTGTGAAGTCACCAGTAGTGCGTACTAATCCTGCGTCTGGATGTAGAAGTGTGAAGTCACCAGTAGTGCGTACGAAACCTGCGTCTGGATGTAGAAGTGTGAAGTCACCAGTAGTGCGTACTAATCCTGCGTCTGGATGTAGAAGTGTGAAGTCACCAGTAGTGCGTACGAAACCTGCGTCTGGATGTAGAAGTGTGAAGTCACCAGTAGTGCGTACTAATCCTGCGTCTGGATGTAGAAGTGTGAAGTCACCAGTAGTGCGTACGAAACCTGCGTCTGGATGTAGAAGTGTGAAGTCACCAGTAGTGCGTACTAATCCTGCGTCTGGATGTAGAAGTGTGAAGTCACCAGTAGTGCGTACGAAACCTGCGTCTGGATGTAGAAGTGTGAAGTCACCAGTAGTGCGTACTAATCCTGCGTCTGGATGTAGAAGTGTGAAGTCACCAGTAGTGCGTACTAATCCTGCGTCTGGATGTAGAAGTGTGAAGTCACCAGTAGTGCGTACTAAACCTGCGTCTGGATGTAGAAGTGTGAAGTCACCAGTAGTGCGTACTAATCCTGCGTCTGGATGTAGAAGTGTGAAGTCACCAGTAGTGCGTACTAATCCTGCGTCTGGATGTAGAAGTGTGAAGTCACCAGTAGTGCGTACTAATCCTGCGTCTGGATGTAGAAGTGTGAAGTCACCAGTAGTGCGTACGAAACCTGCGTCTGGATGTAGAAGTGTGAAGTCACCAGTAGTGCGTACTAATCCTGCGTCTGGATGTAGAAGTGTGAAGTCACCAGTAGTGCGTACGAAACCTGCGTCTGGATGTAGAAGTGTGAAGTCACCAGTAGTGCGTACTAAACCTGCGTCTGGATGTAGAAGTGTGAAGTCACCAGTAGTGCGTACTAAACCTGCGTCTGGATGTAGAAGTGTGAAGTCACCAGTAGTGCGTACTAATCCTGCGTCTGGATGTAGAAGTGTGAAGTCACCAGTAGTGCGTACTAATCCTGCGTCTGGATGTAGAAGTGTGAAGTCACCAGTAGTGCGTACGAAACCTGCGTCTGGATGTAGAAGTGTGAAGTCACCAGTAGTGCGTACTAAACCTGCGTCTGGATGTAGAAGTGAGAAGTCACCAGTAGTGCGTACTAATCCTGCGTCTGGATGTAGAAGTGTGAAGTCACCAGTAGTGCGTACTAATCCTGCGTCTGGATGTAGAAGTGTGAAGTCACCAGTAGTGCGTACGAAACCTGCGTCTGGATGTAGAAGTGTGAAGTCACCAGTAGTGCGGACTAAACCTGCGTCTGGATGTAGAAGTGTGAAGTCACCAGTAGTGCGTACCAATCCTGCGTCTGGATGTAGAAGTGTGAAGTCACCAGTAGTGCGTACTAAACCTGCGTCTGGATGTAGAAGTGTGAAGTCACCAGTAGTGCGTACTAATCCTGTGTCTGGATGTAGAAGTGTGAAGTCACCAGTAGTGCGTACTAATCCTGCGTCTGGATGTAGAAGTGTGAAGTCACCAGTAGTGCGTACTAATCCTGCGTCTGGATGTAGAAGTGTGAAGTCACCAGTAGTGCGTACTAATCCTGCGTCTGGATGTAGAAGTGTGAAGTCACCAGTAGTGCGTACGAAACCTGCGTCTGGATGTAGAAGTGTGAAGTCACCAGTAGTGCGTACTAATCCTGCGTCTGGATGTAGAAGTGTGAAGTCACCAGTAGTGCGTACTAAACCTGCGTCTGGATGTAGAAGTGTGAAGTCACCAGTAGTGCGTACTTCTGGATGTAGAAGTGTGAAGTCACCAGTAGTGCGTACTAATCCTGCGTCTGGATGTAGAAGTGTGAAGTCACCAGTAGTGCGTACTAAACCTGCGTCTACAGCTAAATTGCAAGTTTGCACCTTATATACTTTGAGAAATATCTCAAGGCAATATCTTTTTATTGTAACTTACTATTACTGACCGATCATCAAAAATTTAAAGTATTTCTAGTTTACCTACAAACTTATAGTACTAGGTACAAGGATTGTTTACTACCCATAAAAAAGGAAAACTTACAAAATGAGGATCATATCCCCCATTTTATTCTTATTTGACCTGGTGAGGAACCATGGGGGAATAGAAACTACTGGAGTCGGAGATATGCCGCCATAGCAGAATTTTTTCATTGCCATGGGCATTTTGGCAAAGTTAAAAAAATAAAATAATAATGTTATCCAGAAAACAGAACTGTTCAAACAAAAAGAAGTGAAATCCTAACAAAAACATTCAATAAAAAACGGTTATTTAAAAAACTAAAAAACCCGCCTGCGTTTCTGTGTAATTTGGAAATGAAAAACCCTAAAACAAGAAAGTCGTCATACCCAATTGCACTTAACTTAAGAAAAATTGTAGCAGTCGGGACCCATTCTAGAAAGTCAGACGTCTAGTCAGTATATTGGAGTAATCTGCAATGTAATATAGTATGTGCTCTCAATCCACTAAGCCTCCATTTCTAGAATGGGTCCCGACTGCTACATTTTTTCTTAAGTTAGTGCAATCGGGTATGACGACTTTCTTGTTTTAGGGTTTTTCATTTCCAAATTACACAGAAACGCAGGCGGGTTTTTTAGTTTTTTAAATTACCGTTTTTTATTTTATTCATTTTATTAGTTTTATTATTCAATGAATTCATTTGAATTTGGCGCCAAAAATCTTCCATTTTGTTTTTTTTATTTTGATATACCCAGTGTCACTCACACAGTAAATACGAACCTAACGACACGTTTCGAGCTAAAATCCATCCAGCCGTTCAGGCTGCAGAGCGTGCCAAACAATTATACATACAAACATACATACATACTCTCGAAAAACATAACCCTCCTTTTGACGCAGTCGGGTAAAAATGTAACAAGTCTTGATCTGGAGGCTCGTTATTGTATGTTTTATTTTAAAATACATACACATTGTAAATTATTTTTGCAGTTCTTATAGAACATTTTGTATGGAAAATCTATGAACTTTATTACAAACTTTACTCCACTAGCCGACGCGTCTGTGGCACGGCTGTGGCACGGCTGCCTGGGGAGTCAAAATGTATGATGCCGTGCCGTCGCCGTTGGAAGTCAGTGGAAAGGCGCTCCACATATTTCCATACGTGTTTGCTTATCCGGCAGCTGGTAAAACGCACAATATGTCTTACTATTTACATAATACGGGTTTAGTTGGCAGGGGCGGGCGGGCGGGACCGGCGGGACACTCGACTCTAATGAAAATGAACACTTTTTAAGTATATTTCGCAAACAGATCCCTGAATCGATAAATATTTGGCACACATCCACAATATTGTTGAAAGACCCATACAACGACACTCCAAATCAAAAGAATAGCAGCGCAGGAGGTAGGTAGCTTGCAGCATTATGCTGCGTCGGCGCCCGCGCCGGTACGGCAAATGGCACACAGTATGTTTACAACCGTATTGTACTCATATTTTTCTACTTTTTAGCTTTATTTAAATTGTACCTTTTTGTTTTTTTATGTTGTCTGTGTGTATTTTTGTCGAGTAAATATTATCTAATGGTTACCCGACAAGGGATAGAAAGAAAAAAAATTACCCCTACTTTTACGTGTAGAGGAGGTAGCCTTATTTTTTATGATTTTATTTTAGGACTGTCGATGTGGTTTATATGTATACCCATGCCAAATTACAGCGGAGTCCCTGAGCTAAGCCGCGGACAGACAGACAGACAATCGTCATGGCGAGACTATGAGGGTTTCTTGTGGACCACGCAACCCAAAAAAATCGGCCAAGTGCGAGCTGGACTTGCGCACCGAGAGTTCCGTATCACCACACCTCTCCACATAATAAGTATATCAATTATACTTATTAAGCTATTGCATAGCTTTTATCGCGGGCTTTGAGCGCGGCGACCGAATCAAGAAATTCTGTAACGAAAATAAAACCTAATCCCCACGCTCGGCCGAGTTCTAAAAAACTTACAGTCCCATCTATTAGCGATTTGCGGTACGAAAAGGACTTAGTAAATTTTACTGGTGTAACTTTCTTAGTGTTAATTTATTACAAAAACATCCCGCGCCCCAAGGACTATAATATGGTACTGGTAAATACTGCATCAATAAAAAATAAATAAATAATTATAATTGCATAAGCTGATAAAAAATGCTATGCAATAGCTTTACCGCGGCAGTCCCCGAGTGCCACACGTTTTTTCATTTCAAACTAAGGACATAAACGAGAGCGACAGAAAAAATAAGGTTTTTTTTTTATTCAGTTCTGGCTCCTTAACTGGAGTATGACTTACACTTGGCCTGTTTTTATTAGGGTTCCTTAGTCAACAAGGAATCCTTATAGTTTCACCATTCGCCAACGATAGCACACGATTGAGAGGACGTCACTTGATATATTGTTTCACCTGACGCAACGATAGCACACGATTGAGAGGACGTCACTTGATATATTGTTTCACCTGATGCAACGATAGCACACGATTGAGAGGACGTCACTTGATATATTGTTTCACCTGACGCAACGATAGCACACGATTGAGAAGACGTCACTTGATATATTGTTTCACCTGACGCAACGATAGCACACGATTGAGAAGACGTCACTTGATATATTGTTTCACCTGACGCAACGATAGCACACGATTGAGAAGACGTCACTTGATATATTGTTTCACCTGATGCAACGATAGCACACGATTGAGAAGACGTCACTTGATATATTGTTTCACCTGACGCAACGATAGCACACGATTGAGAAGACGTCACTTGATATATTGTTTCACCTGACGCAACGATAGCACACGATTGAGAAGACGTCACTTGATATATTGTTTCACCTGACGCAACGATAGCACACGATTGAGAAGACGTCACTTGATATATTTTTCCATTACAGACGGGAGGTGTCCATTCCGAAGGTGAACGGGGAGTTCGACAAATGCAAGAGAATCAATCATGATTACAGCAAGCTTGTTGAAAGCATGGATAAAAAACAAAGTAAGTTCCTATTTTGTAATCCTAATGTTTGTATTTTGCCGTGTCCTCATAGCTGAGGGATGTGACCATTGCAGTCGGGTTTATATTTTTTTATCAAATTAGATAATAGTATTCTTGTCGTGACGACAAGCTCACAGCTCTCCAGGTCCCTCGAATTGGAGCAAAGTGAATGCTATTCATCATCATCATCACCATGTTAGCCGAAAGACTGCTGGACAAAAACCTCCCTCAAGGATTTTCACAACGAGCGGTCCTGCGCTGCCCGCATGCAGTAGCTTCCCACCACCTTCACCAGGTTGTCGGTTCACTGAGTGGGAGGCCTGCCTTAGCTATGGTTCTGGTTTGGTTGGTGGTAGGGCATTTTATAAGCCCGCCTGGCTAGCTACTCACCTTGCCTAAGTCTTGCCACCTAATATCAATGTCAACAACATTTACCCAATTCGCCATTGTGTTGGGGAATGTTGGTAAACCCGCTATCATCTTTAACATCATCGTCACTTTAACTATCAAAAGAGATAATGTCAAGGGCTTATCAAATTGGGACGCCAAAACCGCGTCAGCTCATCGCATAGAAATTCGTCCTGTACTCTTCGTTCCCTCTATCTTGCCACCACTTTCGTTTTCATGTTGCCAAGATAATTATGGTTTTGCTCACGTTTTTACTCAACAAATTTCTGAGAAAACCTTTTAATTTATATTCGACTGCCCGAACATGAGGGCAATGGTTTTCGCGTGTATGTACGTATGTATGTATGCATAATAACGTGTGACTGCAGTGACTAATAAACGCGTTATCTATCTATTCTATGTATGCAAATAAGTAAGTAAGTAAAATGTTTATTGCCGCAAACACACAAGTAATGTTTTTAAGCAGTCAGGTTTTCATTTTTTAACCGACTTCAAAAAAGGAGGAGGTTCTATGTTCAACTGTATAATCATCATTACAGCTCATATACGTCCCCACCGAGGGGCTCGAGCCTACCCTGAATCAGGGCGATTAGGCCTTAGTCGACCACGCGGGCCCAGTGCGGGTTGGTTGACTTCACACACAACCTTCGAGTTTCTTCGCAGGCGTGTGCAGGTTTCCTCACGATGTTTTCCTTCACCGTTAAATCAATCGGTAAGTATGTACGTAAGTTTTTGAAAAAACTCATTGGTACATTGGCCGTCCAGATTTGAGCCCGGTACCTCTGGTTAGATGGACCGAGTCGTTACCGGTTGAGCCACCGACGCTTTTTAATAAGTATAATAACAACTGTATAATAAGCTAGGTTATTAAGCTTGATTGTTTTGGTGTAAAATCACAGAAGAACCTTTTATATTACTTGGTAATACATGAGAGGACTGCTCATGAACAGAAAAGGCCGCAGTCCCCATGCATGACAAGACTGCTCGTGAATAGAACATTTGGCAGTCCCCATGCATGACGGGACTGCTCGTGAACAGAGCAGTCCGAAGTCCCCATGCATGGCGGAACTGCTCGTGAACAGAACATCCTGCAGTCCTCATGTTTGATGGGACTGGTCATTAACCAAACACTCCGCAATGCCTATGCATGACGGGACTGCTCGTGAACAGAACAGTTTGCAGTCCACATGCATAACGGGACTGTTCATGAACAGAACGGTCCACAGTCTTTATGCATGACGGGACTGCTCGTGAACAGAACCGTCTGCAGTACTTATGCATGACGGGACTGCTCGTGAGCAGAACAGTTCGCAGCCCCAATGCATGATGGGACTGCTCATGAACCAAACAGTCCGCAGTCCCTATGCATGGCGGAACTGCTCGTGAACGGAATAGTCTTTAATGCCCATGCACGAAGGGGTTGTTCATGAACAGAACAGTTCACAGTCCTCATACATGACGGGACGTTCGTGAATAGAACAGTCCGTTCGCAGTCCCCATGTAGACAGGACTGCTCGTGAACAGAACAGTCCACAGTTTCCATGATATAATTCTGTTAGTTTCATTTTCTTCTTTTTTTCAGTACAGTCGGCCATGGCTAAGTAAGTAATCTGATCATGACCTGTAATTAAATTAGGTAATGCATGAGGGGACTGCTCATGAACTGAACACTCCACAGCCTTATGCATGACGGGACTGCTTGTGAACAGAACAGCCCGCAGTCCTCAAGCATGACTGGACTGCTCGTGAACAGAACAGCTCGCAGTCCTCATGCATGACGGGACTGCTCGTGAACAGAACAGCTCGCAGTCCTCATGCATGACGAGGACTGCTCGTGAACAGAACAGCTCACAGTCCTCATGCAAGACGGGACTGCTCGTGAACAGAACAGACCGCAGTACTCATGCATGACGGGACTGCTCGTGAACAGAACAGTTCGCAGTCCGCATGCATGACGGGGACTGCTCGTGAACAGAACAGCTCGCTCATTTGATTTTATAAAGGCGAAAGACTACCCTTTCCTAAGGATTATTTGTATGTAGAGGTTGAATCCGGACGGCCAATGTACCAATAAGTTTTTCGAAACTTACGTACTTAAACTTACCGATTGCTTTAACGGTGAAGGAAAACATCGTGAGGAATCCTGCACATATGATTACAGATGTGTATGTAGGTCGCGTTGCACACGTCCGTAGGTGTAAATCTAAATGCCCTACACGTGACCGCGGGTGATGCTTAGTGTAACACCAGGCAACCGCCGTGTTGTGCCATTCTATAACTGTGCCACTCGATAAGAAAGAAAGATTTGTATTTATTTGGGTAAATTATATCCCAACGTAGTTTGGTTATTATATTAAGTGTGGTCACTTTCCTATTTATTGTTTTATTTTTTTTCTGGCTCCCTATTTTTTATTTTATCTATGAGTATTATTTATTTAATATTTCTGTTTTCTTTTCTGTACTTTACTATCGTATAAATATCGTTAATAAAAGCATCCACGCGGAGGAAGGCGCGGGCACAGCTAGTTTATAATATGAGTGTGATTGTTCATGTAATAGTAAATTGTAAAAGATTTAATAAATATTGTAAATAAAACAGTATTTCTATCATTTTTTTAGTTAAAGACATACTGAAACAGACGAGGTCGAACATTTTCTGCAAAGAAGGCTGGGAGTTCGTTTACGATGACATATCCTACTCCACCATCTCAAGCGACGTGGGTATTCTTGGTACAGGTCTTTATAATCAATTTGATTTAGCTTATCTAAATAGTTTCTGTAACACAGATACAATTTAAGAAAATTAAAGAAAAATTTAGAATAATTTAAGAAACGTGTATGATAAGACTTCTTTAAGTGAATAAACAATTCATTACTATTATTATTACAAGTAAAAAGATAATGTAGCTAGTAGGTACTCAAGTACTAGTCGATTGAGTTAACATGGCCCGGAGAGAGCGGTGCATGCAGTACCAATGCGTCACACGTCTCACCGAGCCCCATACCACATATTAAGACTATAGTGAGGTAACATGGCCCGGACAGAGCGGTGCATGCAGTACCAATGCGTCACACGTCTCACCGAGCCCCATACCACATATTAAGACTATAGTGAGGTAACATGGCCCGGACAGAGCGGTGCATGCAGTACCAATGCGTCACACGTCTCACCGAGCCCCATACCACATATTAAGACTATAGTGAGGTAACATGGCCCGGACAGAGCGGTGCATGCAGTACCAATGCGTCACACGTCTCACCGAGCCCCATACCACATATTAAGACTATAGTGAGGTAACATGGCCCGGACAGAGCGGTGCATGCAGTACCAATGCGTCACACGTCTCACCGAGCCCCATACCACATATTAAGACTATAGTGAGGTAACATGGCCCGGACAGAGCGGTGCATGCAGTACCAATGCGTCACACGTCTCACCGAGCCCCATACCACATATTAAGACTATAGTGAGGTAACATGGCCCGGACAGAGCGGTGCATGCAGTACCAATGCGTCACACGTCTCACCGAGCCCCATACCACATATTAAGACTATAGTGAGGTAACATGGCCCGGACAGAGCGGTGCATGCAGTACCAATGCGTCACACGTCTCACCGAGCCCCATACCACATATTAAGACTATAGTGAGGTAACATGGCCCGGACAGAGCGGTGCATGCAGTACCAATGCGTCACACGTCTCACCGAGCCCCATACCACATATTAAGACTATAGTGAGGTAACATGGCCCGGACAGAGCGGTGCATGCAGTACCAATGCGTCACACGTCTCACCGAGCCCCATACCACATATTAAGACTATAGTGAGGTAACATGGCCCGGACAGAGCGGTGCATGCAGTACCAATGCGTCACACGTCTCACCGAGCCCCATACCACATATTAAGACTATAGTGAGGTAACATGGCCCGGACAGAGCGGTGCATGCAGTACCAATGCGTCACACGTCTCACCGAGCCCCATACCACATATTAAGACTATAGTGAGGTAACATGGCCCGGACAGAGCGGTGCATGCAGTACCAATGCGTCACACGTCTCACCGAGCTCCATACCACATATTAAGACTATAGTGAGGTAACATGGCCCGGACAGAGCGGTGCATGCAGTACCAATGCGTCACACGTCTCACCGAGCCCCATACCACATATTAAGACTATAGTGAGGTAACATGGCCCGGACAGAGCGGTGCATGCAGTACCAATGCGTCACACGTCTCACCGAGCCCCATACCACATATTAAGACTATAGTGAGGTAACATGGCCCGGACAGAGCGGTGCATGCAGTACCAATGCGTCACACGTCTCACCGAGCCCCATACCACATATTAAGACTATAGTGAGGTAACATGGCCCGGACAGAGCGGTGCATGCAGTACCAATGCGTCACACGTCTCACCGAGCCCCATACCGCATATTAAGACTATAGTGAGGTAACATGGCCCGGAGAGAGCGGTGCATGCAGTACCAATGCGTCACACGTCTCACCGAGCCCCATACCACATATTAAGACTATAGTGAGGTAACATGGCCCGGACAGAGCGGTGCATGCAGTACCAATGCGTCACACGTCTCACCGAGCCCCATACCGCATATTAAGACTATAGTGAGGTAACATGGCCCGGAGAGAGCGGTGCATGCAGTACCAATGCGTCACACGTCTCACCGAGCCCCATACCACATATTAAGACTATAGTGAGGTAACATGGCCCAGACAGATCGGTGCATGCAGTACCAATGCGTCACACGTCTCACCGAGCCCCATACCGCATATTAAGACTATAGTGAGGTAACATGGCCCGGACAGAGCGGTGCATGCAGTACCAATGCGTCACACGTCTCACCGAGTCCCATACCGCATATTAAGACTAAAGTGAGGTAACATGGCCCGGACAGAGCGGTGCATGCAGTACCAATGCGTCACACGTCTCACCGAGCCCCATACCGCATATTAAGACTATAGTGAGGTAACATGGCCCGGACAGAGCGGTGCATGCAGTACCAATGCGTCACACGTCTCACCGAGCCCCATACCGCATATTAAGACTATAGTGAGGTAACATGGCCCGGACAGAGCGGTGCATGCAGTACCAATGCGTCACACGTCTCACCGAGCCCCATACCGCATATTAAGACTATAGTGAGGTAACATGGCCCGGACAGAGCGGTGCATGCAGTACCAATGCGTCACACGTCTCACCGAGTCCCATACCGCATATTAAGACTAAAGTGAGGTAACATGGCCCGGACAGAGCGGTGCATGCAGTACCAATGCGTCACACGTCTCACCGAGCCCCATACCGCATATTAAGACTATAGTGAGGTAACATGGCCCGGAGAGAGCGGTGCATGCAGTACCAATGCGTCACACGTCTCACCGAGCCCCATACCGCATATTAAGACTATAGTGAGGTAACATGGCCCGGACAGAGCGGTGCATGCAGTACCAATGCGTCACACGTCTCACCGAGCCCCATACCGCATATTAAGACTATAGTGAGGTAACATGGCCCGGACAGAGCGGTGCATGCAGTACCAATGCGTCACACGTCTCACCGAGTCCCATACCGCATATTAAGACTAAAGTGAGGTAACATGGCCCGGACAGAGCGGTGCATGCAATACCAATGCGTCACACGTCTCACCGAGCCCCATACCGCATATTAAGACTATAGTGAGGTAACATGGCCCGGACAGAGCGGTGCATGCAGTACCAATGCGTCACACGTCTCACCGAGCCCCATACCGCATATTAAGACTATAGTGAGGTAACATGGCCCGGACAGAGCGGTGCATGCAGTACCAATGCGTCACACGTCTCACCGAGCCCCATACCGCATATTAAGACTAAAGTGAGGTAACATGGCCCGGACAGAGCGGTGCATGCAGTACCAATGCGTCACACGTCTCACCGAGCCCCATACCGCATATTAAGACTATAGTGAGGTAGCATGGCCCGGACAGAGCGGTGCATGCAAACACAATGCGTCACACGTCTCACCGAGCCCCATACCGCATATTAAGACTATAGTGAGGTAGCATGGCCCAGACAGAGCGGTGCATGCAGTACCAATGCGTCACACGTCTCACCGAGCCCCATACCGCATATTAAGACTATAGTGAGGTAGCATGGCCCGGACAGAGCGGTGCATGCAGTACCAATGCGTCACACGTCTCACCGAGCCCCATACCGCATATTAAGACTATAGTGAGGTAGCATGGCCCGGACAGAGCGGTGCATGCAAACACAATGCGTCACACGTCTCACCGAGCCCCATACCGCATATTAAGCGTGAACATAGTTTCTAAGACTGTCTTCGTGAGTGCGCAGTGTGCGAGCCGCAAGCCCTGCCTTGCTCTACCCTGTCCTGCCCTGTTTTTCTATGTTCTGCCCTGTTCTGCCCTGCCCTTACAAAATGTCCTATTACCAACTGCAAAAACTTTTTTTTTTAAATATACATTTATGTAATTGACAAGACTACAGAACTCTACTATGCGTGAGTTTAACTCTCACTTGGCCGGTTTTTTATAGGACGTAAGAAACCTTTAAAAAAATTACATATATTTATTAAAATTTGATAAAGATTTGTACACAAAATAAAGAGAAAAAATCTTATTTCTCTCTTATCGTGCGGCATAATTAACCCGGCTATCCAGGGGATAGATGGCGATTTTCTGCTGTTGCATTTTGCATCAACCGCGGTCCCATGTAATGCGTTAAGATAATATACACCTATGGACGTATGCAACGCGCCTTCATACACATCTGGGATGGGATCAGATACGCGGGTTTCCTTGCGATGTTTTTCTTCACCAAAACTAAAGTTAAGTTTTGAAAAACTCATCCGGCTTGGAAACTAGAACCTCGGGCTAGGAGGACAGAGTCGTTACCTGAGCCACTGAGCCACCGACCCTCATATTAGTTGTTTGTATAAAAATATGTATTGTCATTGACTGGTAACAAAATAACAACTGGTACCTTTGCTTGCAGGGCCAGCTGGTGTGCGCGAACTCTTACAAGAAAATGTTTCCGCACAGTTTTTTCTTCCTGGGAGCGATTTTCGGCAGCCTTGTCTTCGGCGTGGCGGGCGATGAGCTCGGCCGCCTGCCTGCCTTGGTTGGTACGTTGTAGTACCAGAAATTTATGATCATCAAAATCCACTGTTGAACCAGCACCAAAGGCTAAGTGTCTGTTGATGTACACGAAACACAATACCGTATCTACAGTCTCTCCTCGTAGTCGCATATCCTGGGCCTTGGGTAATCGACCGTGCATGGTGCTAACGATAATTCAAGTCACCTCTCATCTTTTAAAAGTTTGCCCTGACCTAAAACTAAACTAAGTCCTAACAACAGTGATGTTACTGTGTATTCCTCCCAAGAAAGCTCCTACCTCCAGGGATGGCTCAGTTAACCGGCAGACCTTATAATAGGTTATTTTTCCTTTTAGCTTCGAATCTTGTGGTGGTGATCGGCTCGCTAGGCTCGGCCGCTGCCTCAAATGTGTGGTACTTTGGAATTGCACGGCTAGTTGCCGGGATAGGCTACGACACCTGCTTCATGGCGATCTACATCCTAGGTCAGTCCCTTTTAATCACATAGGTTTATTTTGATATATTGAACATGGAAATAATTCTTAACTTGGGTTCGTCCGCGTCCGTGGTTCGACGCACAGAAGTTTGATGCACCTTACAGATAAGAAAATTCTCGTTCATGACGCACGCACGTTAGCTAAACAAGACCTGAAACTAGGCTGAACGAGTGCTCCGCAGTGTAGTCGAACTAATGAGCGTCGAACTTCTGTTAGTTGAATCAACCTGCAGAAGGCACTTTTTTGAGTGGAATAGGAAAATAGGAAAGTATTCATGTAAGTACTTATACATGTTGTAAACATTGTACATGTATGCGAGTAGTGTAACGTTACTCTGTATTAACTTTGTTGGACAAATCGTGACAGCACTGCCTGCAAAGCGTCACTCTGTATTAACTTCGTTGGACAAATCGTGACAGCACTGCCTACAAAGCGTCACTCTGTATTAACTTTGTTGGACAAATCGTAACAGCACTGCCTGCAAAGCGTTACTCTGTATTAACTTTGTTGGACAAATCGTGACAGCACTGCCTGCAAAGCGTTACTCTGTATTAACTTTGTTGGACAAATCGTGACAGCACTGCCTGCAAAGCGTTACTCTGTATTAATTTTGTTGGACAAATTGTGACAGCGCTGCCAGCAAATCGTCACTCTTAAGATTCAAGATAATTATTCAAAATAGTTGCAAATTACACTCTTTCTGATAGTTATAAAATAGTAAATACCTAATGTCATTTGTGAAAAATCAAGAAAATAACAAGACAAGACAAGACAAGATTTATTTTGCAATAACACAAAGACAAGACGAAACAAGATTTATTTTTCAATTACAATACAAGGCAATATAAGATATATTATACAATAACACAATTACATATTTAAAGGCCATGATATTTTAATAAGTTTCTTCTGTATAGCCAATATTAAAACCAGCATTAAAAAAAATTGAAAAAAATATAAATTCAAATTCTCATGGTTACATTATTTGTCGGTCGAATAATTCATTAACATTATATAAATTTTTTCAACAAGCCAGTAATCATCAGCTAAAAACGTCAAAATCCAAACCTTGATATAAAAGAGATTATGTCATTAGAACATGAAAACAAAATGACACGAGAAGTTATACATTAAAATCATTGAATATCATTAATGCCTTTGACAAGAGTAGGCCATTCACAAGGAAAAAGTGGATAGAACTCTCAAAAGCGCTCTCTGTTACAAAATCAGATAAACTGACGTCTATCACGACCCAAGCCAAGAGGGAAAACCGACTGAATCTGGGAAGGAAACACTGGAAGTGATGTTTAAAGTCTACTTCCTGAACTGCGAAATAACAGATAGCGAAAAGGATGACCCAGTAACTCAGAATCAGCTGAATACTCATACAAGGAAAAATGACTGGGACGTAGCTAAGAAGATAGTAAATGTGCAAAAGCTACTATGGTCTATGGGTAACTTTCAACCACTGAAACCACCAGGACCAAAGGCGCTACTTACGCCATTATATAAGCTAACAAAGCGTGTATATTCCAAAAATCGGGAGACGTGTCAAGATTGTGTACTTGCCAAAGCCAGGAAAAGATAGCTACGATAAACCGAGGTCCTACAGACCCATAAGCTTTTCACCATTTGTGCTGAAGGCTCTGAAAAGCTGGTCGACAAATATATAAAGGACGGTCCCTTGCGGGAAACACACTTCATGGACTACAATGTGTATATCAGTGTGGCAAATCTACAGAAATAACTCTTTATCTTGTAGTATAACGTGCTGAAAGGGCGTTGGAGAACCAGGAAGTATGTGCTGCTGCCTTCCTTGACATAGAAGGAGCCTTTGATCGCACCACTTTCGAGGCAATCAAGAATGCAGCTATCTCACATGGTACAGACCAAACATTACGCAAATGGATAGATAGCATGCTTAAGAAGAGAATTATAACATTTTCACTATTGGGGGACGAGGTTACTGCCACCACTACAAAAGGATGCCCACAAGGTGGCGTTCTGTCGCCAACACTTTGGAGCCTGGTGGCGCTTCTACAGGAGCTGAACACCGGACCTTTTTACACGATTGGTTATGCTGAAGATCCAGCTATAGTAATAAGCGGAAAATTTCCGAACATAGAAAAAGATAAGAATATTTTTTATTGCCAAGACATACATGCAGATTACAAGAAAAGTACATTAACTAGATAAGTAGTAAGGTTACAAAAATTTAGAAGCAAAAGTTATTCATTAGCTATTTACACAAAGGGCTATTTCTGTCGCAAAAATAAAGTTTTTATTGAGCAAATCGAAAACAAAAATGATACCTATATAATCCTGCACATTTTATCACATTTTAATTCTGAACCTCACACTAGGCCGAGCCTGTCTTGTGAGGGTCAGACTAAGAGATTACTAGACAGAACAGATGCTCTTACAGCAAGAAAGAGTGTGTTGTGTGTGTGTGTGTGTGTGTGTGTGTGTGTGTGTGTGCGTGTATGAGTATATTTAAGAATTTTCTCGGTTTCATAATAATTCAGAGTTTTCAGAAATTTAGCGACTTTATTTTTAGCTTCTCTTGTAGTGCTCTTATGAATATCACATATTCTAATAACTTCATTATAGATATAAGGGAAGAAGAAAACCCTTATTGTTAGCCTTTTTTTGTAATCAGACATTATTTTTACACTTTATAGTACGAGTATGTGTTGCAGTAACTGCGGACAGAATGAAAACTTGTCTGACATTGAGGACGCCAGCCTCAGAGTACAGCAAGGTTGTTGGAAAGCGGAAGGGTTTTTGGAGCATAACTTTGAGCAGCGATCTTTGTGCTCTTCCAACTTCAATCATGCTGTTAAACCAGCTCCTCCCCATGCAGAGATGCAATACCTTAGTATTGATTCACTTAAGCTTATATACACAAGTTTCAGTAGTTTGGCGTCAGCAGCATTACGGAGGAGCTGTATCACAACAATTATCTTTCTTACACTTGCGGCTAACGTTGATATGTGTGGTCTAGAAGAAAGTTTGTTATCAACTGTAATTCCCAGTTATCTAATTCGATCTACTTGTTCTAGGATTTCACAGTTGCAGAATTTGGTGTTATAACAAGAGTGTATTTTAAACAGTACTTCCTTTTTGGGACGTCAGTTTCGTAAGTTATCACTGGCAACACACACTGGTCAAAGACCTTGGTCTTGAGACACTGCGGTATTTGGGACGTAAAGATATTGCAAAGCTTCCCGAACGCTGCCCAGCCGAGATGGATTCGTCGATTGATCTTTGTCTTGATCTTGAAGTTGGAAGTACCTAGCTGGACTGTTTTTTCCAGGTATACATATTTGTCAACGACTTCCAGTGTACAGTCATAAACCTTTAACCTCTAAAGCCCCGAATCACCGATATCGGCTGACTAAACCAAAGACCCACTCAAGCCCCGTACCACCGATATCGGTGGATGTGACGTACGCAACTTTAGGCCCTCTTAGTTAATTAATACGTTGCATAATCCTGTATGACGTTTTTGTTCATGATTCTTTAAGTAGTCAGGCGTATAATGATACAACTTTTGTCTACGGTTTCATGTAGTTTTATTGAAAAAATCCCATAGATACCTGTCTCACTCAGAATTTGCTGTGTTTACGGTGTGCGGCGTTTCTCGAATTTTATTCAAATTGTGTATTTTATTGTTGTTTTTGTGACTTGTGAGGTGTTTTTGTGTTTTCATGTAAGTGCTGTAAGTACTGCGTCTATTTTTATATAGTTATTTTATTAGCCATTTAGCTATAAAACAACGTTTTTGTGTCTGGCGCATGTTTGTGGAGTCGACCATTTTCTAAATGATTTATTGCTATGAATGAATAGTTGGATGGCTGTAGTCTTTTTATTACATAGAGATTAGAGTTCGACAAAGTCAAAACAAAAGACCTTTTATGAATAGAAGAAATAGTTCTCGAGTTTTGTTTATTTATGTTAGCCGCGGCGGCACGTATATGAGTTGTAGCCAGGAATTTGTTTAATAGATTTATCGCTTGCCAGCCAGCATTCTGTCAATATGATGGCGTCGAGTTTCATTTCAAGGCACTTCAAAGCCACCAGCAATGCTTCAAAATTACAGTTGAAGCTTGTGATGTTTAGGGCTAGGATAGAAAAATTAAAATCATGAGTGAACATTTGCTTGGACTCCTCTAATAAGTTTATTGTCTGATACTTGATAGTGAAAGAGTTATCAATTTCATTTGTCACTGTTTGGTCTTGTAAAGCCAATTTATTTAAGGTGTATTATTTTAATAGAGGGAAAAGAAAGTGTCGGCCAACAACAGGACTGCACTCAAGTAGTACCCACACAAGGACCTATCATGTGATGTTCTTTAATTTTGTAATGGGAGAGTGTTTAGGAGGCATCTACCTCTGAAACTTTGCAATTCAGGGCGCTAGTTAAAAATAACTAAAATATTATAAAAAAGAAGACTGTCATTAGACTATCGCAAGTATTGGAGTGCCGGTGACATTTTGTATGTAATTCATCCGTTATTTTGTTGATGAGAAGTTCAGGTACAGTTTGGTGGTAAAGTGTAAGTGTGTTTATGCATGTGTCAGAGAGTGAATAATTTCTTTAGCTTTCTTATGTGCTGTGTTTAGAGTGGACGAGGGGTAAGTGTGGGTTCTGGGGAGATGAGTGCATATAAAATATGGGAGGGAGCGCTGCAGTGTTAAAGTACAATGACATTATTAAATTGAGTACAAGTGTGGTCATTACCCTAAATAAGAGCTTGTGATGTGCTTGCAGTTGCTTCAGTGGCTGCAATTTTTTCTGGTCCTAGCTTTTCATCCAGTTCTTCGAGCGTTCGGATAAGTACTGCAGGTTGTTTGTCCTCCTTGCGGACATAAACTGAGCCGTTTCGATTTAACTGTATCAAAAGAAGAGTGCTGCTGAGCTCTTCTTCTAGCGTCACGAAATA
Source organism: Coleophora flavipennella (assembly GCA_947284805.1). Taxonomy (NCBI): domain Eukaryota; kingdom Metazoa; phylum Arthropoda; class Insecta; order Lepidoptera; family Coleophoridae; genus Coleophora; species Coleophora flavipennella. The sequence continues at coordinate 16,903,283 of OX369278.1, read as the reverse complement.
AAGTCTTATTGTTTTTCCTAAGCCGCTATACTTTTGTAACCGTACCAGGTTTCAAAACCGTACCTTTTGACTCCTTTCGTTGTCAAGTTACGTCTGATTTTCGCAGCGTTGAGTAGTTCGTCGCGTTTAATGCGACACATCACCTTTACAACAATAGCATGCCCAAAGACCTCGGGTGTGATATGTATGCAAGGCAGGTCGTAAAGAGCAGTGAAACGAGAGGACTCCATGAAGCTATTAGAACAAATTTTCTCGCCACATCCTTCGCAGTCCAACGTTAGCAGAATAGTGAAGTAAAGCCGTTGCCGGGTGGCAGCAGCAGTACGGCGCTGTGGCAGCCAACAACCGGTCCGGCAGCGAGCGGGCAGTGAGTAGCTCAGCGCAGCGGCTTGCCGAGTGCGGGTTGGCGTAGGTCAGGTACAAACGGGCAGAAATTTAAACAGACTTTCCTTAATACTGCTTATGTTTGATCACTGTATTCGAAAATTTTGCAGCTTTTTGTGGGTCTTACCTTCGGCTATCTTGTGATACTTATTTCAATACATATCGATTACTTTTTACACGAAATATTAGGAAAAATTGCGAAAAAAGTGGCTGAACTCCGTTCTGTACGATGGTTTCGATGATGCATCGCAAATAATGTAAAAGGCCTTGCGCAAAGTCGAAAAGTGGTGTGGTGGAAATCACCTATCGATTAACCTTAGCAAGACAACGGTTGTACCATTCACAAGGAAAAGAAACCTACAAGGTCTAGAAACTCAAACTGTATGGTACAGAACAAAACTGGTCCACGAGCGTTATACGACCTTGGATAAAGAACTAAATGGGATTCTGCACACATAAAAGATCGTGGTCAAGGTCATGTAAATATTTGGTATGCTAAGATCTGTGTACGGAAATACCTGGGGCTTGAAACCCAGGGTCATAGACTGGTTATACACAATGGTAGTAAGACTCATTATTAGGTACTTATGGTAGCATTGTATGGTGGCCTAGAACAGAGCTAGGCACGTGCAGGAAACACTGACAAAATTTCAGAGGTTGGCTTGCCTGGCAATTACTGGAGCATTTTGTACAACACCTACTGCATGTATAGAAATGCTGCTAAATCTAAAGCCGCTTCAAATACACATTCAAACAGAGGCGTCCAAGGTCCTACACAGGTTATTGTTTAGGACCTTTAACATGCCCAAAACCAGAAATACCAATTTACCATTAGACACAGGTATGGAAAGGCTTATGCGCATGGGATGTGACAAAAAACAGGCGTGCACATATTCGAAAAAGAATATAAATTCTATGTTCCGATAAGGGAAGAATGGAGTAAAGGACCTAAACAACAAGGACGAAACACTCTTAAATGGTATACTGACGAATCGAAAACGGAGTCTGGTGCTGCTACAGGCGTCTATGCTAAGGATTGCTCGGCAAGTATCAGTCTGGGGCAATATGCAAGTCTTCCAGATGGAGACCTATGCTATAATTGCATGTGCACAGCAGTAATAAGTAATAATATTTAATTACCGATAAATGAGTGACGAGTTATGAGATTATAAACAAAGAATTCAAAGACAAAACCATCTATATCCTCAGCGATAGCCAAGCTGTGCTTTCAGCTCTTGACTCTTTCAAAGTTGAGTTAAGAGCTTTAAGCACAGCTTGGTTGTGTTCCTCGGGGCTAGTTCTTAACAAGATGGGCCGACACAACAAACTGCAACTGGTTAGGGTCCTTGAACACGTAGGAGAGGAAGGCAATGAAGAACCAGACAAACTAGCTAGAATGGGATCACAGACAACAATGTGAGTTCTATAACCAGGGATAGGGCTACCAAGGAGCACTATTATAAGGTCATATTAACAGGCCGAGGAAAGACACAGATTATCATGGCTATCCAAGGATGGACACAAACACTCTAAAGCTCTTCATTGGTGAGGTAACCAAAGGGGCAACCAAGAACATTTCAAATAACAGCAGGATGCGCATCAGAACTGTAACAGGAGCGACAAACGACACCTGGAAAAATTGGCCTGATGAATGACCCCGACCTGCAGGACCTGTGGTGAAGATACAGAATCAATGGAACACTTACTGTGTCACTGCGATGTCCTGGCTAGCAAGTGCATGTACCTCCTAGGTGATGGCTACCCAAAACCGGACGACTACAAGCACCTTCCAATCAGCGGAATTGCTGCATTGATGCAGCACATCTTCGAGTAGGTTGGGGTGCAAAGGTTATAGGGGTAGACACAAAAGATCCCATTGGGTCGAAGTTTCGATGCAACTGCAGCCCCCACTTATATAGATAAGGCCAGTTTACACAGACAGCACCAAGTCACGAGTATAACGCGAGAGTCAGCCATCGCTCCCATCAACCATATCAGAGGGAAAGGACGACCCGGCTCCCAATGCGCCACCATCTGCACAAACATTTAAGCAAGCATGCACCACTCATGTCAATGCAAAGCTAAAAATATTAATTTAAAAAAGTACTAAACCCGAATTTTTATTCCCTCAGAAAAAATGAAAACAAAGTTATGTCAGTGTCAAAGTGGTATACCAGGAATTCATAAACTAAGGGTCCGCTGTCTAAAATGCCACTTGAAGTAATCTAGTTTTTGTGCGACTGGCGGCAAACTTGCATTATTTTAGAGATTGTTATTTTGCCGTAAGTAGTGGGTATTGATGTGTACTCGATGATTACTTGGGCGACCGAGCTGTACTCGGTGTTTTTTTGTGTTTTTATTATTTTTCGTAGTGAGAACACTCGAACAAAAAACGTTTTCTCAAAGATAAGACTTAGCTAGATCGATTTTTTGGCCATAGCTAACTTCATAGAAATCGTTAAAGGCGTTTTCGCTATCTCAAAACGTTATTGCTTATATATCAAGATATATTATATAGCTCGAGAAACGTTTACAGAGATATTTACACTTTATTTGAATCAAACGTCAGTTATTAGTACCTAGGTGAAACTAGTGGTGGCGTGACCATCGTGCGATAATTGCGCCAAAATCGCTTGTACTTCTAAACCGCAGTTTTGTGATTAAAATGGCAACAATGAGTTAAAATTAGGCGTGAGCACGTGAAAAACGGACGTGTCACGCCAACGTTGGGAGCATCACGTTTGCATCCATTGTAATCCAAGGCATCCTACAATTTTGATTGCCATATGATCGAGACTAATAAAGGAGGACTTTTGTGACAAAGCTGCATAACACATTGTTATTTCGACACCCACAACCGAAATAGACAAGGACGTGCACCACAAGGTACATACACATGTAGGGGTTATTAGGTTTTATTTAAATAAACACACAAATATTGCTCGTTTAATAATATAATGTGTGATCGATTAAGTTTTTAAATATTTTTTGTGAAAGCTACCCGCGGCGTAACCATCCCTGCCGTGTTACTAGTGTCATAAAAAATGCTACAAAAGAAATATAATTGTAATTATATTTAAATCTTCGAAGGTTATTTAATTTTATAAGAAACTTATGATTCCGATTTTAAAATATAATTGTATTTTCCCGTTAAAAAGTGGCAAAGTGATCTACGAGTTTAACTTCCCGTAGAAGCAAAAGTTACGATATGCCAAACATTTTTCACTTAGAGTAACACCTTTGTTTACATTTTTTCTATAGGAATGAAAATTTGGGGTTAGACTTGCCATGTCTTGTCGCTTTCATGTTAATTGTTAGATTGGTTATCATTTTATTACTATTAAACATGATTAGTAGCGTTGGTAGGAGAAACACTGCCTACCCATAAATTTTTGGCATTTAAATATTCGGATATCTGCGGAAAAAAGTGCCTCCATGCTACTCAGACTTCGGGGCAGTGACAACGGCATCTTACATCTTTTGCAGGACAAAATTAATATAATGTCATGCACACCAGGAACAAGGAATGACCCTACCAAAAATGTATTTCGAGACAGTAGACAGCTTTTTCTTGTCGCACAACCAATTTGTGATACTCCACCAAAATATCCAAGGGTTATCGTCAAAGAAAGAAGTAATAGAAATAACGCTCCAAAATCTAAATCAGCAAGTAGATCCCGACGTGATATGCTTTACCGAAACATTTATAAAGTCCGGCGAAGAAAGAAATATACAAATTAGGAATTATAAACTAGCCTCCAGCTATTGTCGAGATAAAAAAAGGAGTTATGATTAAAAAGGGGGATAATTTTAAGGAATTTGCAGCACATTTTCACTTTGAGTGTTGTTCTATTTTGGTTCCTCATAATAACCTTCTAGTTCACCATCACGACAATTTCTTTCAGAAGCTGGATTTATTGTTACATAAGTGTCTTGTGAAATATCCAAAAAAGAAACTAGTCTTGGTTGGTGACATAATATAAACACTTTGGATAACAACAGTTTAACTACGCGCCTAAAGAAAATTATCACAGCTTTTAACTTGATTCTTCACATCACAGAGCCTACAAGAGGCTCAGCGTGTTTTGAGCATGCGCTCAGTAATATCAGTAATGCAATTGGACAAGTTGTGCCCTTGTGGCTCTCTGATCATAATACTGCTCAGGTATTAAAATTTGTTATAAATTTAAAGAAGATTGCACCTTAGTCGGTATTCATTTATAAACGTAGCTAATCAAATGAAAATGTGGTTGAATTTCAAAACTGTCTGAGTAATCTTTCATTCTCTGAGGATTTTGCTGAATCTCAACTTGATTATATTTTATATAATTTTATGAACTCTTTAGACTCTTTTATGACCTTTGTTTCCCGGTCATAAAAATAAAGCTTTAGGTAAACCATACTTAAACTGGATTACAAAGGGCTTACGGAAATTTTACAATATTAAGAATAATTTCATTATAGGTACTATATACACAAATAAGTACACCATAAGAAAACATATTTTAACTATAATAAACTACTAAGAAAGTGTATTTATAACGCAAAAAGACAAAAAAACAATAATTACATAATAATAGTAAAAACCTTCGTTAATCAACATGGGAAGTTATTAACAGTGAAACAGGAAAATGTAATATAGATCAGTATATAGACAATGATAGACATTAATGGAAATGCTTTAACTAACCATATACAAATAGCTGAAGCTTTCAATGATTATTACATTAAATTAACTAACAAAACTAACTTTAAAACTAAAAACAATTCAATTTTCCTTGCTCCCATTGATGAAAACTATGTGAGTGATACTATAAATTCCCTTCATACAACAAATTCTGAGGGCTACGATAATGTCTGAACCACAGTTGTTAAGACAGTTAAAGATCAGATTAAGGCTGTTCTAGTATATATCATAAACCTTTCACTGGAAACAGGATTATTTCCCAATAAATTGAAAGTTTGCATTGTTAAGCCTTTATATAAGAGAGGTCCTAGAGGCGATATGGGAAATTATCGACCCATCACGCATTTTCATACCCATTTTCTCAAAAATTTTTGAGAAAGTAATGCACACGGAACTAATGAGTTTCTTTTTAAAACATGACATTATTTAAAAAGATTAATTTGGGTTCCAGAAAGAGAAATCAACCACTCTAGCAACATTTAACTTAGTTAAGGATGTTCTAAAGAGTACAAACTCCAAACTGCTTACGACTGTGCTTTTTTTCAACATGTCAAAAGCTTTCGATTTTGTGTCACGTGACCAATTATTGCGAAAGCTTGAAAATTTTGGAATGCGAGGACCAGCACTTAGATGGTTAAGTACTTATCTTATGAATAGAATGCAGTGCGTACAAATAACTAAGCTTGACAATAAACACGTGAAACGTTACAGTTCTGAATTTAAGACCAACGCTTATGGGGTCCCGCAAGGTAGTGTGCTTGGCCCACTATTATTCCTCATTTATATAAATAACTTACCAGACGTAACAAAACGCAGGACTATTTTATTCGCAGATGACATATCAGTAATTGTGACATCCAATAATAATTTGACATCTAATAATGAGTTGGCATTGTGTAATCACGTGTCTGACATTAATAATACAATAATATCAATAATCAGGAGCGTCGGTGGCGTAATGGCAATTGCCGCTACCTCCTTTCCGGGAGGTCGTGGTTCAAATCCTGCCACATACCAATGTGTTTTCGAATTTCGATTTCATATGTACGTTTATCCGACGCTCTTACGGTGAAGGAAAACATCGTGAGGAAACCTGCACACGCCTGCGAAGAAACTCGAAGGTTGTGTGTGAAGTCGACTAACCCGCACTGGGCCCGCGTGGTCGACTAAGGCCCGATCGCCCTAATTCAGGGTTGGCTCGAGCCCCTCGGTGGGGACATAAATGAGCTGAAATGATGATCAATAATCGAATAGCTTTACAATAATAATCTTCAAATTAATTAACAAATCGACATTCATTAATTATAATAATAAACAAAATCTTAGTATTCATTATAAAGGACAAACTCTGCAGAGGGCAACATGTGTTAAATTTCTTGGCATAACATATAAAAATATGTGCCAAAATTAATAGTTTTTCTTTCGCTCTCTATAAACTGACAAAAGTTGCATCTAGAAGTACGGCTGTCACAGCTTATTATGCTTGCGTTGAATCCATCCTTCGTTATGGAATAGTAATCTGGGGCAACAACACAAACGTTAAGAGTGTTTTCATAGCCCAAAAAAATGTATTCGTTCAATATACGGAGTAGCACAGGACGTATCATGTAGACTGCTATTTAAGACCTTGAAAATCTTGCCGCTGCCTTGTCTTTACGTATTTGAAATGGCTAAATTAGTTAAAAACTATCAGAAAACATTCTACAAGCAAGCGAATTAAGTAACTGCAAGATTGAAAAGAAATTCCCAAGACTACTTATTATCAAAAGAACTGCTATTGGATAGGTCACGTCATATATAACAAAATATCGCAGTCGTTTAAAGATCTGGCTTTCAATAGATTTAAGAAAACCCTACATGAATGGCTTCTTCATAATATGTTTTATTCTCTTGATGAGTTTTTGGTTCACAAATTATGATGTATTCTCAATGATTAAATTTGAAGTTTTTTGTTTTGTTTCTATCTATTTGTTACTATAATAAAATTTGCATGCTGTTGTTCTATATGGCCAAACAAGTGATTCCTACTTTAATAACGAACATCATTTTACTTACTATACCTTGTTTAAAAGCAAATAAATACTTACTTACTTAAAGATGATTGCAGACCGAATGGATTGTCCCATCCAGAAATCCTGGGTGGAACGATCCATTGGGTTATTTAAATAAATTATTTGTGTTCTTAAGTGCCTTACTAACCTAGTTAACGATTCGGTCACTTACGGCCACTTCCTCTAATGGCCACTATTCAAATTCCTAGTTCGCCCACATCCTTGAACGACCACTTCTTTTTTTGTACATTTCCTTGTTCGTCCACTTCTTTTATTGTACATTTTTTTTAAGATAAAACTTAGTAAAAAAACTGCAAATGAGCGAGCGAAGCGAGCGATATTAGGTTCGGTCAGGTTTGATTGATTATACAGTCAAAGAGCCTCGCGAAGCGAGGCTCCCCCCCATGGGTAGCAGAAAAGAGCGAGTTAAAAAGGATCCGGTCACTTTAAAAGGTGACGAGTTAGGAAAGTGACAATTTAGAAAAAAGACAAGTTTAAGAAAATGACGAAGTCGAAAAAGTGGCCCTAACAGGTATGTGGCCGTGCGAGGAAAGTGGCCCTAACAGGTATGTGGCCGTGCGAGGAAAGTGGCCCTAAGTGACCGGATCCAGTTATAAGTCTTCTACTAACCTAAACTATGGATTTTTAATCTGATAATAAATAGTTATTTATTTTTATTTATTTTATTTATATCTTAAACTAATAACCTTTTTAACAAAAAGCTCTTGTGACACAATTTTTAAACTGGTTTTCTGACAAATTTAAGACATCATCGAGTAATTTGTTAAACATGAGTGTGCATTGCCCCACAAAGGACTTAGATTTAAGTCTGTATAAGTTACTTGAAGTTTATTAGCTGATTGATAGCTGATCGCCAACTCTCTATTAACTTTGTTGGAAAATTCGTGACGTCCTGCAAAAAGTTCGATCGAAAAGTCAGCTCCATAATTATAGTCCGCAAAGATGTAATTTTGTGCTTTTCAATATCCTTATCTCATATTATCACCGCAGTGCTGGAATACGTGGGTCCACACTACCGCGCCCTCGTCTTAAACGTGCTCCTAGGGTTGTTCTTCGGCCTCGGCGGGCTGCTGCTGCCGTCCATCGCCTCGCTGATCGCCAATTGGGCGAACTTTCTCTACGCCACCTCGGCCCCGATGCTCATGGTGTTCGCATTTCCCTTCTTTCTGCCGGAGAGCCTCAGGTATAGTTCATTTTATTTCAGTTATATATGTCCAGCCATGGACTCCTTAAAAACCGACAAAATCCTGATGGGCTTTTTTACTCGTATACCTTACTACCTTGCTGTTACGATGTTTGGTACTGTCAAAATCATTCAAATTAACTTATTTGTGATTATAAGTAAATATACAGTTGTTGAACAAAATTAATATGCTTTATGACCTGCCCTTTATTGTTACAAAATGAAAATTAAAACCAGATAAAACATGGAAATGTGAAGACATTTACTATTGAACATGGCCTCTGTTCTGTTGACTTCTTTCCTTTTCTTGGACTTAGCGCAATTTAGAGTCTCATGCATCCAGTGGCTTTTCGCAATCTTTACAAGATCATCAGTCTACCTGGTGGAGGTCATCTAAAACTACGCCTTTCTTAACACGCCTACACGAGAACCCTATATTTCCAGTTATTGTGTACTAACTTTTGCCCGCGGCTTCGTCCACGTGGACATCGATTTTATTACTATCTTTGAGAGTGAGTGGTGCGCGAGTCGCAAGTGGCTCGCGAACGTATGGACATAAGTTTTATCTAGAATCCTCAGAAGTTATATCGAGTTATTGTTATTAGCAGTCTATGTCACTTCCCCCCCCCCCCCCCCCTCAACCAATTCTATACATAAAACACCCCTTCCGTTGCTCTGTTGCGACGCCGACGTGCGTGAGCGTGGAAATGAGTTCTCCCCCGATTCCTCGGGAACCATTTCAGGATATATGTCAGATTATGCTTATTTCTTAAATTATGCCCTTTCCCTCCTCTTCAGCCATATCTGTTCAAAAAATCAAAACAATCCGTGTTCCGTTGCGATTTTAATAAAATAACCAAAAAAAAATTTTTTTTTAGTTTCCTCAGGAACTGAATCGGACTATGCTATTTTTATGGAATAAAAAGTAACCTTTGTACTTTCCAGTCCTTCCCTTCCTTTACACAGGCTATCTGCATGCCAAAATTCATCAAGATTGGTAGAGGTTTGGAAGCGTAAAAAGGTAACAAACAAAGAAACACATTTAAACCAATATACATTTACCTCAGCAGTACCATTGCAATTGTATTTCGATCTATAAGACGTGGTATAACGCCAATATGCGCCCCTAATCTAGAACTCGTTGGTACAGGTGGCTGTTACTACGCGGCAAGCTGACGCGTGCGCTGCGGATCGTCGCCAAGATGCAGAGAGCCGCCAGGAGTGAAGTGCCGCAGAATGATCTGGACAATTTGATCGTTTGTACTTGTTGTCACTTGCTCAATGAATCTTTTACTCTTTTAACCACATACTATCACATCACTACACCATTACAATATCACGAACCATCCATCAATTAACTACGTATTTAAAATGCTGGTTAGCACCTACTTAATTTTTTTCCTCAGAAGGAATTCGCTTACATTCTACTAAACTATTTGATCATTTACCAATTAGAATAATTTTCATTTACTCATTTGCCAACTTTTACATTCTATCTTATTCACTCACACGCTCACTCGCTCTCTTTCTCACCCACAAAGGTACATAATCACTTCATCACGTGAGGGATCACTTGATAAATCTCTCTTATACTCATATTTTTCGTTCCGTGGCATAAAGGTTAGTCCATTGGCTTCAAGACAGCAGGTCGAGGGTTCTATTACCGATGGGGTCTAACTTTGGATGCTGTACCTGCGGCCCCGCGACCGGCCCCTGCTGGCCGAGGCCCCCGCCCGCACCGTGGCCCGGTCACAAGCCCCCGCCGCTCGTGCTAGAACCCTCCTCAACTCCGTGCTCCTCGCAGCGCCACAGTGTGATCTGTTTGCGTCTGGGATGGCATGTTTGATGACAGAGTGCAAGAGAATGCTAGAGATGAATGCCAGAGAAAGCACTATTCCTAGTTAACTAATTTAATTTAATTTATTAATAATTATAGTATGTTCTCTTTTTGACAATTTTACATTGATAATTACATTTTTATATAAATAACTACTTATTTTTTGACATTATTGACTATCTGTAATTAATTTATGGACATGAATTTATTTTATACTAATTTTACAATTTATTTTTAATGTACATTATTATTTAGGTATAATATTGTTCTGTATTTTAAAAATTTACAACGCCTTGGTTTTGTGAAAAAAACTGTAATGTTGTAAAACTGAAACTGAAATAAATAAATAAATAAATAAATAAATTCTAGTTGTTGGTGGTATTCTAATCCCGCCTGGTCTTGCCAACAAAACATACCTAAATGTTAACAGCATTGATGTGTTCCGGCATGAAGATAAGATAGCCAGGTCCCCATTTCGTTGGGAAATCTTGGGGGACCCGCTTCTATCTTCGGCATTATCGTCACTTGCTAAGATGATACCAAGGGCTTATCAACTGTGAATAAAAAACACCATTATCTCATTCATTTAATCACTAGCCGGCTTACTCACCGCCCTTCTTCAACCGCCTCCGTGGCGTAATGGACTTCGCATCAGGAGGTTGCGGGTTTGATTCCCGGCGGAGTCTAACCTTGTAAGACTCGGTTTGGTTGGTGGAAGGGCAGTTTCTAAGCCCGCCTGGCTAGCTACCACCATCTTGTCTAAGTGTTGACGCCAAACATCAATGATAACAGTAGTGAAGTGTTCCGGCTGGAAGATAAGATAACCAGCTCCCCATTGCGTTGGGGGATCTTGGCAAGCCCGCTTTAATCTTCGGCATAATCATCACTTACCATCAGGTGAGATGATGGTAAGGGCTTACCAATTGTGATAAATAAAACTCTTCTGCCATCAGTATGAAGTCGTGAACCACCCAGGGAACGGCAACATCCGCGACGCGATGTCTTCACCGTACATCAGAGGGATGGTGTTCATCTTCGCGGCGCAGTACTTCGTGGTGATGATGCTGTTTGAAACGTTGGTGCTGTTGACGGAGTACACGGGCATGGGGTTCTTCACCACATTCAGGATATCCGCTAGTATGGAGCTGCCGGCTGGTCTGATCGTCGCTTTGTTGGTTAATAAGTAAGTCGTTGTTAAATTACCAAGTTACCTGAAAACAAATGAATCTAATATCTATGAGCTGATAGACTTCAGCAGTTTTTCGAAATGGCTGAAATGTGATCCCACCAAAAACATCCTGTAAAAACTAGCCAAGTCTCGATTGAGCTGCTTGTTTTTCTATAAAAAGTAATGAAATCTCTAAGCAAAGCCAAGCCTAGTCTAGGGTTCTTTACTGCGATTTCTTTATTATTATGGTTAGATTCTATGTGACCTGCCGTTGAACATTCTTTATGCATATTTACTCCTTGAGACATCCAAGTCAACGGCCAAGTCACATAAAATCTAACCATAATAATAAAGAAATCGCAGTAAAGAACCCTAGACTAGGCTTGGCTTTGCTTAGAGATTTCATTACTTTTTATAGAAAAACAAGCAGCTCAATCGAGACTTGGCTAGTTTTTACAGGATGTTTTTGGTGGGATTTCACTTATTTTTGTAGAAAACTACATTGATTCATGAACTGCGCCTTAAAAACTAGTAAATCAAAAAGTTCGGTCCTGCGACTGCATAAATAACTTTGTATACCTATATATTTTATATGGGATTACAAAGTTATTTATGTAGTTTGTGTAACTAGAAAACTGAACCGAAATTGCAAAATGTTTGAGTTTTTCCTTGCTTTATACACTAAAGACTAATTGTATTCTAAATTTGAATCTTCTATGTCGGCTAGAAGTGCCTTGGAATTTTGATGATCTGTCAGTCAGTGAGTGACAAATTAGGAAACTTTGACTAGTTATAATTCTTAAAGTACTGGTTCAAATTGAATGAAATTTGCAATATACCGTGCTTATATGATGCCTGCTTGGGTACAGAAAATTCAGGCTTCTAGGTTTATCTACAACGAAGTTGTGGGGGGTCGAAAATGGCCTGAACTGCTTCGAGAAAAGGATGGTACGGCCGTGCCGCTTTTTTTTCTCGACTTGGCGGGGGCACTGCCGTGCCCCCAGATATTTTTACGTTTGCAACCCCATGGATCCGCCATTTTTTTGATTTCCATAAAACTGAATACTCAGAAAAATATACTCGTATATAGAGGAGAACTATAGAACATCCGGACATCCAGACAAACAAACGAAAGCACTTTTGTCCAAGCTGAAAGGGAGTAGCTTCGCGCTCGCTTAGCCATTTATTAAATTGGCCAAGTGTGATGTTGCGGACATCAAAATCCTCAACAAGGCAGTACAGCTGAAATAGCATTACATATAGAGCGAGATAGATGCGATGACCGAAATAGCGATAGGTTAGAGTTTTTTTATAAAATTTTAGGTTTTCTACCATTTTTCATAATTTGTTTTTGTAATAAATGGTTATGTTTTCATGTGTTTTACTTAGCTTATAAGACTAAGTATCAGGAAAAATAGGTATAAGACGAAATAGTATAGTATAGTAAGAAATGCAAGAATATAAGTTAGGCAAAATGCTAAAGTGTAAAAAAGTATGTAAATAGAATATTTTTTGTAAATAATTCCTTTTTTAAGTAAAGTGTAAAGATTTATTAGGAAAGAGTCTATTATGGTAGGAAATAACATAGGCTATCTAGAAAGTACTTGCTTATAATTGTCAGTAGCCTAAATTAACAGTTTTGTAACGAAATAGGACCCCATTATAGTTGAAATGTATGTAAAAATTAGGGTAAAACCGTAAGGGCTCTCCTTGCGGAATTGCTGAAACCTAAGGACCTCACGATCGATATTAAGTTCCGATCCAATCCTTCTTAGGAAATAAGGAAGTACAAGAAGAAAACAAGGAATAAAAAAAAAATAATAATACCGGTAAATTCCCTGAAGAGACACCCTGTGTTTTTCTGCGTTCCACCCCTGGTATGTAAGCTGGTTCAGTTTTTGGAAAATAGTGGTCTGTATTTAGCGGAAGCGGGTGGAGTATGGCGGTTCATCAAATACTATGTGTGTCCAGTCTATCATATATGCGGTAGGAGACTGGTTCTGCCCTAGAAAGATAGGAAAGAGAAAAGAAAAGAAAAACAGAACAGTGAAGAAGGAGAGGAACTCACCTGCAACACAAGACGAATCGGGACGTGAACACCGGTACCGGTTCCGATCTTCGTGATCCAGATGTAACTCCTTGTGGCACTTGAAAATAAGCACTTCGCGCGCGAGTTACAAAAATATAATTACGGCGTAAACATCCTCCCGGCCTTGATAATTCGTGGCATTATCAAAGAAAACGGTTACAAAAAACAAGTGATAAAATATTCTTACTACCTATACCTATGAAATATGCTAAGTCTAAGTAGTTTATAATTAATAAATTTATTGAGAAGGTAATGGGCAAAATTTTACGAAAGGACGTTTAAAAGAAGTATAGTCGCGGTCTTAACTATAGCAACACGAACTCTACTGTCTTCACCCGGCTAAACCTCCTGTATAATGCCTAACGGCCAGCGAAGCGAGCAAACATCATCTTGATATATCAATACGACAACCTACCTACACCTAGTTAAACGTTATCGCCATCAGTAAGCTATTTTTGTCTAACTTGTAAAGAATTAAAATATTCTAAACGCCATCTTTTCCAATAGTTACTAACCATCTGATCGAGAAGCTCTTTACGATGACGCAGAGTCTTCGTTTCCTCAGAAACAGGCGCGAGAGGTAGATACGTTAAAGGCATTATAAAATGTGCGGGAGTATGAGGCTCTGGATAGGGGTCCTCAGATAATATACAAAGCGGTTTGGAGTTTAATATCGTCTCGAAATAAAGCGTTTGAAAGCAGAGATAAAGATGTCGGACGAGAGATCTGCAGCTAATTCAACGTGAACTGCTTTGGTCGCTAAGCAGATAAATTAGCAAATGTAAGCCTTCTGACTTCTCTGTCCTGTCCTGCGAGTTCCAAAAATATAATTACGGCGTAAAAAACCCTCATTAGTTTCTGGTCCTTCGAGAGCCGGATCGCTGATAGCATGGTACAAAGGAGCCAAGCGGGGAAAGAAGACGGAAGATTGGTATTCCACGAACCCGAGAACGCGCAGGAGTCGCCATTGCAATAGGTGGTCGGGGTACCCCAGGAGGGGAGAGGAGTGGACACTCGCCCCGCCCCCCGCCATGATGCCCCGCACCTGCAGGAGGGGAGGGGTATGGAAAATCACCCCGCCCCCCTCCGCGACGCACCGCCCGCGCAGTCTACGACAAATTCACACCGTGGAAACAGATGGGACGTGCCCCGCTCCACGCGCCCCTCGCCGGTACATCTTCAAGAAGTATAGGATACGTTGGTCAAGACAGCTTTACTCTCATGCAGGGGATGGATAGACAAGCACCAGCCGCAGGCAACGTGATGGATGCAAGCATAAGAGCAAGGAAGAAGGCTCCTTCGGTCCGCTCACGGAGATAAACCGCCAGCGCTGCTGCTCACCTACAATATGAAGCCGAAGAACGTCTAATAAAGAGGAAGCAACTGGAAATGAATCAGAATTAATCAAGAAGAAGGCCGCAGACATGGCTGCATTAGAAGATGATAACAGTCAGTAAGAAGTAGGACCATCTGAACAGGTGGATCAGTGAGTTAGCGAATGGCTGTAGTAGAATGTACAAGAAGGAAGGTGACGACCAGTTAAGACCATCGAAACCCCTAGTCAGCCTGCCGCTGAAACAAGTCGAGTGGAGTTAAGAGAAATAAGGACACCCGGAAGATTCAAGAGTTATTACAACCTTCCAGAAACCGAAGAGCATCAGAAATATCAAAAAGAACGCCTGCAAACACCTGCAAGATCACGCAGTCGGGGCATCGAGCAACTAGCAGAGGCACTGGATAAATTAATGAAGAACCGTCCCCCACAACCTCAAGCTTCGGATCTGCCACTATTCTCCGGGTCTAAATTTGATTGGATACAGTTCGAAGCAGCAATGAAGAAGACTACAGCGCTATACAAGTTCACACCTTTGGAGAACCTGGCCCGTCTTCGGAACTGCTTGCGAGAGAGGCAAAGGAAGTCCTAACACCACTGCTAAACTCACCAATACATTCAGATATGGTGATGAAGACCTTGGAAGACCAGAAGTATTGGTGGATCGCATTGTCGACGAGCTCAAGCGCCTGCCTCGACCAGGAGCAACAGCAAGTGAGTTGAAAGCCTGCGCTATCAAGGTGCAGAATACCGTCACCTTGCTGCAACAGCTGAAGAAGGGCTATCTGTTCAACCCACTACTGAAGAGATAAATTTTAAAGAAGCTCAGCCCACATCAAGGAGCGCAGTGGTACGATTATGTTGAAGACAACCAAGACGACCATGCATTAGAAATATTCTTGCTTTCTGCATTCCTGATGAAAAAAGCCGACCGAAGTATGAAATATGAAGTATGGTTTTGCTACGATGTCAACTAGAAGGAAAGAAGCGGTACCACCTGGAAATCTCTAGCGATGAAGGCGAAAAGACCAGTATTCGCATTCACGACAGAAGGAACAGAACAGCAGAAGACTGGTGGCAATGAGTAGATGTTTCATACGTTTTGTGTTATGTATGTATTTATTTGTATGTGAATGCCACAACACCTTCTCTCCAATTCAAGAGGCGCTACTTTTCTATTGCTTGAGATACCGTGGACGGCCAGCACTTAAAAACACATATATTTACAGTCCGATAACTCAAGAAGTCAGTTATAGGTATATAGTCAAATCTTTGTTAGACTAAGTACAAATTCACAGAGCAAATCAATAACTGTGGACACAAAGCACGCGGTATGTCTGTATTCAAATGAAATTCTAACGTTCGTTTTCACACAACGCCTATACTAAAGCTATTGTCTGAATTCAGTAGGTAGGGCTTACAGACACTCCCATAAGTACTTAATGTACGTGTCTGGAGTCTCAGCAAGTAAGGCTTGCAAATAAAGACTCACAAATTTGACGGTGGCACAAACAATAGCTCGCTAAAACACACCGTAGTGATTTTCACGTGCCCCGGGGTCCACGGCCTTGGTTGTTCGCTACTAAGGACCCACAAAATTACCGCGAAGCCCGCGGCACCTGCCGCGTCCAAAGGCTTACAGTTAGACTCACTGGAGCTACGATGGCGTGCGTTGCTCGCAAAGGCTCGATTTGTGACTGGTGCGGGCGAGGCTTAGCGTGTTGCTGATCAGGAAAGAGCTGGTCACGCGAACCAAGAACGAGTTGTCAACGACTTGCGGCAGAGATATTGGATTTCAAGTTGAGATCACTAAACGAGACGTAGCAAGCAAATGTATCCTGCGAGTAAAGGAAGATAAAGAAGGAGATTTTGCTGCCGAACTACGACCAGTCTGCGTCGAGGGGAGAATGTTGCGATAACTAAATCCTCAACAACGCAGTACAGCTGAAACAACATTACATGAAGAGCAAGATAGATGTGATGACCGAAATAGCAATAGGTTAGAGTAGGATAGAAATAGTTTTTTATAAAATCTTACGTTTTAACCCTTTTTCATAAGTTATTTTTATAATGAATGGTTATGTTTTCATGTGTTTTACTTAGCTAATAAGATTACGTATCAGAACAAATAGGTATTCTAGTAAGATATGCTAGGATACGCATGCTATGCTATGCTATGAATCCGCGCGGTCGACTAAGGCCCGATCTCCCTAATTTACTTAGCTGTGATAGTTTTTCTTTTATTTATTTTTTCAGATGTCTAAAATAGCGGTTAAGGCGGATGGGGGAGAGGACACTTGGCTGTGTGGTACTATATGAGCATCAAACAGCGAAATGAGCATCTACCCATATGTTAAATGACTAGCACTTTGGTACTTACTTGATAATACCGTCGCTGGGGTACGGGTCTCTTCTCAAACAAGGGATGATCAGTCCGTACTACACGCACGGGGACCAGGTCCGGGTCGGTGGAGGTTGCAGGGCTAGTGGCGATCCCCACTGTCGGAAGTTTTTCACGCCACCTTTATAGGTATCCGACACGGCTTAGCGACTGCCATCTAGTGATAGCAACCAGCACCAACGGCTTTGCGTGGCTTGCGCAGAAACGGTGGAGACAAATGCTACTAACAGTCAAACCTATCCATTTAATGATCACGCTTCAAGTCAATTAAGTTGTGTGATCGAGCCAATCACTCAAGTTGCAGTGAGCTTCGACCGCTACTACCTACTTAATATAACAATTTGGTAGTGACCGTTGTTACTTCCCCTACTATAAGTATGGAAGACACCTGATATACCATGCCATCTCAACTCAAGTGATGCTACTGATGGTGAAGGTAGCAAGAAACCCCAACACAATGGGACACGTCCATCTACATCTGATACCACTTTGAAAGGACTATCTGCATGGTTAACTAAACCTTTTGAAACTGAAACTGAATCCTTTCTAACAGACGTGTTGATGACACCTTGTTGCTCCTCCAGGATCGGCAGACGACTCTTAACGCAAGTCCCGATGATAATTGCGGGGGTCCTCATCTTGCTTGCCGTCGGTTCTACGAAAGGTACCTAGCCATAATGCCGTCGTAATAATGTTCTATTTAAAAAAAAACAAATACAGGTAAGTTTGGATTGACTTATATTTTATACCTACCTCAATAATACAATCAACGCAAGCCGTAATGATAGGTTCATACTTGTGATAAAAAAATGATTACGATAGGGTTTGCGACCTCGGCTATTACCCCAGATGAAGGAAAGAATTAAGGCTATGATTTCAGGAGGGATACTCTTGTTTTTATACTTTTCCGTATATTCGAATTTTATATTCTTATTTACTTATTTTTTATTTACATTTTTTTTTTGCTCTGAGTACAACGCCACCCCACCTAGCTACCCGCGGCCTCGTGTCGTGTTGCTTGATTGTAGCGCGCGTACGTGGAGCCGTATCCTATAGTATCGCTTGGGAGACCATTAGCTAAGAAATTAAAAACAATTTTATATGTAATATTTAGAATGTGTTCGTGTTTTTTTTTGATATCAAATATGATGTGAACATTAAAAAAAATGTTTTAAATCCGCCATGTTGATTTTTGAGGGTTCCGAGGTAGACAAGGAATTTTTGTAGTTTCGCCATATCTATCTGTCTGTCTGTCTTCTCGCGGCTTAGCTCAGAAAATATGAGTACTAGAAAGCTGTTATTTGGCATGGGTATACATAATAATCACGTGGTACAAAGTCTCAAGTGGTCAAAAGCGTCGGTGGCTCAACCGGTAACGACTCGGTCCATCTAACCAGAGGTATCGGGTTCAAATCTGGACGGCCAATGTACCAATGAGTTTTTCAAAAACTTACGTACATATACTTACCGATTGCTTTAACGGTGAAGGAAAACATCGTGAGGAAACCTGCCCACGCCTGCGAAGAAACTCGAAGGTTGTGTGTGAAGTCGACCAACCCGCACTGGGCCCGCGTGGTCGACTAAGGCCTAATCGCCCTGATTCAGGGTAGGCTCGAGCCCCTCGGTGGGGACGTATATGAGCTGTAATGATGATGACAAAGTCTTGAAAAAAAAATTTTTAAGGGTAGGCCTACATGCAAAAGGAAGTGAATATTTTTCATTGACGTACCCTAGCGAGTGGGGTATCGTTAAATAGGTCTTTTAAAACTACTGAGGGTATGTTAAAACTAGTTAACGATTCAGAGATCCGTTTGCAAAATGTTTTTATTAGAGTCAAGTGTCCCCGAGTCAAGTGTACCAGCTAAACCGCTATTTCAGGACATCTGAAACTAATTGTAAAGAGTAGGACATTAATCAATTTCAAAGGAAAACTATCACGGCTAAATAGGCTTTCTAAGTTTCAGGTGGATTTGTAAAAAGTTCATAGATTCCATACAAAATGTTCTATTACCAACTGCAAATATAATTTTGTTTGTTAAAATACACATTTATTTTATGAAAAAACTACGGAACCCTACTTTGCCCAAGTTCGAGTCGCACTTGTCCAATTTTTTTAATGCTTGTCCTTTTTTTATCCTATGACACGCGATGATGATGGCACTGATGGCATTGATCCAAAGACACCACATTTGTCAAGATCTGATAGGTGGTTTAGGAAATACTGTCAAAAATATAACCCTACTTTTTTCGTAGTCGGGTAAAATAAACAGCTGGCTCGGATTAAAAATATAAAAAAAACATTATTATTGAAAATTAAAATGAAAGAGTCGCCACTACGCCGCTAAAATGATGACGCCCTATTATTCACTTTGTCCAGGAACAGGCCTGACCACGGTGACGACGGTGGCGCGCTTCGCGGCGGCGATGGCGCGCAACACGCTTTACCTGTGGGCGGCGGAGGCCATGCCAACAGGCGCGCGCGCAGCGGGCTCTGCCATTGCGCACGCCGGTGGCCATCTTGGGTGCACCTTGGCACCTATTTTTGCTCATCAGGTATCTACATAATCAAAGACCTAAGAGTATATTTATAATAACATAAAGGTGTGGTGACACTTTAAGGTGGGCTTGTCTCATCAAACTGAACAACTTTTGTTTTGCAACTTTGCTGAAATCGCAATTTTTTTTTAATTTGTTGTACAAATCCGTCAGCTGATTAAACGGTTTTGTATGAAAAATTCAATAAAAATTTCGCGATTTTAGTAAAGTTGCAGAAAAAAAGTTGCTCCGTTTGATAAGTACAAGCCCACCCTAAAGTATCACCACACCTTTATGTTACACCCTGTATAGAGTGTTACGGTAAAAGAAAATAGGTTCTTACCAGTAACAAAATATTAATTTATTAAAGAAATAAACGCTGGGTCTGGTCAGTTCTTTTAAGAGGTGCTCTTGAAATGCGCAGACCGGCACTCCCCTGACGTCTAGATGCAGTATCGACTCCCGAAGGCGGCAGCGAGGCCATCAAAATGAAGTACAGCAGTACGGCAGCAGCTGTTCAGAAGAGCTGGTCTAGGTTTTGATCAGAAGAGCTTCCTCAAATCTCGGTCTTTGATTTTCAAATATTAAAAGGTGCTTGATTGAACCTGGAATCAAGAACCGCGTATTAGGGCGCGAAAGACTCCATATATATATACACAAGGTCGCCTGCCACAACGTCAAGCGCAAAAAGAGGATGGGTACCAAAGCTTGAATGTGGCGGTATTACTTTTCTATTAAGTTCAGAGGCGGAAAAATAAATAATTATACTAACAAAAGGAAGGTGTAGGTAGGTAAGTGCCAAGGATAATGCAATGACGCAACAAGTGAGCGTCCTTTTTAAAAAAAGGTAACAGATAAAACTTTCTATTTTTAATCATAAAATAACTCGTAAGTTATGATTGGCAAAAGTACAAATAGGTTAGCAAAACGTAGCAATGAATCTAGTATTATAAAATAATAGAATCACATAATATGTAGGTACTAAACAATTGCAATAGCTACGGCAAGAAAAGTTTATAAATAAATAAATATCCACACTTACCCAAGAGAGGAGACCACTAACACAATATAATTAAGTAACAATTAAGAGTTATTTTCACAATAAATATGTATTAAAAATAAATAAAAAATGGTTTATTTCGGATAACTGAAAGATCCATAGCATGAGTAAAGCTTATAGTAGGTTAGTAACAATAATAAGAGGACGAAACAAAAAAAATGTAATTATACAGATATATACAATCCGCATGTCCAGACTGATCAGGAAGAAAAGCTTGTTTCCGTGATCACTCTCCGCACTAGACACCTCCATAGGGGCGATGTATATCTGTCTGCTATAGTATTTAGGATGCTGTTGGGACTGTGCCGCATTCTGCTTATCAGTTAGTTTTTTGCGAAAGATCGTTGCAAAATCATCAGTTTGGTACTTCGCAAACACTACAAAATCGGGGCAATCCCATCATCGTCCTAAATAATATATTATCCAACGCAGGGTGTCTAGCGATTTTTTGGTATACTTGACCCACAGATTCCCCGTGTACAAACTCTGGCAGTATGCTTTAAAAAGCATAACTTTAATTTCCTCAGTAGAACGGGAAATCTACAAGTCAGCATGTTACCTCTAACCGCCAGAGCCCTACGCTCCCTTTCAATATCGTCATCGTCTTGCGGTCATCGGCAATGATATGCCCCAGATATTTAAATTTAGTAACACGCTTGACGTTCATGCCATTGAGGGTAATATTCATAGTGTAATCTGGCCATTTACCGGCTACCCCAAAGACCTTGTATTCAGTTTTTTTCTACATTACACTTGCATAAGTCTCACATACTCTCCACATCTGTTGAAGACCCCCATCGTAAAGTATTAGGTTAGCTATTTGCGAATTATGAGCGACGAGAGATAATGTTTTGTCGAATTGCAACAGCTGAAGTGAATTGAAGATTGGAGAGCCAGATCAGATCCGAGGGCGAAACCCAGTAGAAGACCGGCCTCCGGTAAAGCACGATAAGGATGAGGGCTTGTCGATATAGTCGTGACGTCATTTTGTAACAATTACAAATAATGTTCGTTGTGAACTTTGTTACAGCAAAATAACGCTAGAAGAGGCTCAATGTCTTTTCACGGTTTGAAGAAGAAGCAGAGTCAAGTAGGTAACAGATTCAAAGACGTGGGTGAGAAAATCAAACTGTATGAAAATTTAACTATGTCTGTCTCACTCTCACTTCAACCACCCATGAGAGGAGTATGACGTACAGTCGTACAGCATACTCAACCATAAAGTCATTTACTAGATTTAGAATTTCCCTCTGGAGATATTTAAAAAATTTGGTACTTTGTAAGGATAGAGGTGGTGGCCGAGTAGAGCTTATACGGATGGGCTCACCCCCACCCTGCATCATTGAATGGGATTACTTAGTTGGAGCTTATTTAGTTGGTGGTATTATGAAGTGTAGATTGACACGTTGGTCTTAAATTTCAATTGTTTTGCTGCAGCATGTCACAAAATCAAATAAAATTATAAAGGACTCATTACCTAACTAGGGCTTTGACAAATGTATTCCACCAAAAAGTGTATAAGTGGATTTCTAATAGAAATCGTTTAGAGTAGCTAGCTTTGTGTGTAGGGGAATTTCCGCAAATTTATTACAGGTTGGTAAGCCCGTTTCCTTCTTCGGCATCATCGTCACTTACCATCAGGTAAGATAATGCCAAATTAAAAAAACCTTTAGCGAAAGTGTGTGCAGTACTTATACAAATGTTGCCAACACCAGGACTTCTGCAGAAAGTGGATCCCCAGCAGGTTAGACAATCAGTAGAGTTAAAGGAGTTGTATAATAGTTCGGTTAGAGCGGTCTAATCACTGAAAGCACTTTTCTTATTATTAATAACGTCGCGATGACTTCTCCCCAGGTGGGCAACAACGACCGGGCCTGGGTTCTCATCTTCCCGGGCGTTCTTACGCTCCTGGCCGCCATGTTTGTCTGCGTCCTGCCGGAAACCAAGCACAAGTCGTTACCACAGAAGATATCCATCTCCAAGAAACGATTTAAGCAGTCCTACCAAAGATTTAGGTGAGAATTGGAACTTTACTATTTATCTTTTTTAAATATACGACTATAAAGGGAAAATAGACTGACAATGCACAGCCGAAACCACTATACGGATAGGGCTGAAATTTGGCATAGAGATAGCAATAATGACACAGGCATCCGCTTGTAACGAAAATTCCAACGGGAACGCCAAAAAACGAGAACTGCTCGGGTGAAGTCGCGGGCACCCACTAGTTGTCAGATATATGCAGTAGATCGATCTTCTTCATCGATATAGTTCCTGTAATTGTTTAGCAAGTGATCCATTCTAGTGACAGAAAAGTATAAAGTAAAGATTACATTGCTGTTAACACTGATGTTTGGCGGCAAGACTTAGATAAGATGGTGGTTAATAGACTACCACACACAGAATGCCCTACCACCAACCAAGCCGAGTCTTACAAAGCTGACCGAGCCGGGAATCGAACCCGCGACCTCCTGGTGTGAAGCGAATGGACTAACCATTACGCCACGGAGGCGGTTAAAATGAATTCATGAAATTAAACAACTATATTAAGTCATACTAATTTCACATCATCTGGCTAGCTAACTTTACTATACGTTGTATTGCCAATTTCTCCGTTTTTGAGCAGCGCTTTAACTTCTCAGGTATGATATAATTTAATTTCTAGAAAGCTGCTCACGTGGCAAGGCATCCTAGACACTGCTCGGCTGAGGAACAAGAAACAGTAAGTACTTATTTTGAAGACATGCAGGTTGGACGATGTACTGGATGTTAGGTATAAAACCCGACTATGGAAAAGTATGTATAATATAATAGTTTCCCGTCTGAAATCAGATCCTTTATTTTTCCCTTCATCTGCCTTAATAATATATACTTATGATAAAAATTTGATAACGATAGAGCTTGCGACCACGGCTATTACCTCAGCCTGTGATTTCAAGCGGGAAGCTCTTGTTTTCATACTTTTCCTAGTTGGGTTTTGGTTTTTCTAACTCTTTTTTTATTTCCATATTTTTTGTGTTCTAAGTACAACGCCACCCCACCTCGCTACCCGCGCGCCGCGGCCGCGTGCCGTGTCGCTCGATTGTAGCGCGCGTACATTGAGCCGTCTCATAATATCGCTTGTGAGACTATTTGCTAACAAATTAAAAACATTTGTATACGTGCTCGTTAAGACCTTTCTTTCGAATACCAAACATTTTGGGTTGTGTCATCCACCTATAAAATCCGCCATGTTGATTTTTTTAAAGATACAATATATCCTATGATACGTGGAGTTATGGCACGAATCCAAAAACTCCACATTTGTCAAGATCGGTTAAGTGGTTTAGGAAATACGAGGGAACAGATGAACATGCATACATACATACATAAACTGTCAAAAACATTAGCCGCCTTTTTTCGTATTCGGGTAAAAATAGAAGACATGTCATGTTTGACTTCTACTCGTGAAACTGAAAAAGTTTTGTGCTTTAACTTGCTGAAAACTCAAAAAGAAATCGATTGCATATAAATCGATCAGTTGATTGCCGCTCTTGTATTTTACGATGTCGTGAAATACGTGAAACAGAATGTGTTCAGTTTCATAAGAAGAAGCCCCTGCGTGTTCTATTTTACCCCGAATCAATAAAATAACGCTTTTAATATTTAGTATATTTACAAAACTTTGAGAGATGATGCGTCGCCAGCTTGTCTACAGGACCGGAGAACGCTATAAGGTTGCTGCTGCGATCAGTTCGCTGACGCCGTAGATCTGACTAATAACAATGCAATAACAAAGCATTACATATGAAGCTCGCAGGCTATGTGGGCACAGTGTTTGTAAATTCATAGAACCACAAAGTTTATATAATATCTCCATCATCATATCGGCCGAAAGACGTCCACTTCTAGAAAAGGCCTCCCCTAAAGATTTCCACGACGACCCGTCCTACGCTCTTCGCATGCAGCGGCTTTTCGCGACCTTCACCAGTTCATCAGCCCTTCGAGTGGGGGGCCTGCCTACACTACATCTTCTGATGCGCGGTCACCTCTTGAGAACTTTACTACCCCAACGGTCATCTGTTCTACGAGCTGAGTGCTCGGTCCAATGCCACTTAATTTAATCGATTCTGTGAGCTATGTTTTTTACTTTGCTTCTCTCACGTATTTCCTCATTTCTGATGATATCTAAGATAATAATATCTCCAGAAGAAAATTGTAAGAAACTTTGCGTAACCGAAACTACTAAATAAATGTTAACAAATGAGGTTTCTATCTGTGGGCGGCTCCTTAAGATATAATATTAGGTAAAGTTCAACAGTAAAGTTTGTCTTTTGTCCTACATCATATCAGCTTATTTTCGAGCTGACCGAGGGGCTCCAGCCTAACCTTAATTAGAGCGATCGGGCCTTAGTCGACCACGCGGCTCAGTGCGGGTTGGTCGACTTCACACACATCCTTCTAGCTTTTTTGCAGGCGTGTGCAGGTTTCCTCACGATGGTTTTCTAACAACCTGCAAAAATTCAGACAGAAATGACCTTGCGAATAAAGCCCGTAGCGCCGAGAATCTAGGTTTTGCAAGTTTAACAAACATTTTAGTAGGTCGACAAGGATCTGCGCTGCGTGTAGTTTCGTGGGGGGAAATGGGTTTCCTTTTCTACCTACCTAGTAGCGTTATCCAGCAACGCCAGGGTTCACTTTCCAACTGATCTCTACTTTGGCCAATCTTCTGCGTCATCTTTAGTAAGATCAAAGTGTTATCGTGAACAAACATCCCCACTGATGGGGCACGGGCGTCTCTTCCCACACTTGGGAAAGTAAGCTCCACACACGACCCGGGGCCAAGTCCGGGTTGGTGAAGTTTGTACAACTAAAACTAACAGAAATTTTTAAGCCGCCTATAAAGCATCTGATACGGCTTAACGGCTGCCACATAGTGATAGCAACCGGATCGAACAGCTTCACTTACTCCGCTTAGCACAGAAACGGTCGAAAAAAATGACAATAACAATCAAACCTATTCAGGTAATGACCGTGTTTCAGGTCAGTTAACAAAAGAAAGAGAGAGTCGACCTAACCACGCCAGTTGATTCAGCTATGAACGCTTCCGCAGTGAGCTACAACTTATTCATAGCATAGCGCTATCGGTATAACTATTATTTTACTTTCACAGACATAAAGAGAGGGACCAGTACACTCAGCCACTGACACAGAACCCCTCCCCGCACGCTGCATACGGAGACTCCCCTTCACCCCCGCGTGACCCTCTGCGACACGCCATGCCGCGCCAGTGGCGCACCAGTGACGGCATTATCTGACTTCAACCAAAAAGTTTATTATGCCAGTGTCGGCGTCCAGTGCCATCGCCCGGAAATATACAGGATACAGGCCAGCGGAAGCATCACAACGGTGTCACCTACAAAATTACTCCTAGGCTAGCAATGGCATCTAGACGTAGTAACTAATTAGTAATCTGTGTCTAGACTCACATCATCATTTAAGGTCAATATGGCATTTAATTCGTCATCAAACGTCTACCGAAATTATGGTATGAAACTGCACAAAAAGTCACGCCGAAATTTTATCCACGCTTTCAGTAGCATCAGGCGTCGTCCTGAACCGTACAGGCTGGCAACAGCATATAATATGATGAAGATACCTAGAGACGAGCCATGTGAAGTCACTCTAACCAACCTCCTCCTATCTAACCGGCAAACTGGTTTTAGCAAAAAAATGTGAAAACTCTAAGAATCCCAAAAAATGTGAAATGCCGGTTCTTTTTTTACTAAAAATCATATTGTGAATCGTTACCAGTTTTGTTTTCTTAATAAAAAGAAAATTATACTCACAAACCTTTCTTTTATTTAACCACCAGATTAAGATATCAAACTTACCAATGTATCAAAATATGTAGCATTTTAGGAAAAAGTACCTCACGTCATTGTGTGTGAAGAACATATTGAAAAAGATAGATAGATGTTTATGACAAATTAATGTACATAATTTATTGAAATTCAACACTGCTCAAAAATATTTGAACACCTCGCCCGCTACGATATATCTGATGGCGACTGTACAACTACAGCCTGTTCCCCATTGCGTTAGGAGCCCTGAGTTTGTAAGCAAGTGACATTTGAGTGAGTTTCTTTGCGTGACACTAAGGTAATTTTTCGGTTGGAGTGCACTTAACCATACTAAAAACTTTCCAGACCTCAAAAAAAAAATCTTGAGTTGAGCGAGCGAATCCAAACCAATCCCATAAGTTCAACTGGTAGGACTATTCTGTAAGACTACAAATATAGCGCACTGTAAAGTTGTTCGCCCGCCAGTGCGCCTGTAGATTAATACCTAAATTTCCAACTTTTCGAAGTCCATAATAATATCCGTTTATGACTACAGCCTTATAGGTCAACAAACGGACGGGCATTCGCCTTTTTACCCGATACAATGTGTATGATTCGCGCACAATACATCACCTAGCACCTGTATGACACAAAATAATTTGTATGAAAAATTTTGACAATCAGTGCATTTTTCAGGGCGTGAAGATAGATTTTTTTAGTATTTTTTTTATATTAAATTTAAAAAATTCCCTTGACGAAATGCAGAGTAAAACGTAGTCTTTATTTATAACCACAGAATTTTAAAATTTCGCGCTCCTTGGCTTGCTTTTTTAAGTACCTACTCTTCTATCTCTCATCTTGCCCCCCTGGCTGGCAATGCCCTTGCCCAGGCGTATTACATGAAGGGCTGTTCACACCACTTGTGTGGGGCCGGGCGTTATGTGCATTTAAACCATATTGAATATCGAAGAATATCGTTTACTTTGAATTTTTTACTGTCAATAATCAAAGATCTCACAGCGACGGTCAGATTGCTACGAGCCATTAGAACCTGATGAAACACTGGCCCACACGAGTACCTACAGAACCTCCACCGTATGGGACTTTTTCTTCGAAACATGTTTGTGTAAATGTAACGTAACTTAACGTTCTCCTGGTCGTCTGTAAACTCATCGTCTCGCGGCATGACTATCGAAATTGAATCGAGGAGATAACTCTGCCCCATTCGTTCTCAGCCTATCTGTTGTACTCATTCTCGGGCAAACCTATCTTATATAACTTTATGATCCTGTTCGAGTTTTTCTGTCCACTCACTGATTCTTCGTCCCCCGGGTCTACCAAAGCTGTTGCTGGATTGCAACTCTCGTCAGATGTCGATTTCTTAACATCGTTGTCACAGTGAATCGATCTTCTCGGGCCGTTATGCACCTCGGCTTGCTATTGCTAGGTCTTCTTAGGTTAAGTCCAGTGTCCCTAAACCTCCAAGTAGTTGTTACACAGTAGAATGTCTTATTCTGGGCAAGGCCGTATCAAAGGCGGTAAGGGGGAGTGAGGGGGGAGGGGAACAGGGGCACGTGGAAATGGTTCAAATATGGTCTCTAGTTTATAAATATCGGAAAACATGTTGAAAAATTACAAAAAATTGCTAAGTCTGTCTTTATTTGGCAGATCTGCCTCGATTACCTCGGCGATGAACGCCGAAGATGTGCTGGATATCTTCAGCAGCAGGGGTGTCGACAGAGGGGGCGATATGGGTGTCGTATCGCCCCCAAAATTTTCTTTGGCGCGATTTGTACTTAGGTTACTAGATAAATTTTGCAAAACGACTTTATTTTTTACAATCGTTCAAAGTGATTTCCGTTACAGTTAATACATTTAGTTATGCGTAAAAACCAATCATCAAAAATATCTATCCATTTGTTTTCTGGAAGTACAGCACACTCATGATCCCGAGCTCTCAAAAGTTCCTCGTCGCTGGTAAATATCCGCCCTTTCAGCTTATATTTGATAATAGGAAATAAAGCAAAATCACAAGGGGCTAGGTCGGGGCTGCATGGTGGATGCTCAACCATTTTTATCCTAGTAATTGTCAAAAAATTCACTGTGAGAGCTGCTCGATGTGCCGGTGCGTTAACATGGTGAAAATGCCAAGTACCGAGTCTGGAGTTGGGACGCATTTCCTTAAGTTTATCAAGCACCTGAGGTAAACATTCATTAGTGTACCAGTTAGCTATTATAGTACGCTGACTGTCCAGAACTACTCGATCGATTATACCACGGCTAGTAAAAAATACAGCTATCATCTTCTTTTTAACAGATTTTGATTTGCGGGGTTGTGTTGGCGTAGGCTCATTTTTAAAGAGCCAAACTTAATTTTTACTTTTAGATTGCACATCATAATAATATAGCCAAGTTTCAACACAAGTGACGATGCTGTTAACATAAGCACTTGAACCGTTTTCAATTTTTTTTAACATTTTTTTATACCATTATAATACACGACAGTCCTTTTGCTCCTCCGTTAGGTCGTGAGGTACCCATAGAGTGCAAATTTTTCTTACTCCAAGAATTTCGTGCAAAATTTTGTGAAAACTTGGTGCACTGATGCCCAGGGCTTCTTTTATTTGCCAATAGGTCATTCGACGATCAACTCTTAACATTTATTCTATTTTGGCAACGTTATCTGGAGTACACACGTCACTGGGTCGTCCCGATCTTGGTGCATCAGAAACTTTGAAATTTCCACGTTTAAACTCACAATACCAACGGTAAACAGTCGTACGATGAGGGCAGTTTTGTTTGAATACAGATTGCATTTCCTTGAGACAGTCATCTAACGACAGACCCCTCTCAAAGTTGTAACGAATTACAACTCGTAAGTCGTCTCTAGACCACGCCAACATCTTTAAATATTAAATCTATTTTTTTAATAAAAAAATAATAAAAAAAGAAAGCTTTTTCCCGCCAAACTTTGTCTATGGAAATATAGTTTTAAAATATATATATGATATGCCACCTCTTTGTTTCATATTTGTGTATTGCAAAACTTATCTAGTAACCTATGAATTTAACATTTCCTATCAGAATTATGATTGTGCATGATTTTGCGCTCACTTCGCTCGCGTAAAAGTTATAGACACTGGACAAATAACACTTTTGGCCAAACGCACGCTTGACTGACCGCCCCGAAGCCTTTGTCGTTACATATGATCATATTAAATAACAAAACTGCTCTCCAGGTCACTTACCTCAGGATTGAACAAAGTTTCATACCTACAGGACTGCCATAGCATCCGTGTCATTTCCACTAAAGGCTGTTTTTCATATGCGTGTGTGCCCTTTATAGGACACTAGTCACCCCCTGTAATAGTGTAAAATGTGACACTAAACGTGAACTTCATAAATAGAAGTATAGAAGTAAGAAGTCTTCTTACTATTGAACTATGACTGCGATAACATTTAATTTTGTGTCAGATATAATACGTAGAAGTTCGAACGCTATAGCATCCGCGTCACAGTAAGGGAGAAAAATCGGAAGCAATAGCGTTTTCGTCCATGAGCGTGTTAAGCTTATTTTTTTATATATTTTTCGTATTCTATACAAGATGCAGATTAACCCTTAATCAAATAAAAGTAACATACATATGTTAGCTATGTTTTGTAAATTTCAACTTTTCTGCAATTTTATCACAAGCAAAACAAGAGGTGACGTAATCGCGTCATCACGCGATTACCTCACTTGTTTACGCCACAGTATAAATAGACAGACTGCGCAGGCAGACGGCCATTCGAGTGTGAGTCTTAAAAATGTAAGGACGCCCTGCTGCCCGTATAAATATCTTAAAATTGTGAGTACCTACCTATTTTGCTTATTTTAGTTACTTTTACGTACCTGAGCTATATTGTGTTGGTTTTATCTAATTTAAATAAGGTTGTAATTGAGTTAGAATTACTGTCTACCTAATTAAATTAAACTATTATTTTACTATACCACTGTTGTTGATATTTATTACAAATCCTCCCCTACAACGTAAGCTAGAAATACCTAATTAGCTCGATTATCCTACATATCAGAAGCGGGATGCAGTTAACCTGTTGTCGGCTTTTAAATCAATTTTTTTGTAAAACTTTGTGCATTAACATGATGCAGTGACCTTATTGACTGTGACGTTGAAGTATTATAATATATGTTTACCTTTTTAAAACATTTAGTTTTATATACAAAGACACATGTTAGAAATACGCTCAGTTTGTACATTATACCCTTTGTTGAGAACAGATTATCTGCGTATATTTTTCTTGCTCAGGTAATATGGACAGCCTTTTCCATACACCGGAATGGCGAGCAAAATTTTAAGCGGCGTCGAGCAAACAGTTGTGAGGGAGCGGCCTCCAAGCATCGTTGATCGGCGGTCCCGCAGCCGCCGGAATCAGTGCGCTCGCTGGACATGGAGTGGCGGTCACGCAGCCACATGAATCGGCGTTTACGCAGTAGGCAGCTAGCGGGTCGGTGAGGTAACCAGCGAGGCAGTCGGCGAGCTGGCGTGGCAGTCAGCGGGCCGGCGATACAGTCAGCGAGGCAGACAGCGAGCCAGCGTGGCAGCCAGCGCGCCAGCGGGTCGCCGAGGCAGCCGGCGAGCTCTCGTGGCAGCCACCGGGCCGGCAAGACACCCAACGAGCCAGCGAGGCAGCGAGACAGCCAACGCGCCGGCGGGACAGCCAGTGAACCAGCGAGTCAACTAGCCAGTCAGCGGAAGCTGCGTTCACCGAATCGGTTCTGTCAACATGCGAACCTTGGCGCCACGCGGTACTCTGCTAGGTTTTCTACTTTGGCACTGGAGATTGCAACGCTCGCAAGTCTCCGACATGCACAGAATATTACACTTGGAAAGTAAGTACACACTGCGTCATCATTGGGTATTTGCAAGCCATAATACTTTCGCTCACTGATAACTTCCTTTTAAATTTATTTTTTACTACAAATTTGAGTGTGTTTGACTACATCTCACCTGATGGTAAGTGACGATGTAGTCGAGGATGGTACATGCAAACTCAAATAACGCCTATTCTCTCTCTCCTTAAAGATCCCTAAATCGAAAAACACAGATGCAGGCAAGGAGTTCCACTCAATCGCTGCCCGTTAAATAAATGAATGTTGTTGTTTCTTGTTGGTGGTTCAATGAATGAATGAATGAATGAATGATTTATTTATTGTATTGCTTAAGTACACAAACAAAATAAAAAAAAGGAGAAGAGAAGATGAACAAAAAAAAAAATCAATCCCTCGTTACGTAAACGTGCCATCCAGCGGCGTCGCTCCACGTCCCGCTCGCGATCTGAGCTCCCTTGTCCATAGAGCCCCTACAACCTGGTTACAATAGCATACAACCTGCTGCTGTGACATCATTATTACTTATGTATGTCATTATTTTGTCACCATACCCGAGGAACCAAGAAACTGGCAGCACCAGGAATCATCCTCAAATCTAAAATCGTTTTTGTGCTGCTGTGTGACCTCCTTGTAAGATATCTGCCACGTAGTCACCTGACGGTTAGGGTTATACAGCTAAACATCACCCTGTCTCAGTCTAATATATGTGATATCCCATATCTTTCCTTTGCTGGCTACTGCTAAGTTAGAATGTGTTCAACAAATGGGTTCAACGTGTCGAAATAGTCTATTCCTTCTTTCTGAGTGTATCCCTCCAACTTTGAATATGTCGAGAATTCACCTGCATTAGTTTTGGCCCTATAGACCCATTTACAGGAGATTGACTTTTGACCTTTGACGTCTGCCAAGGTCCAGGTCTTTGTTTCAATCAGGAACGTAATCTCGCTACCCATAGCTTTGTATTGTTGTTGATCTCGTTACCCGTAATTTTGTATTGTGTTATTCATTATTTATATTAGTTTTGCTACAATTTTTGGAACAGTACACAAAGAAAACGTTTGCTTTAATACAAAACTGACTTAAAACAATAGATTAGTGCTAAAGTAGTACATTTTACGGGACCAGATAAATTGTTAGTTAATTTAAGAACGTTAAAACTACAAAATGGGGTGATAATTTAAGACTTAGGTTGGATCACAAAGCTTTAGAAACTTAATAAAAGGCACAATGACGTGTTTTAGCTGCGGTGAACAAGGGCATCTCCATTTTAAGTGTATATATACAGAAAATATTCTAGATTTTAGCTATGTAACTTTCCAATGTAGTACTAAAAATAACAAGAAGCCAATAGTGTCTAAAATAATTATAAAGTTCAAGTAGAGAAACGAATTTAAAACGCTAAAAGGAAGCTTTGGATAATTGAAATTCCACGAATTCCTTAACTGATTTGGGTAGTCGGGGTACTATAGTTAAATATTTTTAAATCTATATATGATTACGTAGGGGGGTAGTTTTCGAGAAAATGAATTTTGAAAATTGGTAATTTTACATACTCTTTGGTCGGAAAACCGCCACAGCTAAACGATGCTTACGTTTCCGCGTGATGAAAAATCGCTACCGCTTATTAAAAAAAAGGTCGTCTACTTCTGTGACGGCGTAAATCGCTACCGCTTATTAAAAAAAAGGTCATCCACTTTTATGACGGCGAAAATCGCTGCCGCTCATTACAAAAAGGTAGAAGTCAATTCGTTACCCGACATTGGTAATGTGGGGTCACATTTTATTAGTAGGAAGAATCTGCTGTTAGAACTTACGAATTACACCTATCAAAGGAGTAACTCGGCCTTTCATTTCATTCCCCTTTCGTTTTTGAGCGACTCTCTTGATAAAGTTGAAGACTATCCAGCACCTTTATTTCCGTCCTCCTGTCTTCACAATCAGCTCGTAAACTTCCCATTTTTCAACCGTTTACCAATTAGCACACTGTTAAAAAGCAGTATTTCCCTCCAGTACTAAAATATGCTTCTTTTGTGTATGACCTTTTATTGACTGTCCATTTATACGTGTGATGAGGCCTGTTCATCTATCGGAAACTTCTCCTGTCAGTCCTGCGGTAGATTGTGTCGGTCTCCCTTCGGACTGCACAGTCACCAAAAACACTGTATCCGAGTCGCTGACTATATCGTCTGTTACAGACGCATATGGCCACTGATGACGACGACGATGATGTGATGATATATACCTGGGACCAAGGATGACCTATCATTGACTGTCTAATAATTGTCTATGGCAAAGAAAAGAAAAATGATGATCTGTTTAAAGGTTTACACGGATAATTTCTTTTGATTAAATATTTTGTCACGTGTTACACATCGTATGCGACTTTTGTAATTTTACTGTAAGTAGGTACATACCATACATAATTAAGTATAAAGCTTTGCTTTTTATTACCTAAATATGCCACCAAGTAAACGCTTACTTTGCCAATAGATATCAATAGCCTTGATTTCTGTACCATTTGCTGTTTTGGGTTTTTTATCGCTCGTATAGTATTCGAAACTGGTGACAGCGACTGGTGAGACACTTGGTTACTCCGAGCTCCGTTATCAAGTTACTAACCCCATAACTGCTTCAAATACGGTGTTAATTACTTCAATGTGTTACTGTACATATGAGAGTAACAATAACATTAGGACTGGCTTGAGGCTTAGATGGCTCACCATAAAATATCTACTTTTTGCATTTCTTAACACCATGACCTATCATGCGGCAATAGCCATACTTCGTTTTGGTGAAATTTCTCTTTGTTGGTGTCTTTGTGTGAATAGTATTTCAGTTAACGCAAATTGTATCTTGGTTCTTGCAGAGTAGTAGAACTTCCGGTAGATCATTTGTAATCCTTTCTTAGTTTGAATTTCAAACTGTTCCATAAGTTCTTTATTTCAAAGACGTATATGGGTCGCCATATCATGTGAAGTATACTTACAATAACGAAAATACTCGAGCGAGGAGGCGTAGGCTTTTCTTTCAAGGACGATCAAAAAACTTGTACAGTTCTTCCCATTTATCTTGAGCTGAAGCATTTGATTAGTCATGTTATAGGGCATTCATATTAGTTTCTTTGAATGTCTAACAATAACGTAAGGTATTCAGAACGCAAGGCCCGTCTTTGTTTTGGAATATGACGTCTGTTGCCTATGACTTGTGACTTGTGGTATTCGGAATATAAGGCCGTTGCCATATTGACAGTTGGTAAAAATCTGAGACAAATGACCTGAAACTTATATGGCATTTGGGAACCAATGTTATATTCAAATTTAAATCTTTCTTTTCATTGTAAGGTTTTTATGACGGTGGCAAAACTTTGTGACCTTTATGATCAAACTTTCGACTTGAAAATTTAAAACATAAGGCAATGTAAGATAAAGCAGATTAAATGCTTGTTATTATTGAGACCGTTAGACAGCAAATCCTTGTAGATGAATATTGTAGATGCTAAACTTGGTTAAAGATGAACGCGTCTAATGGAAATGGAAGTCATGGATGACTATTTTTGTTGAAACATTAAAATTCAGAGTTGATGAACTTAGATACACGTCGAATAAGCCGTGGCACCTTGCGTATGCAGGTGGGAGTCATAAACCGTAGCACCTTGTGTGTGCAGGCGGTATTGAGATTAAACCGTAGCACCTTGTGTGTGCAGGCGGTATTGAGATTAAACCGTAGCACCTTGTGTGTGCAGGCGGTATTGAGATTAAACCGTAGCACCTAGTGTGTGCAGGCGGTATTGAGATTAAACCGTAGCACCTAGTGTGTGCAGGCGGTATTGAGATTAGACCGTAGCACTTGTGTGTGCAGGCGGTATTGAGATTAAACCGTAGCACCTTGTGTGTGCAGGCGGTATTGATATTAAGCCGTAACACCTTGTGTGTAGGCGGTAGTTATAAGCCGTGGCACGTTAAAGTGGTACCTAGTAGATATTCCTGTGATTAGTGAATAAGAAGGTTATGAGTACCAGTATTTTAGATATTTTTATTTCCTCTTACATCTGTTAAAAATTTTAATGTTTTCTCTTTTAGCAGAGCAAAATAAGTAGAAACCTGATTTTAAAATTTAAATTTTGATAATCTTAATTGCATAATATATCGGAAAGACTTGATTAAATTTACTAATACCTATAATATTAATTACAAATGCGAAGTATCGATCTTACTTTTTACTATCACAAGCTCTGAAGGTTGGTTTAAAACGTGTGTTTATTGCATCCACACTAGACTAAATAAATAAAATCGTGATTTAAAATAAATACTTACTTACTGTCCCTTGCACAACTTAACAATGATTTTAATTTGAGGTTTAATGTCAATTTAATTTAAATAATTCTTATTGTTGTAATATTTATGTGCTAGTATGTACATACCTAGTTATTATAGAACAATTATTTTAATAACTTGTACAGATGTAATGTAAAATTTTGAGATAATTTTTATTGTTTCTACTAGGTTATGAGCAAGTACTGTAACTGTGAGAGGTAAATATTATTAAATTTAATTATGACAACAAAATGTTAATGATAATATTATGGTCTTCCGGACGAATGGGGCCTGTTGCCAAAATTGGATACTGGTATTCAGGACGAATGGAGACTGTTGCCAAATTTATGTTACTGGTATTTAGGTCAAATGGGGGCCTTTTACCAATTTTAATTTGAAATCGGAATTTAATCAAATAATTTGGTTTCCATTATCAATAAATTTGATGTATTTAAGTTT
The DNA here is from genome assembly GCA_947284805.1 of Coleophora flavipennella. Lineage (NCBI taxonomy): Eukaryota > Metazoa > Arthropoda > Insecta > Lepidoptera > Coleophoridae > Coleophora > Coleophora flavipennella. The sequence continues at coordinate 16,867,049 of OX369278.1, read as the reverse complement.
TATTTTGTGAGTATTTTCTTTGTTAGCTAGAAAACATTTAAGTACGTCAGTATCTTATTAGATTTAATTTTAATATAGGTTACTAACGTACATATTTTTAATTATCACTTAGAATAAATTGTTAATTATCATATTATTTCTATTAGTAAAGCAACATAGTGAGTTTAAAATATTTAAAATGCAAATACTTAGCTGTAGGTTTTCATCCTAATTCTCAATACCGTTGCATAATGTGAACGTACGAGGTCGTCCGATTGAAACGGATGGCCGACTGTTAGCTATGTTTTGTAAATTTCAACTTTTCTGCAATTTTATCACAAGCAAAACAAGAGGTGACGTAATCGCGTCATCACGCGATTACCTCACTTGTTTACGCCACAGTATAAATAGACAGACTGCGCAGGCAGACGGCCATTCGAGTGTGAGTCTTAAAAATGTAAGGACGCCCTGCTGCCCGTATAAATATCTTAAAATTGTGAGTACCTACCTATTTTGCTTATTTTAGTTACTTTTACGTACCTGAGCTATATTGTGTTGGTTTTATCTAATTTAAATAAGGTTGTAATTGAGTTAGAATTACTGTCTACCTAATTAAATTAAACTATTATTTTACTATACCACTGTTGTTGATATTTATTACAAATCCTCCCCTACAACGTAAGCTAGAAATACCTAATTAGCTCGATTATCCTACACATACATACCACTTAAGTTTAATTGAAAAATATAGTTTTTTATTTATGGCAACACTGCAATTCGAAAGTAATAGTATTTTGATATATTTTTTTATCATTTGAACCTCGCAACATTACACTTGACAATTGTTTTTGTTAGTGAATGTTGGCGTCGTCCGTTTCCCACCTTACTACCAGACCTTACTACCAGTAGTAAAGGGGGCAAATTTTATTACCCACCTTACAACCAACTCTTGCAGTAGTAAGGTCGGGGTTTTATTTACCCTCCTTACTACTATGTAATTCTACTCTAATCTTCTTACATAAAGCAACTAACACTGTGACACGAGAATTATATATATATTATCGTAAATATGTTAGTTTAGCTATAGTAAGCTTTGCGCGCTACACAATGAAAATTGAGGCCGCACCTATTCCGAACCTCGATAAGACGTTAATCGGATTCTCGTTAAAATTAACTATAAGTGAGTCAGGACTCTGACAACAGTGTCCACCCTACTATATCTTTTGTATAAAATAATTAATACAGAAAACTCACTTTTAATGAAACACTTAAATTTTGTATGATATGATTTACATCGCCAGATAACAGAACCACATTTGTATACTTTTAATTGATAATATTGCTGACCCTCAGCAAGCATGACATTACCACCATTTCTACGTATGTATTTTATATCCTCCACTGTGTCCATAATGCCAGATAAATTAGAAATCGAGTCTACAAATCACCTTCTTATCTAAGTATTATTTTACTCACATGAAATGCAAATTAAATATATAAATAGCTAATTTCGAAACGTCACGCGTCTGCATTTTTATTTTCCAATTTTCTTTTTTGTCGTTTACCGACAGTAAATGTAAGGAGATTAGAGTCGGGTTACCTGGTAGTAAGGAAGGTGAATAAAAAACCCCGACCTTACTACTGCAAGCGTTGGTTGTAAGGTGGGTAATAAAATTTGCGCCCTTTACTACTGGTAGTAAGGTCTGGTGGTAAGGTGGGAAACAGACGGTTGGCGTCGATAGACAATGTAACGGTCATTTTTGGTTTGCAATGCAAGGATTTGTAAGTATGACGTTCCGAAACTTTCGTGATTTTTGTTTTTCGAAAATTCTGATGTGCTATTCTAGTTCAGTTATGAAATTATTATACAACTAGCTGTCCCGGCGAACTTCGTTCCACCTTACACTACACTACACTGCCCTAACCTACACTACATTACCCTACACTACCCTAACCTACACTACCCTACCCTACACTACCCTACCCTACACTACACTACCCATCTCTACACTACCCTACCCTACCCTACACTACCCTTCCCTACATACACTACTCTACACTACCCTACCCTACATACACTACTCTACACTACCCTACCGTACACTACCCTACCCTACACTACCCTATCCTACACTACACTACCCATCTCTACACTAACCTACCCTACACTACCCTACCCAACACTACAATACCCTACACTACACTACCCTACCCTACACTACCCTACCCAACACTACAATATCCTACACTACACTACCCTACCCTACACTACCCTACCCATCTCTACACTACCCTACCCTACACTACCCTACCCTACCCTACACTACACTACCCTTCCCTACATACACTACTCTACACTACCCTACCCTACATACACTACTCTACACTACCCTACCGTACACTACCCTACCCTACACTACCCTATCCTACACTACACTACCCATCTCTACACTACCCTACCCTACACTACCCTACCCAACACTACAATACCCTACACTACACTACCCTACCCTACACTACCCTACCCAACACTACAATACCCTACACTACACTACCCTACCCAACACTACACTACCCTAACCTACCCTACATACACTACCCTACACTACCCTACCCAGCACTACACTACCCTAACCTACCCTACATACACTACTCTACACTACCCTACCGTACACTACCCTACACTACACTACCCTACCCAACCCTACACTACACTACCCAACCCTATTCTACCCTACACTACCCTACACCTACACTACACTACCCTACCCTAAAACCAATTATTTTTGACAGATTTTTTATTTTTGGTTTTTTTTTTATTTAATTCCGAGCGTTTTCATATTTATTCACCTTTTAAACCTTCTCTGGACTTCCACAAATAATTCAATACCAAAATTAGCCAAATCGGTCCAGCCGTTCTCGAGTTTTAGCGAGACTAACGAACAGCAATTCATTTTTATATTATAGATGTTCGAGTGATCTAACACACATATTGCGTTTGTATGGTTTCTGATAGATCAAAGTAGAAGCTATAAGTAGTAGCTATTTTACCATTGTTTATTCTCGACAAGTCAATAATCAAAATAAATACAAAAATACATCTCTGGTTTTATTAACAGATTTCTTCAATTTATGTATGGATAATGCTGTATTTCCAAAACAGTAAAGATTGCCAAACTACTCCCATTTTTTTAAAAAGGCATTAAAAGTGATCCAAAAAATTACAGACCAATATTATTGCTACCGGTTTTCTCAAAGATATTAAAAAAAATAAAGATACGCCTCTTTCAGCATCTTAATTCGAACAAAATTATATGTCACAGACAATTTGGATACCAAAAAAATATCGAGAGTTACTGAGGCTATCACCACATTAATTGGTGATGTAATACTAAATCTAAATAACAAGAGAAAAGCAGTAGATCTGTTTTTGGATCTTAGTTCAGCTTTTAACTTGGTTGATCATAAAATTTTATTGAATAAGCTCTATCACTACGGAATTCGTGGTAATACTCGTATACTTAAATTTCTCGTCTTATTAAAAAAAATTATATCAGTTAACACTACAGTACACGCGCCTGTTTTTTAGCACGAGTGCTCGCGTGGCCGACTATAGTAGGCCTTATAAAAACATGTTTATTTTTTGTTTACGTACTATATGAATAAAATAGTATTTGGTATCAGTTCTTTATTTATTAGTCTTATGTTGAGAACACAGTTTCAGCATTTATTTGCTTTTTAAACTAGGAAATAATTAACAAATCAGAAACTTAAGAAAATTAACAAAAATATGGCACTAATGAGGAATTTCTTTCTAAAACTTAAAAAAACATCTTTTTAGACTTATTATTTCAATATCAAACTGAAACCTTACCTATAAAACAAAGAACACAACATTAGAAACATTTTATAATATTTTATACATATTTTAATATTATAGTCACCTACATTTATTTGTTACGTCAGTGCTCGCGCGGACTCCAATGGTAGTCCTGCAGTTTTGGCGCCAAATAGTGGACTCGTCCGTACGCGCTGGAGTCGCACCTGTCACTGACCTTAAGCGTAATTGTCTTTACAAGGAATAGCTTGAGCCACAACGTGTTATCGCGCGAAATAAAAAAAATGCAATCTTATAGTAGGCCACGCGTGTACTCTAGTGTTAATACACAGAGAATGGAATGGAAAAAATCTAAATTACAGTTAAAAGAGGGGTGCTACTAGGCTCAATATTGGGACCGATATTGTTCATTTTGTTTACTAATGAAATAATACTAGTCTGGTAGTCTTTGCTGATGACACCATGTTTACTAAATCAATTATAAAAACAGATGTTTAGCAAATAATACATAGTAATATGTAATATGTAGTACCCTTTGGTGAAAATAAACTATATTTCTATTTCTATTTCTAATACTAGTCTGATAGTCTTTGCTGATGACACCAATGCATTAATTTCAGCAGATAACTCAAAGGAACTCGAAGAAATAACTCAAGTCCCTTTTAGTTTTTTTATAAATGGTTCACTAAATCTCTTGCTTAACATTGGCAAAACAAGTGTGCGTATGCGATAATTTAAGTGTTCTGTAGTTTAAATGCCATACACATACACATCTCCAACAGTATTTGGACATGTTGGTGTGCTAAAAAGTTTTTTAGCCACAACCTAACAGACACCTGCAGGCGTAGCATGAGGTCCATTTTGTCTACCCACTAATGTCAAATGTAGACTTCGAAGCGCGACAAAACGGTTGTATCTCGACACTGAGCATGGCCCTCGCGAGATAAGCTTTCATCTGTCATTTGTAGAGAGTGTGTAGAGATGTTTATCTCATGCCGTGCATGAACGCACCGAAATAGGCTTATTTTGACGTTTGATTGAAGACGTATATGTCGGCACCCCTTTGAGGTGTCGACAAACTTCTAGCGACTGTTTAAATATTTTTGTTTTATTATTGTTTTATTATCAAATAACAAGTTAGGTACTTACTTTTTCCTTTGCTTTAGTCTCAGAAACTTGCACGAAAACCAACGGAACCAGACAGTCCCCTCACCTCCAAAGAGCATATAACCACTACGTTTGCCCACCTTACAAACTATAGGGCGCTTTGCACACGACGGGGCGGGGCGGGCCGGTCAATTTCGCCGCCAACGATAGCACAAAGGGAATCCTTTACTACCAACGCACATGGAGGCGGCACGGTCGACGCGGTCTTTTTGTTCTCCATGTGCGTTGGTAGTATAGGATTCCCTTTGTGCTATCGTTGGCGGCGAAATTGACCGCCCCGCCCTGCCCAGTCGTGTGCAAAGCGCCTAACAGTTGTTTTTGTGTAAAATTATTACTTAATCAAGCAAATTTTCATATCTCGGTCTCTTTTTGGAAATACAAACCAAGCAATTTGCTAAACTCAAGTGGCAGTGGGCAGGGCACATAGCTCGTAGAACAGATGGCCGATGGGGCAGTAAAGTTCTCGAGTGGCGACCGCGCACCGGACGACGTAGCGTAGGCAGGCCTCCCACGCGGTGGACCGATGACCTGGTGAAGGTCGCGGGAAGCCGATGGATGCGGGCAGCGCAGGACCGGTCGTCGTGGAAATGCTTGGGGGAGGCCTTTGTCCAGCAGTGGACGATTTGTGGCTGATATGATGATGATGATGAATTTGCGAACAACAAAACAAAATCTTATAAAAGATTTGTCGCCTATCAAACTGATATGTCGCCGCGACTTTTCACTCTACACACTTTCTACCTGTAACGGCATGTTCGCATACGCGACAAAAGCCCGTAGAAAGAGACAATTTTCTCGCGTCGCGCGCGACACATGTCTATGACAGCGCATTTCCCGTGGCACTACCAGTGGAACTACTGGTAGTGCCATAGTTAAATTTTATTTACCGTAGCACTACTGATTTAATTTTAGGTTCACTCCCAATCCGACCAAACAAAAAAAGCTAAGCAGCAGATTACTTTACTTTTGATTATTTTTTTAACTAAGTTTTATCTCAAAAAACTGTAAATGAGCGAGCGAAGCGAGCGATATTAGGTTTGGTCAGGTTTGATTGATTATACAGTCAAAGAGCCTCCCGAAGCGAGGCTCCCCCGATGGGCAGAAGAATGCTTCGCAGAAGAAGAAATTGGGAGTATACTTAATAGCTATATAGTTATATATAGCGTTATAGTTCCACTGGTATTGCCACGGGAAATTCCCGGTCTATGACCTCATGCTACGCCTGCTGGAACATATTTCAAGATTGGCATGGCCGGAGACGCCATCTACACAATACTAGGTGCTTTGCAGCGATTCCAGGACTACGGTACTTTTATGCCACGACCTGTAGATGCCGGTGGACCAAGAAGATCATTGGATACCGATGAAGCAAGTAGGTAAGTACCAAAGTACGCCCTAGCCTGTTTGCGTATGAGTCACATTATGTACTTAGATATTAAGTGTCGGACGGAAGACACTTAGGGTAGGTAAATTTAACCACAAATCTAGCTCACGGAAACACGGACGAATACCTACCTACATAGGTAGGCAGGTGATTGTCAGTCATTGTCATGCAGCGCGCTTTATCATTTTCAGGTATTTCGATGTTGTCATTTTACCTAAATAATCTTAGATATGTAGGTAGGTATTTGGTCGGGTGTGAGCTGTGGTGTAGGAAGGCTGCGTGGAGTAACTAGTATCTCACTGAGCCTGTGTATGCATTGCAGTATGGTTAAGGATATATTATGTAGGTATGCATTACTTAACTTATTATTTTTATATATATGTATATTTTTTCTTTTGTTTTTATAAGTATATAGCTCGTAGACGACTGTTGAGCACCTAGACAAACCATTTAGGTTTAATGGTGCTAGATGATAAAAATTTTTGTATTTGTTTTGAAATTGGTAAATAAAAAAAACATTTATTATTTATTTTTTATTTACCAATTTCAAAATGTGAAGCGGAGGCGCGTGGGTTGCTTGCTACGGTAGGTACGATGGCCGGTGCCGAATTCAATGTGATTTCTATTTTTTATTGAAGGGGCTCGCGTTTGTTTTGAACACCTTGTTACAGAAAATGTAGTGGGACCACAGGGCATAAGGTCTCCGTGGTCCCACTAGTAGGACAAAGTAGCGGGACAACTGGGAATTAGCAAAAATTTTTTACTGGGATGAAGGTCGAAAGAAAATAAAACATATTTTAAAGATTTAATATTGGACTAATGCTTAGTAAAATATCATATTATAATAATAAAATTCATATAAAAATTCAAGTATTTCAGTTAAACAATACCTACAATTTGTTGGGACAGAGTAAGTGGCTATAATGTATTTGTTAGTTGCCTTACGTCTAGTAGGTACATCGTCGTAGCTTCACTTTAGCGACCAACTCTTATTCCAACAAAAGTTGTCGTAACTATGATAATACTATTATTCAAACAACAATTAAAAAACTCATTTTCAAGACTACACTTTATAAGTTTATAATACATCTACTTACGATAGTTTATTTTTACATATATACTTGTTAAAATAATTAAAGAAACTGTTTTGATTTAAGTAAATAAATAATGAAACAAAATTTGTAAAGCTCCGACTTTGAATAGTTTAGTAAGCGATAAATTTAACATATATTTATAATGAAATCTTTCAATACAGATATTCTTAACGTTTACTTTCTTACGGCCAATGTGCAATGTTATATTGGCAAAGTCTAAAATTACACTATTCGGTGTAAATTATATAAAATTTGAAAAAAATACTGAAATATTTACTACATCTATCATAAAATAATAACTATACTACAGTGAATAAATTTAACTACAATAAAATTTAAAAAAAGTTATACAAAAGGGTAAAAAATAAATAGAATTACCTTCAAAAATACATCAAAACAAGCGGACAAAATAAAACGGTTACCTACTTACAAAAAAATTTGACTTTGCAGCCAAACTTTCTCCAGGAATTAAGTAGAAATAGGAATCACTGTGCGGCTCTAGCCGCCATTTTGTCTTTTTGGTAACATCGTCTTTGGGACGCGTCGTCTTTGGTCAACATAGTGGAGAAAATATAGCTCAAAAGTAAAAAAAAATGTACTTACAAAAATAGTATCTGTGACAACTGTGACAAGTGACAACACAAACAATGTTCAGAGCGAGCGTGTGATGTAGTTAATAAAAAATGATTGCACTATCCCAAGCAAACTACAGATGAAACACAGGAAGAAAGTTTCAAATTCATTTTAATATTTCCACAATAGTCTAAAAATAATAATTGCATTTTAAATTAACGGGGCATCATTAAAGGTGACAGGATTAAAATATCTAAATTTAGATTTTTACGAGATTTCATTTGGATTACTTTGTTGTGGGTGACGCGGTCTTCAAAAGCTGCGAGATCAACTATTATCTGATGAAAAAACCCTAATGATCCACCTAGAAAAACCAAGTTTTAAACCATAAATTGGGTACTTAACTTACTCAGGGCCAGGTTGAAACCCATTTTCTACCCATTGGGTGCAGACCTCTAAGGTTTTAATCCTCGAAGAGACCTAGGTTTAACACTGCAACTTTGGCAGAAGGTTGGCGGAAGGTTGGCGGAGGGTGGAGGGCGCTTTGCGGGCGGAGTGACGACTATTGTGTCGTGGGCCCTCGCACCGCGTCGCGCGTCTGCGCACGGGCGACGACGCACGTCTCAGTTTAGTTGAGCGGTGACCCACTGTCATTTTAAACTTTAGCTAAAAGTCCTTTTGAAGCGAAAACTCGTAAGTAGACGAGCATAAAAACTTGCGCTTAACTCTAAAAAGAAATCTTAAAATTAATTTAAATTACCGCCCACTAAAGCTGTCTTTACCCGAACAAACATAATGAGCCAAATGAAATCTCTTACTGTGGTGATCACAAACAATTACAAATCCATTACGAATTACTAACGAAATTGGTTTTTTCAAGTTTCAAACAAGTTTCACGTGCAACTTTCTATAAAAATATATTAAATCTTTAAAGTTAAAATATTAATAATAACACACTATTGAAATTTAAAAACATTTTCGAATAATAATTGAACTATAAACACATTGGAGTCAATTCATTACAAAAATTCATTTTTAAAAAAATAATTTCAATGCACCATCATAGCCTGTACCATTACAGCATATTTTAGTGTATAATATTTGTGAGAAGTTTAAAGTACATCCGTGTTTAATAAAACAAGATGTATTTATTAAACCGATAGTGCAAGAAATCTTTAAAAACAATATTGTCTAGCAATGTTAAGATATTTTGTTACTATTTTCATAAAACAGGGTGGGCCAGAAATACGTAAGAATTTAAAAACACTATTGCGTGAAGATTCGCTCGATGCTGGGAAATTCAGTCGCCATGGAGCGTTTCACGGAGGCACAGCATCCTCACAAGTTACGTAGTGTTTCCCGCCGAAGCCCATTTTCACTTAATTGGGCACGTCAACAATTACCGTCGACTAAGTTTCTGACCCAATCACTTTCTTTGGGACAATGATTTAGGTCATGCAAACTGAACTCAAAATCAAGGCCCAACAACAGTGCACGAATTGCAATTTTTATTACATATTTTACTGGCCGCTCTCTCGTACTATTCCGACGCAATAGTGTTTTTTTTTAATTCGTACGTCTTTCTGGCCCACCCCCAATACTTAACTAGGTAGGTAGTAAGAATTGCACTACTTCTTTTCTATTTATATAATTAATATGTTATATTATATTATAATTTCACTAAGTTCATTACAATTTACAAACCGCTCGGTCGAGCGTTTTTATGCTAAGAAGAAAATTTTTCTAACCTCGGTCCGCCCCCGATTAGTTAATTATATAAACTTTGTCAGCGGATTTTTTTGTCATTTTATTTTACTAAGAATTTCAACATACGATCGAATCACTATGTACATGTAAGTGAAAAAGTGCGAAAAACTCACTCAAAACGACTAAGGGACGAAACACTGAATACATTTTTAAATTTTAACAACAACAACTTGAAGTTTGCTACGATCTTTAAAAAAGTACAAATTTGACTTCAAAAACATTAAGAACAATCGAATGACACCACGATGCCCCCCGTAGGTATATTATATTTAAATCTTTCATTCCACGCAGTGATATGCGACCAAAATTACAATCTAAAATGAAAAATATATCCAATAGCATTGCACACCCGTTACAGCTAAAGTTAATAGAAAACAGACAACGCACCTACAAACATGAACAAACTCGCCACTCGTACAGGTCTACCGCTCGAGACAGGCGAGGGGGTGGCACACGCAGACGCAGACGCAGACGCAGCATAACTAGTTGCGCAGCACATGACAACGTCCCAGTTACACAGTAGGCCCATAACGCAGCGTCAGTAAACAACAAATCGAGGCAAAAACAACTTAACAACTAAATATCTATTACTAAAAGAACCCTGACAATCACACCCCGCAGCGTCCAACTAAAACCTCCTCGAAATCAACTTAAAAACCAAAAGACTAATATGACAAATAAAACGTTTGTCAAAACTAAAAACTGCGAGGCGGTACACATTTATTTTTGCGACACAAATGCGATTAAATTCGAAACTTTGTAATCGTCACCAGAGCGAGTGATAAACAGGTTACATATTAAGCCTTATGTGTCTTTGCTAAGGCAGACTCTAACCTTATATTGTGACTTCATTATGACTGAACGTAACCTTATATTATGACTATGTCAAGACTGACTTTAGCCTCAAGTGTCGATATTAAGAACAACTTTAGCCTCAAGTGTCAAAGAAGCCCTTAGTCGGTGGCCGTTATACGTAACAAAAATCTTCAATACCTAGTACACCAATTTATGTAGCAAAAATAATATGCGTAAAATCCTTAGCAAATAAGCAACTACGAAGCAAAACTGCAAAAATAGAAAATAACGGATTAAATTGAAACTTTCTCCCCGTGCTAATATTAAATTATAAACAATGAAAATAATGAAAACGAAACATGGCTAATAGTTAAAGCCAAGACAAGCCTCTTTCCAAACGACATATTGCCGTCTCAGTAGATATTCCATCAGTTGAGAGTTCAGTGCAAAAACTAAATAACACTCGCAGACAGACACATATCCCAATACACCTCTGAATAGATGATTTAAAATCTAACACCAATTATATTAGAATAGAATTACATTTTAGTCGAAACAGGTCTTCTTGGAAACCAAAAATTTCCAATCGAAGATTTGCTGTCGGAACTACAATTTTGTATAAAATAACAAGTACCGTTCAAGCGTTTTACAGCTACAACGTTGCGCGTAAAGTAAAAAATCACGTCCGATTCACAATATTCATTTTTATAAAAATACAAAAATACAAAATGGGACAGTGCGACCACACAAAACTCACTCATGCGTCCCGCTACGGCTTTAATACATTTCAGGAGGGTGGGGGGGGAAATATATCCAAAAATCATTGAGCAATTTCATTTAAAAGAACCACCAAAAATTGGGAAATGCGCGCAACGATTAAGTGCACGAAAACAATTTTATTAAAAAAAACAAATCAACCAACAACAATTACAAAAAACCTTACACTAAAAACTTGTTTCCCCATCACACAGCTATCCAGAGTCAGTTGTTTCTAAAAATAAAGTAGAATACAAACACAAATTTTAATCGAAAAAGGCGCTGCCACAAAAATAACGAAAAGTTTGAAAATGTAATCGAAAACGTTGATTTACTATTCAAAGGTTTAATAAAATAGTCATTATGAAATGGACGATTGAAAATTGAAGGTGCCGAGTGTAGAATGATTAGGTGTCACCGGGGCATTTTCAAGGCGTGTTTTAAGTTTTATATAATTAATTTATAGAATTCGTTTAATTCAATTACCCAAGTTAAATCCTTAGATTTGAAACTATTTTATAAATTTACTATCCGCACAAAATGTGACGCAGCACGAATTTTTTATATTTATGACAATAATGGTGAGCTCTTTCAAGAAAAAGGTAGGTGTTTTGAATATTTAAGCGAACTATTAATACAAAACCCCCATGATGAGTATACGTTAAAATTGTGTTTTTTTTACTAAAATGCGTTAGTGGTTCAAGTGTACCTTACTTGTTGAAAAATTAAGAAATTACATTGTTATAAAGCTTTTAATAATTTTTTTTACTGTTTCAAAAATACGAAAGTATACAGAAATTATAAATTAAAAAAATATATATAAGTAAGAAAATATCAATATTTAATATTTGCAATAATTATTCATTAATTATTTATTAATTGTTTAATTCATTTTTTGTAATTAGTTTGAGACATTAAATTTTTTTGGTTTGCATTCTTCAAAACCTTTTGAAACAACGCCGCGAAAGCTACAAACATCGGGAGGGGTGCCCACTCGCCACTCGCCACTGGCCGCCCGCCACCATCCAAGGCACTTTCAAGCCTCACTAAGTTCCGAGAAGATTACACACGACACGAAAAACCTTGTCAAAATCATGAAAAAATTATCAAAAATCCGCGCAAGTCTTTTTACTACAGTCTATCATGCGTTTGTGGTTTTCGGGATACGATGCCTCTCGCTCATCAATATCAGAAAACGCATAGATAAGGGCGTGACCATGACGGCACAAGACCTTATGCGTCTTTGTCGAGACTTGTTAAGCGTTTATGTTAAGGTTGACATTTTCCCTTATTATGCAAAAGTTAAAGATGACCTTAAAAGTATGTCTTTGTTATGCATATATGCTATTATAGGCTGACTTATGTATGCGTCTATCCAATCTAAACTTAAGGCATGTTAAGGTTGACATCAACCTTGGGCATCTTTGTATCTGACCTTTGAACAGTAATAACCTCTCTTCATATCTAATTTACCTCCAAAAGCAGCCCACTATAAACGAACAGGAAACATCTTATCCATCGTTTTCTGACAACCATACATTGTTTAACCATACAGCGTTTATCCGTATAAACCTCACATTTTTCTTTAAGTACATTATAAAAAGCCATCGAAATGTTATGTGTCATTCGTTTTGTAAAGCCTCTTCACCGTTAACTACGCTATTGGAGAGGCGTTTCAATGTAAAAATGAACTTTCAAAACCGAGTGACAAAGGCAGGTAACGTGAACCATATTTACACTAGTATTAGAATTAGTATAATATTCAAATTTCTATTCTACTGTCTATTGCACTATCCCGGCGAATCGAAAATATATTTCAGTATAATTTTAACACTAAAAATATAAAAAAGCCTACAGCCAAAATTGGTAACGTTTACTTTTCAACGTTTGTACTAAAACCAGTCGCTACTACCTCCAGAACAATACGACGAAACGAAAAGCCGAAATCGTAAGAAGTCCATGTTATTAATGTTAACGACATTAATCAGACAAACACAAATATCAAGATATTTTAAACCCACAAAAAGGAACGACGGAAATGCAACAATATCCAAGTGTTATAAAATGATTAAAAACGTTTTTAGTGAAAACTTCAGCAAATTCGATCTAACTACACAGGTACAATATTGTTATTTTTGAAATTTCTGGCATATCACTTATGTCTTATGTTTAACATCTTATGATAACATGAGATGTGCTTCTGACAAAATCATTAATTCATTCACAGATTTAATATTTAGGTGTACCAACAATTTAAAGCATGCAGATTTCAAGAATTAACAAATTTATTCTACACGCAAGACTAAACCAATATTTCGGTGGGTGAAAAATATATTTTAGTGCTTCAATTATTTTGTCAAGAGCACATCATTCCTTGACAGGCTTACCGACAAGTGAAAAACTGACCGCTAGCTAAGTTTTGGATACATATTTTGCTTATTTCGATAAATTTGCTCGATTTCCTTTCGTTAGCTTTTTTTTTATTTTATTGTTATTTTTTTTAGTTTATTTGCTTGTTTCCTGGCCTCAGTCAAACTAGTATCTCCTCCAAAATGTATGGCTCTAGGAAGATGTAGAAAGATCCTCTTCCTTCGATGTTAATGTTCTACAAAATATTTAGTTCGTCTAATAATCCACAATATTTTTTTACTATCATTTTGTGTTCATTAACATGCATTAACAAATCGTTAACCGGTATGTCGCTTGCAAAAGGAAACCGAGGGCTCACTTGTACTTCGTTCTAGTTTTTTTCCTTAGCATTAACTTTGGATAATGTTGCCATATTCGTTAAATAGAAATTTCCATGACAGGGTTGCCATGTTGTGGCGTTTGATTCAAGAGGCTGTCTCGTGTTACATCCAGTTGTAATGAGGCAAAACAATCAACATCTTATTTTTTTGTCACTTTTTTCAAGTTTTCGTGACAAATAACTAAAATGTTCTCATAACAAAGTGCACCATTTTTCTCCTGCTGTACAAAAACCTGGTCTAAATAGGAATATAATCTATGATTTTCTAAATTTTGACTAAACTATTAGGAAAATCTATTTTGCAGCCATCAGCTCTATTTAGGCTAGGTTTTTTTTACACAATCCATACCTTATCACTGATGCTGGTGTCAGATTTAATCATAGTGAATTTCGTAGACTAGACTTCTTAAGATTCACTTAAATCGGGTAAAAATAAGATTATCATCCTACTTTCAATTGAAATTAGTGAGGGAAAAAAAGAGGGAGGGTAGGGCAGTTTAATCTGTTTGGTAATAGTTTTGAATTTTAATATTATAGCGTTTGACATGTGACGTCATCCATTAAAATCTAACCCCGCGCACTTCCCTTCCAGAGCCCAGTGACGTCACTAACACACCAGCGGAAGGGCAGCACTGATTCATCAAATTATGAAGTCACTCGTGGTACTGTAATAATAATCCCATCGCTTCCACCCCGGTGAGATCAACGCAACAGGACAACGCAACCACTTCATTACTCATTTTTCTTCCTTTTCACCCAGACAACGTCACTAAAGCCAACCAAATGATACGATATATATTTCTGTGACCTTTGATTTCACCAATTACTAAAATCTGCCTATTTCTCCCGCCTAATGACGTCCTTTGCCTACATAAATATCCCCCCTCCCCCTGGCGTCACTAACACTAATGGAAGGTTTTTCACAAACTGACACCAGCATCCTCCTCCCTCCTCGCTCTCCTCCCCTCCCCATGACGTCACTAACACCAGCGGAAGGGCACAGCGCGCGGGCGGTCGGCGCCCTCCTTGACGAGTGGCTTGTGGAACTCGCGCCCCGGTCGCGAGTGGATGGTCGCCCAGCAGTGCTCGCAGTAGTACTGCCAGCAGACAACACATATTCAAATAAGAGTGCACAAAAATGATTGAGGACTTAAGGAATAAAGGTCTTGCATTAAAGGTGGAATAAAGGTCTTGCATTAAAGGTGGAATAAAGGTCTTGCATTAAAGGTACGAATAAAGGGTATGCCTGAAAGGTACGAGGCCTAGCCTATAAGGTATGAGGCGCCTCCTGCCTCATGTATTGGCATCGCACTGCTTGGCGGCTTGGCAGGCACCCGTCTATTCCGGACCTTGCATAATAAGATCCTACTGACCTGCAGGCACGTGACGTTGGCGCAGAAGAAGGGCGCGAACTTAGAGCCGCAACGCGCGCCTGCGCACTCGTCGCACATCTGGTCGTCCAGCACGTACGGCTTCACCTGGTGATAAATTAAAATAAAAAATATTTTTATAAACATAACATCTTTGAGGTGCCATCGCAACCACATGGCCTCAACTTAGCATGCCCTAGGCTCGGGAGCGAAGCGCCGCTATTCCGTTGGTACCCATGGCTGTAAGGAAGGTGCATTTTAAATATAGTAGGTATATTAAATATTATTTAGTATCTTGTAACAAAGCTAAAGAAATCGAATTCAATAATTTCGGTTATATTTCAAAAATCTGGAGACTACTTGCCGTTGTCTACTTGCCAAAGCCAGGAAAAGATAGCTATGATGAACTGAGATAAGACCTGTTGAAGGCTCTGGAAAAACTGGTCGACAAATATATAAAAACCCACTTCATTGACTACAATGTGCATATCAATCTGGCAAATTGACTGAAACAGTACTTTATCCTGTAGTATCACGTGCTGAAAGAGCGTTGGAGAACCAGGAGGTATGTGCTGCTGCCTTTACATACATCAGCATCAGCATTGTAATTGTCAGCTCAATGGGAAATCGGGAAGTGGGTCAAATTTAAATGGCAAGATTCCACCCGAACAAACGTACATACATTGCAAATTGTCAGCTCAATGGGAAATCGGGAAGTGGGTCAAATTTAAATGGCAAGATTCCACCCGAACAAACGTACATACATTGCAAATTGTCAGCTCAATGGGAAATCGGGAAGTGGGTCAAATTTAAATGGCAAGATTCCACCCGGACAAACGTACATACATTGCAAATTGTCAGCTCAATGGGAAATCGGGAAGTGGGTCAAATTTAAATGGCAAGATTCCACCCGAACAAACGTACATACATTGCAAATTGTCAGCTCAATGGGAAATCGGGAAGTGGGTCAAATTTAAATGGCAAGATTCCACCCGAACAAACGTACATACATTGCAAATTGTCAGCTCAATGGGAAATCGGGAAGTGGGTCAAATTTAAATGGCAAGATTCCACCCGAACAAACGTACATACATTGCAAATTGTCAGCTCAATGGGAAATCGGGAAGTGGGTCAAATTTAAATGGCAAGATTCCACCCGAACAAACGTACATACATTGCAAATTGTCAGCTCAATGGGAAATCGGGAAGTGGGTCAAATTTAAATGGCAAGATTCCACCCGAACAAACGTACATACATTGCAAATTGTCAGCTCAATGGGAAATCGGGAAGTGGGTCAAATTTAAATGGCAAGATTCCACCCGAACAAACGTACATACATTGCAAATTGTCAGCTCAATGGGAAATCGGGAAGTGGGTCAAATTTAAATGGCAAGATTCCACCCGAACAAACGTACATACATTGCAAATTGTCAGCTCAATGGGAAATCGGGAAGTGGGTCAAATTTAAATGGCAAGATTACACCCGAACAAACGTACATACATTGCAAATTGTCAGCTCAATGGGAAATCGGGAAGTGGGTCAAATTTAAATGGCAAGATTACACCCGAGCAAACGTACATACATTGCAAATTGTCAGCTCAATGGGAAATCGGGAAGTGGGTCAAATTTAAATGGCAAGATTCCACCCGAACAAACGTACATACATTGCAAATTGTCAGCTCAATGGGAAATCGGGAAGTGGGTCAAATTTAAATGGCAAGATTCCACCCGAACAAACGTACATACATTGCAAATTGTCAGCTCAATGGGAAATCGGGAAGTGGGTCAAATTTAAATGGCAAGATTCCACCCGAACAAACGTACATACATTGCAAATTGTCAGCTCAATGGGAAATCGGGAAGTGGGTCAAATTTAAATGGCAAGATTCCACCCGAACAAACGTACATACATTGCAAATTGTCAGCTCAATGGGAAATCGGGAAGTGGGTCAAATTTAAATGGCAAGATTACACCCGAACAAACGTACATACATTGCAAATTGTCAGCTCAATGGGAAATCGGGAAGTGGGTCAAATTTAAATGGCAAGATTCCACCCGAACAAACGTACATACATTGCAAATTGTCAGCTCAATGGGAAATCGGGAAGTGGGTCAAATTTAAATGGCAAGATTCCACCCGAACAAACGTACATACATTGCAAATTGTCAGCTCAATGGGAAATCGGGAAGTGGGTGAAATTTAAATGGCAAGATTCCACCCGAACAAACGTACATACATTGCAAATTGTCAGCTCAATGGGAAATCGGGAAGTGGGTCAAATTTAAATGGCAAGATTCCACCCGAACAAACGTACATACATTGCAAATTGTCAGCTCAATGGGAAATCGGGAAGTGGGTCAAATTTAAATGGCAAGATTCCACCCGAACAAACGTGCATACATTGCAAATTGTCAGCTCAATGGGAAATCGGGAAGTGGGTCAAATTTAAATGGCAAGATTCCACCCGAACAAACGTACATACATTGCAAATTGTCAGCTCAATGGTAAATCGGGAAGTGGGTCAAATTTAAATGGAAAGATTCCACCCGAACAAACGTACATACATTGCAAATTGTCAGCTCAATGGGAAATCGGGAAGTGGGTCAAATTTAAATGGCAAGATTCCACCCGAACAAACGTACATACATTGCAAATTGTCAGCTCAATGGGAAATCGGGAAGTGGGTCAAATTTAAATGGCAAGATTCCACCCGAACAAACGTACCTACATACATTGCAAATTGTCAGCTCAATGGGAAATCGGGAAGTGGGTCAAATTTAAATGGCAAGATTACACCCGAACAAACGTACATACATTGCAAATTGTCAGCTCAATGGGAAATCGGGAAGTGGGTCAAATTTAAATGGCAAGATTACACCCGAACAAACGTACATACATTGCAAATTGTCAGCTCAATGGGAAATCGGGAAGTGGGTCAAATTTAAATGGCAAGATTCCACCCGAACAAACGTACATACATTGCAAATTGTCAGTTCAATGGGAAATCGGGAAGTGGGTCAAATTTAAATGGCAAGATTACACCCGAACAAACGTACATACATTGCAAATTGTCAGCTCAATGGGAAATCGGGAAGTGGGTCAAATTTAAATGGCAAGATTCCACCCGAACAAACGTACATACATTGCAAATTGTCAGCTCAATGGGAAATCGGGAAGTGGGTCAAATTTAAATGGCAAGATTCCACCCGAACAAACGTACATACATTGCAAATTGTCAGCTCAATGGGAAATCGGGAAGTGGGTCAAATTTAAATGGCAAGATTACACCCGAACAAACGTACATACATTGCAAATTGTCAGCTCAATGGGAAATCGGGAAGTGGGTCAAATTTAAATGGCAAGATTCCACCCGAACAAACGTACATACATTGCAAATTGTCAGCTCAATGGGAAATCGGGAAGTGGGCCAAATTTAAATGGCAAGATTCCACCCGAACAAACGTACATACATTGCAAATTGTCAGCTCAATGGGAAATCGGGAAGTGGGCCAAATTTAAATGGCAAGATTCCACCCGAACAAACGTACATACATTGCAAATTGTCAGCTCAATGGGAAATCGGGAAGTGGGCCAAATTTAAATGGCAAGATTCCACCCGAACAAACGTACATACATTGCAAATTGTCAGCTCAATGGGAAATCGGGAAGTGGGCCAAATTTAAATGGCAAGATTCCACCCGAACAAACGTACATACATTGCAAATTGTCAGCTCAATGGGAAATCGGGAAGTGGGCCAAATTTAAATGGCAAGATTCCACCCGAACAAACGTACATACATTGCAAATTGTCAGCTCAATGGGAAATCGGGAAGTGGGCCAAATTTAAATGGCAAGATTCCACCCGAACAAACGTACATACATTGCAAATTGTCAGCTCAATGGGAAATCGGGAAGTGGGCCAAATTTAAATGGCAAGATTCCACCCGAACAAACGTACATACATTGCAAATTGTCAGCTCAATGGGAAATCGGGAAGTGGGCCAAATTTAAATGGCAAGATTCCACCCGAACAAACGTACATACATTGCAAATTGTCAGCTCAATGGGAAATCGGGAAGTGGGCCAAATTTAAATGGCAAGATTCCACCCGAACAAACGTACATACATTGCAAATTGTCAGCTCAATGGGAAATCGGGAAGTGGGCCAAATTTAAATGGCAAGATTACACCCGAACAAACGTACATACATTGCAAATTGTCAGCTCAATGGGAAATCGGGAAGTGGGCCAAATTTAAATGGCAAGATTCCACCCGAACAAACGTACATACATTGCAAATTGTCAGCTCAATGGGAAATCGGGAAGTGGGCCAAATTTAAATGGCAAGATTCCACCCGAACAAACGTACATACATTGCAAATTGTCAGCTCAATGGGAAATCGGGAAGTGGGCCAAATTTAAATGGCAAGATTCCACCCGAACAAACGTACATACATTGCAAATTGTCAGCTCAATGGGAAATCGGGAAGTGGGCCAAATTTAAATGGCAAGATTCCACCCGAACAAACGTACATACATTGCAAATTGTCAGCTCAATGGGAAATCGGGAAGTGGGCCAAATTTAAATGGCAAGATTCCACCCGAACAAACGTACATACATTGCAAATTGTCAGCTCAATGGGAAATCGGGAAGTGGGCCAAATTTAAATGGCAAGATTCCACCCGAACAAACGTACATACATTGCAAATTGTCAGCTCAATGGGAAATCGGGAAGTGGGCCAAATTTAAATGGCAAGATTCCACCCGAACAAACGTACATACATTGCAAATTGTCAGCTCAATGGGAAATCGGGAAGTGGGCCAAATTTAAATGGCAAGATTCCACCCGAACAAACGTACATACATTGCAAATTGTCAGCTCAATGGGAAATCGGGAAGTGGGCTAAATTTAAATGGCAAGATTCCACCCGAACAAACGTACATACATTGCAAATTGTCAGCTCAATGGGAAATCGGGAAGTGGGCCAAATTTAAATGGCAAGATTCCACCCGAACAAACGTACATACATTGCAAATTGTCAGCTCAATGGGAAATCGGGAAGTGGGTGAAATTTAAATGGCAAGATTCCACCCGAACAAACGTACATACATTGCAAATTGTCAGCTCAATGGGAAATCGGGAAGTGGGCCAAATTTAAATGGCAAGATTCCACCCGAACAAACGTACATACATTGCAAATTGTCAGCTCAATGGGAAATCGGGAAGTGGGCCAAATTTAAATGGCAAGATTCCACCCGAACAAACGTACATACATTGCAAATTGTCAGCTCAATGGGAAATCGGGAAGTGGGCCAAATTTAAATGGCAAGATTCCACCCGAACAAACGTACATACATTGCAAATTGTCAGCTCAATGGGAAATCGGGAAGTGGGCCAAATTTAAATGGCAAGATTCCACCCGAACAAACGTACATACATTGCAAATTGTCAGCTCAATGGGAAATCGGGAAGTGGGCCAAATTTAAATGGCAAGATTCCACCCGAACAAACGTTCATACATTGCAAATTGTCAGCTCAATGGGAAATCGGGAAGTGGGCCAAATTTAAATGGCAAGATTCCACCCGAACAAACGTACATACATTGCAAGTTAAATAAAAGCTTATAAAAAGCATATTGTCTAGATATATTTATAATGTGAATAGGGTATCATTTTCATAGTTGTGTAGAGAGGTGTCCTAATCATCATCATCATATCAGCCGAAGGACGTCCACTGCTGGACATAGGCCTCCCCCAAGGATGTCCACGACGACCGGTTCTGCGCTTCCCGCGACCTTCACCAGGTCATCGGTTCACTGAGTGGGAGGACTGCCTACAGTAAGTTTTCCGGTGCGTGGTCGCCACTCGAGAACTTTACTGTCCCAACGGCCATCTGTTCTACGAGCAATGTGCCCCGCAATTCGCAATTCTGAGAGCTATGTCGGTTACTTTGGTTCTCCTACAGATCTCCTCGTTTCTGATTCGATCACGCAGAGAAACTCCAAGCATAGCACGCTCCATTGCCCTTTGGGTGACCTTGAGCCTTCTTATAAGGCCCATAGTAAGTGGAGAGGTGTAGTGGTACGTAAACTCGGAGCACAAGTTAAAAGCTAGCCATACACCATAGTTGCATTTGCTATTTTTACCTTCTTGGCTACGTCCCAGTCTTTCTTTGTCGCTTGAGTATTCAGCTCATTCAGAGTTACTGGGCCATCTGTTATTTCACAGTTCCGGAAAGTGGGTTTTTAACATCAATTCCAGTGTTTCCTTCCCAGATTCAGTCAGTTTTCCCTCTCCGGTCCTGATAGATATTAGTTGATCTGATTTCGTAACAGAGAGCGCCTTTGAGAGTCTAATTCCTTCAGGAATATTGTCAATACTCTGGACAGTGTCCTTGCCACTTTTTCCTTTTTCTCTTACGAACTTTTAGGTTGAATTTAGTAAGAGCTCTTGAGTACTCCGTGAAGTCATTTTTCTTCTTGGTTTGATTGAATGCCCGTCTTGTGTCTTTCCTCATCTTTTCAAGATCGGAGCTCCAGCACCTTTTTAGCCATGACAGCTTTTTGAGGACAGTTTTTAAACAGGCAGTTCGTATCGCGTTAACAATCCTATCCACCTCGATCTCTATGTCAAGTACAGAGTTTAATTCACCTCACACTTCACCTAATTCATCATTTAGATCTGTCACGTAAGATTCCCAGTCAGTGTTCCGTGGATTTCTCCTTTGTACAGTCTGTATCTGGTTATCAATTTTGTACTTAAAACATATGTATCTATGATCAGCACCACTAATTTCGTTAGATACATGCCAATTAGTTATGTCCTTACTTGCCCTGTTTGAGGCAACCGTGATGTCAATGACCTCGGCCCTTCCACATTTGACGAACGTTGGTTCATTGCCTCTATTTAAATTTGTAGCGGAGAAGTTACTCTGTATTCTAATAGGTCCTCCCCCCTTTTATTGATATCTGTGCTTCCCCAGACTATGTAATATGAATTATCATCGCCATCACTATACAGTTGAAACAGAGTGCATTATAAGTGCTCGATATCGCCGTGCTGTAGCTGCACGATACGCGGGAGTAAAACACCACTCCATACAGACCGTTACCTAAATATGAAATGCACAAAAGAGTCCGCGACATTAACTCGACGTTGAAGAGATACAAAAGCCGCGCCAGAAGTAAATTAGTTGAGTAAAGGAGCACTCACCTCGACGCGCTTGTCGATGTCGCCGTGCTGCAGCTGCACGAAGCGCGCGGAGATGGCCGCGATGTACGACTGCTGGTTCGAGAACGCCACGCGACCCGCGCCCTGCCGCAACACACACAACATTCAACGATCGCCAAGTTTTAACACGACACCAGATGTGGTTGTAGGGTGCCGAAGGATGACAGATGCAGTAATATTATAGAGTCGCGCTTGACGATGTGAAAATCCGTATGAAGAGCCAAGCTGTCGGTAACATCACACCGTATATATATTTGAAGATCATGGTGCTCATAAAACAACAACAACGACAACTTTTCATCATGCTTCACCCGCGTGTATATCTTTTTTGTGACTATGTTCTATCTCGTGGTAATTTTCAATAATCCAGCCTTATTCCTCGTCTTCATCATAAAGGGAACTCTGTGCAAAATTTCTGCATTTTAGGTTCAAGGGTTTGGGCTGGAGCGGGGCTGGGCGTTGAGTCAGAGAGTTAGTGAGTGAGTGAGTCGTTCAGTCGGGTAAGCCTAGGTAAGTCCGCATTTCGGACTTAGCCTAAATATTAATTAACTAAATTTGTTGCATGTGATTAAACTCGTATGAGTAATTTTTTTTTATTCACTTTTGGTAAACCCAGTATTATCAAATAAGTACTTATTTTTCATTGAACAATGTTGGAGTTGGATCTCACCTTGGGGTACTTGAGCTCGGGGTCGGTGTCGATGCCGGCGTAGCACACGCCGCCGTACAGCCGGTCCATTATCATCGCCAGCTCCACTGAGAGACACAAAAGTTTCAAACCACTAGAGTAGAGGCCTCGTTCGAAAACTCTCAACACACATGGCACAATGGCCCCATGACCTGAGCACAGTAGCTGGACACGGACTAGATAATGCTTGCAAGCTGGAGTAATCAACATGCCGTACCAGGTGACGGGAACCTAGTACTTTCTAGGGTTGCGTACACCCAACGGGTGACCAACGAGACCCTATTACTAAGCCTAAAAAAAACCGGCCAAGTGAGAGTCAGAATCGCTCACAAAGGGTTCCGTAAGATCATACAAGATGGCGCTAGTTTCTTCACGTTTAAAAAAAAACAAGTTTTTTTTATGGATACCCCCTTTTTTTCACTTTTTCTAATGTTTAGTAAGTGTTCTTTTAAGGTCTTTAGAAGTATTTATGATTAAGCTCTATCGTAAAAACAGTAATACATATAAGCGTCAAACTTAGTGTGATTGTAGTACTAATATTGAAGTAAAACAACAAATAATAATAAAAGTGTGAGTCTTACTCGCTCTAAGGAGTCTGGACCCTTTATCTCCAACAAAATGTCTGGTTTGATTGTGTGTAACCATTTTATTGCAATTTTAATGCATTCACAATTGGTAAGCCCTTGGCATCATCTCAAACTGAATGACAAAAAAGCATATTTTTGCCGCTCGCGTTGATGTTTTTTGTTTGTAATGTGATTAGGTATCATTGTACTGCGTGGTTGTGCGAAGAGGTGTGGCGGCACGGAACCCTTTGGTGCGCAAGTCCCTCTCGCACTAGGCCGGTTTTTTGGAGTATAAATATTTTAGGAGTGATCATGAAGCTTTTGACAAGGGCATTACAACGAGTGTAGATGTTGGTGAAGAAGAGTACTAGAATGAAAGCAAAGTATATATATTAGTACTATGTACTATACAGTATGGAAACTCCCTGCCGCTGTCTAGATTGCGACCTCACCCTCTCATCACACAGATTGATACAGATTGGTTACAGTTTGGTTGTAAAAAGTATAGGATTTCGCCGCCATTTTGTTTGTTCCTTCATTCCTTTTTAGAAATATCATTTCTGGCCCGTTGTATAAAGTGTCCAGGGTATGATGAAAGCAAAGTTTATAATGGTAGTGAAGAGGTGATGAAGCCACTCACCGGCTTTGAGCGGGCGCGGCACGCCGCCCACGAACACGGTCTTGCGCGGGTCGAGCGGCATGCTCGCGTCCAGCACGAAATCCGCGTCCGCCAGTCGCCACGGCCGGATCTGAACACAGACAAGTTTAAATATGTATGAATAGGGTGGATCCCAATGAATATGCCTGCTGCTTGTCATCAGAAACAGAAGAAGAGAAAAAGGAAGAGAAGACTGCTGTTATGTCGTAAGAGTTTAGGATTCCGGCTGAGTTGCTTACGGGCAAGAGCTTGCTCAAAGGAATTTACACGACGACCGGCCATGCGCTACCCACACCCAAAGGCTTGCCGCAACCTTCACCAGGTCGTCGTTCCACTTAGTGGGAAGCCCGCCTACGCTTCGTCTTCCTGTGCATGATCGCCACTCCAGAACTTTGATTTTCTTACAGATCTTCTCATTTCTGATTCGATCGCGTAGGGAAACTCCAAACATAGCACGATCTACCTCCTTTTTGGTGGCCTTGAGCCTTCTGATGAGGCCCATTGTAAGCAACCATGTCTCAGTTATGTATTTCATCACTAGCAACACCACTGGTCAGAAACATTAACACTGCGGTATTTGGGACGAAGATATTGCGAAGTTTCTCGAACGCTGCCCAGCCGAGTTGGATTCGCCTACTTCCGTCCTACGACATGAAAATATTAAGCGATATAAGCAATATTATTAAGCGCAGTCTTTTCAAACCAAAGAGCTCTCGACCTGCATGTAACGCCTGAAGTGAACGCTCTAGAAAATTGTGATAGCGGCAAATTTGTTAACGTGTTTGATTATGGAGTCATTGTACTTAAGTATTGTGATGCTGGTATTAATAAACTGCCTATCTAGTACACACGTCCGACCGGCCGATGGCATGCTCAGTGTAGCTGTTGGCGTGAAACATGGGCTCTTACCTCTCTCGGATGTCTTGTGTAAGCTTTTTGCCGATGAGATTGTTTTCACCGATAACGAAGAATAGGAAAGTGGCCACAAAGACTGGACAGTGTTGGGTTCAGACAAGACTTACCTGCACGGGCTTGTCACGGATGGTGGGCGAGGAGACGCACAGGTACAGCTTGTCGTCGTCGGTGATGCACGCCTCCATCAGCGCCGCAACCGAGCTCTCGTCCTGGAAACAACACGCCCGCACTATTACAAGGCATTCTACCAAATCATACACACGGTATGAGAACTTTCATAAACAAAAAGGTTGAAAAGGCAAGTGTAGAGTTAGATGTGTTACAAATACATTATGATTTAAGTAGGCAATGGCTTACTCGTATATGACTGTCTATATACAATGGCTAATCCTGTGAACGGAATGCCTATTGGAATGAAATACACTGCTACCTGGCAATCTGCGTACTTGAGAACCACCAAATGGTCTGATTTTCAGCGCAGATGGGGCTGTCTTTATATAATTGTACAGGGTGTTAGGTGAAATAGAGCTAATTTTCGTAGGACTTCGGCTCATATAACTGAACAACTCTACGACTTTTCATAAATGACAAAAAATTCGCAAATAAGTTGTTCGATAGGTATATGAAGATTTGTTTGCGACTTCAGAAAAGTTGTATGTTTTTTCTAGATATGATGTCCAGGGCTTACCAATTGTGAATTAAATACAAGTTTTAGGAGTAGAAGCCACCCTAAAAATAAACAACCTGTATATTAAGATATTTGATCAAAAATCAATCTTGAGTCATCTTCACCCTAACCAGTTTGTTAATCATATGTACACCTAATGAAGACCACTACGGACTACGGCTAGCCTTCCTGAAATTTCTGGGTAAAACTAGTTTTTTTCTTTGTCCGGCCTTGTCCCATTTTTAATCGGCATCGGCTCTCCTGGTCGCTCTTCGCCAGTCAAGTCGGTTCTGGTTCGTCAATGGATCTATATATAGTGTTTTCAAATCCCTATTTACAACCAATATCCAGCGAGTCCGGCTCTACCGCGCCGTCTTGCTCCACACTATATGCTAGGTGTACTTCTGGTCATTTGGTTTTCCGGTCTTCGCATTACATGACCATACCAGCGTAGTCTGGTTTCGGACAGTTTTTCCGGTAGCAGGCTAACTGTGAAACTGCTCGTTTTGGACTTTACCCAGAAGGGTAACACTAGCTGATAATCTTCATTTCAGCGACGTGTAGTTGTTGTCTCTTGCTTTTTCAGTGACCAACATTCGGGACGCACAGCTGTCTTGTATAATTTTCCTTTGGTATGAATTTCGCCCGATTATCGCAAAGTAACGCGGGTAAAATTCGTGTTTAATTAACAGATCAATGACAGATACCCCAGCAACAACAACATATTCCATATAACAACGTAAGCCTCTTTTCAAAAACACGTTCTATTCCTTGTCAAATTTTGCTCAGATTCTTCAACGGTACTTTGGACAATCAATATCTGCTTTTACAGTTATGGGACTTTCCTATTATATTTCACTATACGCGAACCTTAACCGCTTACCTAGCAGCCGCTTACTGCAAGCTTTGAATCCTACGTCGAGTGACCTTGGTAGAACCATTCTTCCATGTCAGGTATCGGTTCTACCAGCTGTTCATGGTCTGCCCACTGCCACTTCACTCTGCCTTTCCAAAGATTTTTTTATTATTAAAAGTTTGACTGCTTGGAGTTAGTTTGTTCGATCTCTCACCTGGAACAGTAGAAACGCGTAGCCCTTGGGCGGGAAGTAGCTCTTGCTCTCCGCCTTGTGGGGCCAGTCCACCACCAGCGGCCCAAACCGCCGGAAGGAGGACGTTATCTCGTCTGTAAAGCACATAACTACATGTCAGAAATGTCGTAAAACCTACGTCTACGTATAGGTAGAAAGTCCCTAGAAATAGAGGTCATAATATAGAAGGAAAGTCCCTTGGGGTGGAACATGTATTATTTCGAGAAAAGGGAACGGTGAAGGCACATGACTACAAATATATTTGATGATAACTTAGAAAATAGGTTCCATTTGCAAAAAAAAACATTTTGTACTTCCTATACTGATTGAACATTTGAACATTCCCAGAAACTGGTTGTCAGTAAAGTCGGTTTATGGACGATAATTTTAAGTGATAAGAAAACATTGATCACAAGCCGAACGCTTAGGCCGATCGTGCCTTTCTATCGCTTGTTCGGCGCTCTGGCTTGCACACGGAACGTGACACTTTTTCGTGCATGCAGCCGGCGTTCATCGATTTATAAGACGTTATCAGTTATCATGTCAAAAAAATGCGAATTGTGTATGGGTTTTCCAAAGAAGATTGTTTATTTTCATGAGCTGATTCACCAGATTAAGGGCCGCCAGGAGGCTTGAGTTTCCATACAAACGTAGTTTCGTTTTAATACAAAAACTACATGCCCGATTGAATCCGAACTTTGCAAATATATTGAAGAGACACACATCGACGTTTGTAATTAGCTTTCGATGTACTAATATAAAACGGAAAAAAGAGCAGTTTAAAACTTTCAATACAAAACTAATTTAAGCCTTAGTTTAGTTACATTAAAATTTACTACGATGAAAAATAATTACAAACATCGATATGTATCTACTCTATCACTCTACTTGGATTCAATCCTGCATGTAGTTATTGTATCAAAGCGGAACTACGTTTGTATGGAGACTCGTAAGAGGTTTGTAAGTGTGTGACGTCGCTCTGTACGTATATAGATCTAAATAAAAGAACTATCATTTAACTATAATTTTTATGGTATAAAAAAACGAGAAAAAAAAACAAAGAAAAATTATAAACGCATTTTAAGGTCCCCTTTGATGTGTGTGTTGTCATGTTCGAGTTAAGGTTGACTACCGTACTTCTAAAGTAATTCACCTGAAATCATCTGCGCCGCCGCCGCCGTGAATAACAACCACAGAATATTGAATACTAGTTTTTTCCCGCGGCTTCGCCCGCGTGGATATCGTTTTTATAACTGTTTTAAGGGTGTGTGGTGCGCGAGCAGCGAGCCGCGACCGGCTCGCGAGCACGGACATGACTTTTTCTCAGATCCCTCAGGAGCGATATCGGGCTATTCTGATTAGAAGTATATGTCACTTCCAACCCCCTCAACCAATTCCATAAAAAAACCACTACAATCCGTAGCTCCGTTGCCTCGCTAAGGTGCGCCAGACTGGAAATGAGTTTTTCACAGATTCCTCGGGAACCATGTCAGGATATGTTAATTAGTAAATTATGTCATTTTCCACCCCCTCGGCCATCACTGTGCAAAAAATCACAGCAATCCATTGTTCCGTTGCAATGTTAAATAACTAACCAAAAAAGAGTATATTTTCAGTTCCCTCAGGAACTGCATCGGACTACGCTATTTTCACGGGATAAAATGTAGCCTATGTCCTTCCCAGTGACACAGGCTACCTGTATGCCAAATTTCATCTATTAGGTTAAGTCTCTGTGAACAATAGTTACTGGAAAAGTTCTTTTTTTATAAATTAGGTCAACTTTTAATCAAACAAGGCTTAAATTACGCAAATTCCGTAATAGCTAGGTATATTTTTCATACAAACGGAACGAACTTGCAATTCTTCCATAATTTATAGTCTCACTACAAGGTCGGCCGCTAGTTAGCGCCTATTCAACAATATGCCGCATGTATAGCTATGTGTGCTACGTGTGGTGAGGTGACCTAGCAACGCACAGGCAAACATTACTTAGCTGATTCCCATTTTTAAACATGAATTAAAACACGGGGGCGGAGTGTTATTCCATTATTCATATTTAAAATTTTCAATTTTACTATATATTTCAC
Organism: Coleophora flavipennella; assembly: GCA_947284805.1. Lineage (NCBI taxonomy): Eukaryota > Metazoa > Arthropoda > Insecta > Lepidoptera > Coleophoridae > Coleophora > Coleophora flavipennella. The sequence goes on along the minus strand of OX369278.1, from coordinate 16,837,674 downwards.
CACACACGATCAGCTGATAGAGGGTTGGTTTCCTTACAAACGGTTTGGTCAATTAGAAAAATCGACAAGAAAGGAATTTCACAGCGTAATCATTTAAGTTAACGCAAGAATGATTTAACATTATGAGATCTACAAGGGATACAATACAATCACGTGCATCAATCTTCTAGTTGGGGGAGGGGGACGGGGTACGGGGGGGGGGACACTCAGTCGTAGCTCAGTGCGACTTGGTTAACTGACCTGAAGCACGATCATTAACTGGATGGATCTGCCTGTTAGTGGCCGGTTGCTATTTAAACGGCAGTCGTTAAGCCGTGTCAATGCCTTACAGGTGAATTGAAAAAATCCAACAGTGGGGTTCGCCACTAGCAAATAGGGTATATCGGTTGAGAAATACCTGTAGAGTAGAACAGCCGGACATACGAAAGCGTTTCTGTCCAAATGAAACGGAGGCGCTTCGCGTTCGCTCGGTCAAGTAACATTCATATCCATTTCTCTAAACGCCATCGCCAGTACTTTGAGCTCTTCGTGTCTCTCTACTACCGATTAACATTTTAATCTTAATTCCTTCCGATAAATAAAACACACAACATTGACGGGTGGTATCACCATAATTCCCGTCAAATATGCCGACACACAGTACAGGCTGTGCTGCACAATATGGGCCAGTGATAACTAAGCGCTAATCTTTTGTAGCACAGAATGGCGCGGCGTCCACGCTGCAAGTGGCCTACTTCTGGGACAATGAAGCTACACGACTGTCAGGTTGGCTAGATACGTTTGTTTAGATAGGATTACTACTTAGATACGTTCTTTCACTTCGATCAAATGTAGAAACAAAGCTTTTACTAGCGTTACTGGTTTGACCTACTTTTTAGTTAATTTTCTGAACTTATGCTAGAAACGTATTGATGATGCAATTTAGTATGAAACATCCTTTATATAGACCTGAAACTCCGTGGCTTAATAGCTTGACCATTCGCTTCACACTAGGAGGTCTCAGGTACGACTCCCGGTGGAGTCTAACTTTTTAAGACTTGATTTTGTTGGTGGTAGAGCATTGTCTTAGCCCACCTGGCTAGCTACCACCATCTTATTTAAGCCTTACCGCTAACATTAATGTTAACAGCATTGATATGTTTCGGCCTAAAGATAGAGTAGCCATTTCCCGATTGCGTTAGGGAATCTTGTTAAGCCCGCTTCCATCTTCGGCCTCATCGTCACTATCAATCAGATGAGATGATGCCAAGGGCTTTTCATTTGTGCATTTTCAAAAAACGATGCTTTACACCCCCTGCTCACCGTTGATAAACATGGCACGTAGCTAATTTGGACGACACTGCGAGCAACACAGTCTCGCACAGAAAGGTCGTCTTGCCTAAAGGGCTAAACTAACAATTGTAACGTCAGTTATTATAACAAAGTTCACGAAAATTAACTGACTAGCTTTTGCCAGCGGCTTCGCTAGCGTGAACATAGTTTCTATGACTGTCTCCGAGGGTGTGCAGTGCGCGAGCCGCAAGCTACTCGCGAGCGTGGAAAAAAGTGGCCTATATGTTAATCCAGGTCCTTATCTGTCTACTTACCAAATTTCATCCAGATACGTTCAGTAGTTTTTGCGTGAAAGAGTAACAAACATCCATACAAACAAACTTTCGTATTCATAATTATGAGCATAGACAGAGTAACCACCGAAACCATCACACACATGAAGCAATAGATCCGTTAAATAAATGCTGTCTATATGTTTTCTACGAGGGAAACTGAAGATAATATGGCATGCATGAAATCACTAGTCTTATCAAATCATCATCATTACTGGATCGAATTCATTGAGAATGTACGCGGCTCCTTGACATGATACTAGATATCACTGACATAAAATAAAAGTTAAATATAACTAAAAACCGACTTCAAAATTAAATTTACTCAAAAGTATGAATTAATATTATTATACTTAAATATGTACACGACATTAACCAACAATAACGAAATTAAAGGTGGGTACGAATTGAATTAGGGACTTACATTTTTTTAGGTCAGTACCAGCACACAGTGACGTACGTATCAAATGTTTTAGATACGATGGTTTGCTGACACCAACCTCAAAAAAAAATTAAGTCCCTAATTCAATTTGTACCCACCTTTGTTGGTTAATATGGTGTATTCAATTATAAAAATATTATTTCATACTTTTGAGTTAATTTCATTTTGAAGTCGGTTTTAATTAGTTTAGTTTTTTTAACTTTTTTTTGTCATGTAGTGTAGTCATGCTATCTAACAACGTTAAACCCAATCACCTACTCGCCAATAGGAATTATCCAATCATAATGCATGTTTTTCATTAATAGATAGACCATAGTCCTGTGGCTTCTACCAGTATTCCAGCAGCATGAAAGTTAAAGAGTTAAATCTTCCATCATCAGCTCATCTGAATAACCTGAAAGAATACAATGTCGGTCTATACGTACCTACGTATCTACGTATAATATTTAAAGAATTATCCTTTGACTCCTAACTTTTCTTTTCTCCGTACTTTTCTTCATAAAATCATCAACATGAGATGATGATTACCTGATGCAAATACTTTAATAGCTTTATAAAACGTATGAAACACGCAATACGTGCCAATTAAATTTGAAGGTTACTCGATTTCCCTGGGATCCCATCATCCGATCCTGACTTGGTGATAATGGGAGTATAATACACTCTTTTGATTAAAAAAATAATTTTGAAAATCGGTTCACAATCTGCGGAGATATCGCGTAACAAGCATACAAAAAAACAAACAACATACAGTCGAATTGAGATCTTCCTCCTTTTTTGAAGTTGGTTGAAAATCAACCGAGCGAGCGCAAAGCGCGTGCGAAACGTCTGTTTCGTGTGTCTGTTCGGATGTTCTCCTCTAGAGGTCGCATTTCTTAACTGCTTCTCGTAAAATTTTGTGAGCAGGTTCGATAATTATATGTAATTTTTGGAGTTTACTCCTTAAGAATCGATTTGCATATAAGGCGCCCGGTATGAAAAAAATATTGGAGTTTACTCCTTAAGAATCGATTGGCATATAAGGCGCCCGGTATGAAAAAAATATGAGGAGTAAAATCTAGTGATCGAAAACTTAGTTTGTTATATTCTCTTTGCGCGTTACGTTATTTACGCGCAACCTATTGTGCGCATGTCTGTCACGTGATACAAAACAGTCAGGATTGGCTGAATCTGACAAAAAGAATATAAGTCACTACGAAATCTAAAATGAAGTCACAACACAGTAATCAAATCAGATCTGTTATTGTTGCAGTCTTACAATTTTTGATCTGATAAGATTTTAAAATTTGTGATCTATGAAATACGTCACTGTATATCAAATTTGAAAAAAAAAACAGCTCCACATCATGAAACCAGCACAGACCTTTTCCACGGGTTTCTTCAAGAAGCAAAAAACTTTTAAAGTATCAGAACGACTAACACAGTGATGTTCGACAGTTTTCATTTCCTTATTCAAGTGAGTGATGATATAAAGAAAGATGTCAACAAATTACTAGAAACATTACAAGAGAAACTTAACAAAAATGCTCTTGATTTAATTGAAGAGTCAACACAAAACCAATGTTAGAGCCCTTTATGGTATGACCTAAGATATGCTCGTATAACCGCATCTAAAGCATACGAGGTTAGTCGCTGCCAAACACCAAATGGATCATTAGTAGCTGCGACCATGGGAGCTAAAACACCTGACACATCAGCTATGAAAAGAAATTGAAATTGGAATGATTAGTTATAAAAACTGTGCAGAGTAAACTTAAAACTAAAGTCAAGCCCTGTTTTGTGCCTGTTTTATTATCTACAACTAATATTACCTCGCATTACATCACCCGATGGTATAAGTGTAGTAGGCGGTAAGTAGGCGGGCTTACCGAGATTCCCCAACGCAACGGCGACCTGGCTATCTTATCTTATAAACAGTCAGTCTCAGTATTAAAAAATGCTCAATAATAAGGATTACATTTTGAATGGGAGTACTTGTTAGTATCAAAGAAGTAATTATGTAATAGATACGCTTAACCTACTTTTGGAGTCTATCTAGGCCTCCCCATTTACCTCCACTTAGAGCAGTTCTGCCCCCTGATTCTAAAAGCTTCGAGTTTGATTCGTTACACGGAATCGGCAAAATAGTCGAACGGATTCGATAACGACTCCCGTATAAAGGAAAAACAATCGAACCCGTTCGATTTATTCTCCGCTTCTATGTAACAAATCGAACTCGAAGCGTTTAGAACCAGGGGGCAGATCCACATACAGCCAGCAACTTCACTCGACACAGTCCTGAAACAATAAGTTGAACTAACTGATGAAGACTCACCCTCATCAATGTCAGGCGGCAGTCCACCGACGAACACCTTCCGGCTGAACCGTTCGCCGTGTTCCGAACCGGCGGAAATCGGCGATGACCGCGCCGGCGATCCCAGCGCGCTCACGCACATCGATAGGCCTGAAAATGGAGAAATGGTGACGTAATTACTTGGGAAATTGTTCTGTTAGAAATATGTACAGTAAATAGTTTAATCATCATCAACCTGTGTAACACTACTATTAGACAATAGAGCCTCTCATACAAAAACAAGGAAGCTGACTTCGCAAAGGCACGCTTGTCAGAAACAAGATACTAACTGTGACATCACATCTTGCGTTTGCTCAGCGGGGATAGAGAGCCATCACCATTTAAACAAATCAGATTCACTCACAGGCAGCGCTGAGTCTGGACACGAGCCTCACCAGAGATTAGCCAGAAAAGTAGACCAATCCGACACCACCACTTGTGAGGCCTGTTTGGCCATGTATAGAAGACCAGTTTGGCCATGTATAGAAGACCAGTGTGGTCATGTATAGAAGACCAGTTTGACCAATGACGAAGATAAACAGATCAGATTCACTCACCGGCAACGCTAAGTCGGTACACCATAACTTGTGTCTGCTCAACGGGTACCGAGGACGCCGACATCCACGTCTGCAGCCTTCACAAGTAGACCAGCTAGAGAAGTGTACTATAAAATGCAGATTAATGGACCGAATTCATTCACCTGAGCTGTGCTGCTGTGCTGAGCCGGGTAACAACATTCTGACACTGTTCAGCGGAGACCAAAGTAGACGAAGACTCACCGGCAGCGCTGAGCCGGGACACCACGTCCTGCGCCTGCTCAGCGGGGACCGCAGGGGAGCCCGCGCCCGCGGCACTCGCCGCCACCGCCGCGTCCTCCACGCCGGGAAAGAACGGCGACTTGCCTGCAACGATGACATTACAATATGAGGAAATATCTTATAATGAAGGATGTCAGTAAACTCCATCAGGGTGGTACATTTCCATTCACCGGTGGAAGCCAAGTGAATCGAGGGTTGAAAGTTATGTATAGTTGGTGCTGTTTGAAGTTTAGCTTTTCATCTACGTCGTAGGCTTTATTCGCGGTTTGAGAACTTGTGTATGAGTGGGGTCCGCGTATAGCCTTACAACCTACACCAACCCGAGTTTGACCCTCGTGCGTGGAGTACGTCAGAACATGGCCCTCCTGCGTGGAGTACGGCACAACTTGGCCCTCCTGCGTGGAGTACGTCAGAACATGGCCCTCGTGCGTGGAGTACGGCACAACTTGGCCCTCCTGCGTGGAGTACGGCACAACTTGGCCCTCCTGCGTGGAGTACGGCACAACTTGGCCCTCGTGCGTGGAGTACGGCACATTAGCCCCCCTTCGTGGAGTACGGCACAGAAGAGACCCGTGCTTCAGCAGTAGGGATGCTCTGATTTGTAGCCGCCATTTTTTATTAGCTTAAACACCCGCCGACGTTATTGTAGTAATACAATATTGTAAGGGCTTATAAATTGTGGATGTAATAACTAAATGCTGTGGTTTCTGTCACTAATTAGTAATTTGAATTTCTGTGTATAAATTTATTCCAGTTATCTTTAAAAAAAAATTCGAGCGAGACCTACAGTACTCGCATATGATGTGTAACATGTGACAAAATACTTTAGGTTAGTTAGATTTGATGACGATATTGTACCTGGGTGGCGGATCTGACAGTAACGAAAAAAACCGACCAAGTGCGAGTCGGACTCTCGTAAAGTAGAATTCCGCGCTTTCGCGACTTCCTGTTACACATTTCCGTCCCATTTCACGAAATCACTCCCACAAATTGCAGGAAAGCGAGAGCAAAGATGTTACACATCAAAAACAAAATTGCATTCAGACCAACAGCTTGAAGCTTGCAATCCACAATAGAAAAATTCATGACTAATTTTAGCCAGAATTGTGGATACCTCTAGAAAATTCTCACGGGAAATCTCAACACGTCGATTGAGATGAAAGCAACATTTCACGAGTATAATCCTAGGTCTCCTATTGGATCTAGAAATTGGAAAATATTTTTCTCCACATTTCTCTACCCAGAGACCCCAGGCAAACGAAGCAGCTATAATTCACCACGCTGAACATCAAAAGACTGACTAAATTCCACTATTTTGATAATTTTCTAAACAAGTACTCAACCGATTTTAATAAAGATTACATAAAGTTGAAAAGTACACTGAGGGTACCCAGTGTACTTTTAAACCGATTATTATTATGATTCTTTTGATTGATTGGTTATGACCAATCAATCAAAAAAATCATAATAATCGGTTCACAATTGTCAAAGAAATCACGTAACATATACAGGGTGTAAAAAGACCACTCACTCCCGGAAACTTAAACTGAGAAGAAACCCTCATCATACCGAACAACTTTCTCCAAGGAACCCATACTGAAGACTCTAAACAATTTTTGGAAATGGCTGACTGGCTAGCTGGTTTGTATGTAAAGTAATTTTTTTTCCAAAATTCAGTATGGGTGTTCCTTGGAGAAAGTCGTTCAGTATGAAGAGAAGAAACCCCAGTTTAAGTTTCCGGGAGTGGTCTTTTTACACCCTGTATACAAAAAAGAACCGCCAAGTGCGAGTCGTACTCGAGCTCCGAGGGTTCCGTACCAACAGACCTTTCCACACAACTATGACAATGTTACCTATTCAAATTACATACAAAAGACATCAACGCGAGTGACAAAAATGTTTTTTCTTTATTCAGTTCGGACTCCTTAGCGTGAGTTGATTTTTATTATTTATTGTTTTACTTCAAAATTACGAATATAATCACACCAAGTAACATGCTTGTACGTATTACCATTTTTGTGATAGAGCCAAATCAATAATAACGCTAAAATACCTATAAGAAACCACGTTTTTGTATGGGGACTCCCTTAACAATTTTTAATTTGTTATTATTTTTTTGTTTTAATGCAGGAATTGAAAAAAAATGTCTTCCTATTACGGTTCATGCAATACTGCCCGTTGACAGACAGACGGACAGAAGTAATAAGGCCTTTGGCAGGCTAGTGGCAAACCCAAAGTTATCATTGTAGGCCTAGTGGCAAACCCAAAGTTATCATTGTAGGGCTAGTGGCAAACCCAAAGTTATCATTGTAGGGCTAGTGGCAAACCCAAAGTTATCATTGTAGGGCTAGTGGCAAACCCAAAGTTATCATTGTAGGCCTAGTGGCAAACCCAAAGTTATCATTGTAGACCTAATGGCAAACCCAAAGTTATCATTGTAGGGCTAGTGGCAAACCCAAAGTTATTATGCCCAAAGTATGAAGCAACCATTCGGGCTCCAGGTACGTTTTAACGATTGCAGTAACAACAGCTGGTTCCAACCACTTCATGTGCCTCGCGAAGCAAAACTAAATGGTCCGAGTCGAGGTGCACCACTCTATATGACGACAGTTAACATCAGTTAACTCGCATGATGGTTACGACCACGCAAGTCTCATCGAGCTATGACCACCTTAGAAAAAGGCGAATATTATAAAACTTATAAAACCATCAAGCCAATGACATCCAATAAATAAGAACAAAATGCTTTGTACGTAGGTGCCTGTTTTGTTGGCGTACAGCCAAACGCACCAAATATTTCTAGAAGACAGAAAGATTCATTACTTCGTAGTAACGATAGTGTGAACATTGGGCTCTGCTTCATCCATCACATCAAGCTACCAAACAAACGTAAATTGATTGTTCCTATAATTCGTAAGCCATTAATGTGAGATAATGAATGATTTGAGCCTTCTTATGAGGCCCATAGTAAGCGACCATGTCTCAGTTCCGTAAGTCATCACTGGCAACACACACTGGTCAAAGACCTTAGTCTTGAGACACTGCGGTATTTGGGACGTGAAGATATTGCGAAGCTTCCCGAACGCTGCCCAGCCGAGTTGGATTCGTCGATTGATCTCTTTCTTGAAGTTGGACCTACCTAACTGGACTGTCACCCAAAGGGCAATGGAGCGTGCTATGCTCGGAGTTTCTCTGCGTGATCGAATCAGAAACGAGGAGATCCGCAGGAGAACTAAAGTAACCGACATAGCTCACAGAATCGCTAAACTGAAGTGGCAGTGGGCAGGGCACATAGCTCGTAGAACAGATGGCCGATGGGGCAGTAAAGTTCTCGAGTGGCGACCGCGCACCGGAAAACGTAGCGTAGGCAGGCCTCCCACGCGGTGGACCGATGACCTGGTGAAGGTCGCGGGAAGCCGATGGATGCGGGCAGCGCAGGACCGGTCGTCGTGGAAATCCTTGGGGGAGGCCTTTGTCCAGCAGTGGACGATTTGTGGCTGATATGATGATGATGATGAATGATTTAAAATGATAGCTGTTTTGTAATTTGTTTCTTGAAAAAACGTAACGATTTTTTCTTTAAACCTATGTAAGCGCGGTAGCTTTATTTGTTGCAAAGAAATATATGAACCGTTCAGTTATAGTATACGATTTGTCATGTGAGTAGATCGTAGTAAGCAGGAAGGCAGTTTTAACTTCAAAATCGTTTCCCATACACACTTAAAATTACTACTTCTTGAAAATGGATAGGCCGATTCTAATGAAACTTTATACACATAAGCAAACGAAATTCTAGTTTGTGGATAGATTATATTTTTGAAACACGTTATTTAAAAAAAAGATTAGCGAGTTTTAGGATTACTATGGAAACGTGATATCACTATTATTTAGTGATAACACTATTTTTATGAAAATATAATCGATCCACAAACTAAAATTTCGTGACTTGCTTATGTACACACTTATGTATAAAGTCTCATTAGAATCAGCCCATCCATTTTCAAGAAGTAGTTATTTTATATTTGTATGGGAAACGATTTTGTAAATACTCTGTTGATTAGTGCGATGTAAAGCAGGAGCTAAAAAGAAATAAGAAATTGATTTAATGTTACATTAAATACGAATTGGTAATGTAGGTACAGTACAGTACAGTACAGTCGGACAATTGGAAAGATTCTTTGCGTTGTCGAAAATAAATAAAACCCCAGAAAAATGAAGAGTCTAGGACCCGCGATATGCTATCCAGACACTCCGTTATTGCGCATAAGGGTCGTCTCCGTCTGCTAGTCTGCTTGGGAAGCACCCATAAAGAGAGCTCTGGAGAGGGGGAATGACCTTGCCGACCTGTTACTCAGGGTCAAAGGTCAGGTGGGGGTGAGGTCAAATATTGTTCCCACCTGACGTAATTGAAAATATTTTTTCTGTTTCCAGATTTTACACATACTTATATTTATTCAATTTTTCTTCCGGATTTTAAGTAGAAAAGGAAATTATTGTCTGTTAATTGGAAATGATCTTTAGCTGTGAAAAGGGTTTAGTATTTATCTCCTTGCTTCAGTCATGTGTTGAAATATGAGGTTAATTATTAATTGGAAAGAAGGGGGGTTTGGTGGTCGGAGTCTACTTCTTGCTACGACCACTTTCCATTGCAGGGTGTAACATTTCTCAAAGAAATCTACCTATTTAAAAAATATATATTTTGTTAAATTCCGTATTACAATAGCTACCTTATTTATAAAATGATTCAATCATCTAAATAACCAAACAAGAGGCTAAATGACCATCATCATATCAGCTCATTTACGTCCCCACCAAGGGGCTCGAGCCTACCCTGAGTTAGGGCGATCGGGCCTTAATCGCCCACGCGGGCCCAGTGCGGGTTGGTCGACTTTGCACACAACTTTTCGCAACTTCGCAGGCGTGTGCAGGTTGCCTCACGATGTTTTCCTTCACCGTAAGAGCGTCGGATAAACGTACATATGAAATCTAAATTCGAAATCACATTGATACGTGGCAGGTATCGAACCACGACCTCCCGCACAGGAGGAGGCGGTCCTAGCCGTTACGCCACCGACGCTCTTCTGAATTACCATATTACGATAAAATGACTGTAGGGCTAATTGTCACCGAAGTACAAGTTATGGTATTACTTTTAATCAGGGATCGTAACCGTTTTTTTTAAAATCCTCAATTGATAAGCCCTTGACATGATGGTAAGTGAGGATGATGCCGAAGATGGAAGCGGGCTCATTAACATTCCCCATTGCGTTAATGGGGTGCTGGCTATCTTATCTTTATGCCGGAACACATCAATGCTGTCAACATTGGCAAGACTTGGTGGTAGTTAGCCAGGCGGGCTTAGAAAATGTCCTACCACCAACCACACTTAGTCTTACAAAGTCATACCCCGACTAACCATTGCGTCGCAGAGGCTGTTGAAACTGTTATTATGAACCTAGGGAATCTAAAGTAATTTAGCAATCATTTTTGTGTACTTCTGAAACAAATTCACGAGTTAACTGACCTACTTTGGGAAATTCACAATCATGGGTAGAACAGCTGATAAATTGCGAACTTATTGGAATCACCTCCGGAGTGTAATTGTTAGTCCATTGGCTTAACACTTGAAGGTAGCGGGTTCGATTCCCGGTAATTATATATATAGTCTGTATTCCCCGACTCGTATAATTTAGAAATCTTTAGGACGAGAGTGAGTAGGCACTATTTGACCTTGCGTGTTACATCCTCGGCTGCATCGGCACTTACTATCAGGTGAGGTGTAGCCAAACACACTCAAATTTTTAATTTTAAAAAAAGATGGCTGTTAGGGTAGTAAAGTTCTCGAGTGGCAACCGCGTACCAGATGACGTAGTATAGGCAAGCCTCCCACTCGATGGACCGACAACCTGGTAAGGTTGCGGAAAGCCGCTGGACGCGGGCAGCGCAGGACCGGTCGTTGTGGAAATCCTTGGGGGAGGCCTTTTTCCGGCAATGGACGTCTTTCAACTAATACGAGTATAACGAAAATAAGGGCATTTTCTTAGCTCACCTGGATAGCTACCACCATCTTATCAAATTCCTGCCGCCAATCATGCCAAGGGCTTACCAATTCTGAACTAAAAGTAATAGTAAGCCCTTAATTTTTACGTTGAAAATGGCACAAACAAACAGACATCCAAAAGTACCTACTTTAATTAAAAACTTACAACAGCCTAAAATTCATGTCGGTCAACGCAACGCATGACCGGCTCGATCCAAGGGATCAACGTCCTTGGTTTTTGTTTGCAAAGGCAAAAAACTGTTTGTTTGTAAATTAGTAAATATTTTGAAGTTAACTGGGTTATTAATAAAGATAATAATTGTCTGCGTATAATTTGGAATGTTTCGTAACTATAGGTTATTCCGGAACACATTCTGCATGGATGCCAGGCAGCCAGTAAGAATGATAGCCACAGCCAGTTGCCACTACATCAGCCGGAAGACCTGTAAACTGCACCATATCATGGTCCCATCAGTAACCAAATCGGTTTAAAAGTTGGATCATGCCAGGTATAGAACCTGCAACCTCTCTGTGTAAAGCCCGTGGCTTGAAATCGCACCTTAGATCTAAAGGTATCATTCTTGATCAGATAGAAATATTTCAAATAAATTAGTTTTAATTTATTTTACTAAACATTTTAACGTAAATAGGTACCTAACTATATTTCCAAGAAACACTTCTCAATGAAATATAATAATTATAATAATAGGAAAAAATAAATAAACAAAATTTCGAAATGGAAGTCAAATAAATGAATAATATTTTGTACTCACTTTTTCTATAAGGGAACCTTGGGCCTCGGATAAAAGGTGTAACCAGAGGGATAGTGTGCACCGACATAATATTGTTACACAATTAATCGGAATAACGCAAATAACTGCACGATTTATTCTGATTTTCCTTTACGATACACGAGTGACCTCCACCACAAGCGACCCCGCGAATGAAAGAATCGACGATCGTATTCCAAATTCAGATAGGCTTATTTTTTCTAACCTCTGCCAGAGTAGTGACAAAGTCTCAAACCAAAAAAGGTTTATTTCATAAAGCCAAAGTCTTTATAGAGGTCCAAAAAGTTCTAATTATGTTTTCATAGGGCTATGGAGTCTATTTTTAAGAGCTACAAAAACTTTCACATGTGCGTCATTCGAACTTTTTACATTTAAAAAATACGTAATTTATGAAAGCAATGTCAGGATGTAGACGTAAACAGTAGACACGGTTCATTTATTTTTAGATGTTTCTAAATCACAAATGAAAAACAATATATTTTCTTTATTAGCTTTTATTGTAAACGGAAAAGGCGTATGTACCTCAAGTAGGTTGAAATTTGCCTTTACTTAAGCACAAGAAGTTATTAACAAAAGATAATTTCCAATCAAAAAAATCTACAATGGAACTGGCTGAGTGACATGAAAAGCTTCTATATAGTTTTTTTAGTATTTACATACTCTTTTTATAACCTATGGATTTACTTTGGTACATTAAAAAAAATACATAAACTTTTATCATAAGCGCCAAGAAGTTTTGTAATTAAAAACTCAAATCTTTTTAGATTGATGGCTTTAACAAAAAAGATTTCACTTCGCTGGTTCTAACAGTCCTAAGAAGAGGCTGATTGTACAGAAAAGCTGTACCATTTTTGCCGCCAAAATATTTTTTTAACAAAAATTAAAACTTTTTTGATTTATTATTAGGTACTCTGATTTTCATAGTGCCCATCAGAAGCTAAGGGCCCTGACCTGCTGCCACCTAACCATCGACGAAAATTGGCGCGCTCTGCAATGTCAAAGTATATAATAGTAGTGCTAGCAATGTCGAGTTGCGGCACACGGGTGCTGCGCCAAGAGTGCCATGGCGCAATACCGCCAACTGCACTGACCTTAGGTCACATATGAAAAATCGAGATTTAAAGTCACGCACTCAAAAATTTCCAAACATAAAATCAGCCCCTTTATTAAAAGAAGTGTACTTTCGCGGTCCTTCCTCTATTTCTAACATTCCTTTTGAATATTTCTGTCCTTGTCTCCCATCAAACAATTGTTCAGACATTTTTTGTATGAAACCGGGATCTAGTTTTTAGGGTTCCGTACCCCAAAGGGTAAAAACGGGACCCTATTACTAAGACTCCGCTGTCCGTCCGTCTGTCTGTCTGTCCGTCTGTCTGTCACTAGGCCGTATTTCATGAACCGTGATAGCTATATAGTTGAAATTTTCATGGATGATGTATTTCTGCTGCCGCTATAACAACAAATACTAAAAAATAGAAAAATTGAAAAGATAAGGTGGTCTCCATACAAAAAACTTGGTTAACTGAAACGTAAAGAAACTAGCGCCATCTAGTGTGATGGTACGGAACCTTTTGTGTGCGGTTCTGACTTGCACTTGACCGGTTTTTTTATATGTGTCATAAAGGCGCAAAGCTGTAAAGAGAATCCTGTGAAAAGTTCGTTACAAAATATTTACAGCGATGTAAATGGTACCAATTTCCGTAGTCTACGACTTTAAATTGAAATGCTTATCATGAACTTAACTTTTCCAAATAACAGAGAACGTAGAAGAATACAGAATATAATTGGACAGTGAAAACTTGCCAAGTTACACCACTTGGTAGCACAGAATATAACAAATTTACTTTTAAGCGACTAAAAACCATTGTACGTTCTCTATTATTATTTGGAAAAGTTCAAGATGAATGTTTCAATTTGAACTCCCGTAGCTATGATTTAATAAATCACTATGGAACTTGGTACTATTTAGATCTCTGTTATTTTTTTGTATCGTACTTGGCTCTCTTTCACATTTATTTTTCGTTGGTATACAATTAATTTATGTATAGCAATAATACGACCGTCGGTGGCGTAATGGCTAGGGCCGTCGCCTCCTGTCCGGGAGGTCGTGGTTCGAACCTGCCACGAACCAATGAGATTTCGAATTTAGATTTCATGTGTACGTTTTTCCGACGCTCTTACGGTGAAGGAAAACATCGTGAGGAAACCTGCACACGCCTGCGAAGAAACTCGCAGGTTGTGTGGGAAGTCGACCAACCCGCACTGGGCCCGCGTGGTACACTAAGGCCCGATCGCTCTAAATTCAGGGTAGGCTCGAGCCCTTCGGTGGGGACGTATATGTGCTGATATGAATGAAATAGCAATAATAATTATTGCCTCTCTTTATTCAAGTAACAGTCATACATAATTTATTTTTTATAACAAATACATATAATACACAACGATGGTGGTGCGGAACCCTCGATGTGCGAGTCCTACTCGCACTTGGCCGTTTTTTATTTTTTTCCTTATTACGCCCAATAACCTGTTTCGATCGATAAGTCACCTGGAAGTAGTCCGAGATTGTTTTAATGAGCTAGTGGTGGTACGGTACCCTAATTTTGCTAGTCCGACTCGCACTTGGCCGGTACTTCTTTTTGCTTTGGATACGCCCAAAGACCTACCTGAATTCCAAAAAAGTTTCAAGTCACCTGGAAGTGGTCTATTATTTTCATAAATGGTGGAAGTGGTTTTTATAAAAAGGAACCCTGATTTCACAAGTCCGACTCACGCCTGGTTGGTTTTTCTTCTATGTATATGCCTAATAACTTATCTCAATGCCAAATTTTAAGTTTATAGGTTACCTGGAAGTGGTGGATATGTTTTGATAAGTAGTGATGATATCGAGCCTTTGGTGTGCGAGTACGACTCACACTTGGCCATTTTTCGATTTTTTCCTGTGTATACGTCCAATAAGGTCTTCTCAGAAGATCTAAACATAAGGATAGCCAGACCACTTGGTGCGTACAATAGTCTTTCAGGCAAAATGTATGGGCATCATTCTGGCTGCCGATGCAGTCACTGCTAGAAGGGTTCTCGTATCCTCTCGGACAGTTGAGCGGTTCTACTGGCCCTTCAAAATAATGTCATTACTTCAGGGCTAATACACGAGTGTCACCAAAGACTGACGGAGGTATGTCACCACAGCAACGGAACTCTGCAGTGGATCAAGGGACACAGCTATTCACGCGGAAACGACGCAGCCGACGAACTAGCCAGGAGAGGGTCAAAACTCGTAGCTGTGGGACCGGAACCCATCTTACCCCTCCCCGCAGGCTGGTTCAGATCAACTCTGCGACAGCGCACAAGGTCAGAACATAACCGATATTGGACAGGACTTGACGCCTGCCGTCAGGAGAGACTGGCACTACCACTGACTAACCCTGGCCTGGCCAGGAAGGTCCTGAAGTTGGGTAGACTCCAGCTCCGAAAGGTAACAGCAGTCATTACTGGTCACGGTTACTTTAACAAACATTTTTTCACCCTAGGAATTACGGACAGCTCACTGTGCCGCGCGTGTATGGAGGCCGAAGAGACAGCTCCCCATATCCTTCTGGATTGCAGAGAGGTGGCAGCATACAGGGCCGAGTATCTCGGTGACCTAAGGACACTCCCGGAAGTCGTCGGTAACCTGCGGGGGCTACTGGACTTCCTGGGGGAGCTGAGCTGGCAGTGATACCAGCTAACCACGCAAAACAAAAACGTATCGGGCGCTTGGTTGCGGAAACCAGCCCGTCCTTACCATTACCATTGCCGACGCTACGTCTTCCGGTGCGCGGTCACAAATCGAGAACTTTAAAGTTCTCTGTTCATGGGAAAAACTTATTACTTTTACGTAATACATGCGTGACTGGTAGCACGACGGGCACATTCTCCAAGTGATTCTCCAAGGATCCAATATGATAGGGCACTCTTTGGGCATCGGTGGCGTAACGGCTAGGGCCGCCGCGCCGTCTCCTGTCCGGGAGGTCGTGGGTCGAACCTGCCGCGTATCAATGTGCTTTCGAATTTCGACTTCATATATACGTTTATCCAACGCTCTTACGGTGAAGGAAAAACGTTTTGAGGAAACCTGCAAACGCCTACGCTACCCGCACTGGGCCCGCGTGGTCGACCTAATTCAGGGTAGGCTCAAGCCCCTCGATAGGGTCGTACATAAGCTGACATGATAATGAATCTTTGAAAAGAAAATTTTGAAATCTCTTAAAGTTATCTTAATGTTATCATAAAGTCATTTTTATTAGCTGATCGATTTATTTGCCAAGCCCAATTTATATATATTTGGCAAATCAAATTTGTATGGCAAGCCCAATTTATACGGCAAGTCCAATTTGTATAGCAAGCCAAATTTATACGGCAAGTCTAGTTTGTATAGCAAGTCCAATTTGTATGGTAAGTCCAATTATGGCAAGTCCAGTTTGTATGGCAAGCCCAATTTGTATGACAAGTCCAATTCGTATGGCAAGTCCAATTTGTATGCAAGTCCAGTTTGTATGGCAAGTCCAATTTGTATGGCAAGTCCAATTTGCCAAAGGTTCCTAGGGAAAAGTAATTAGTTTCGTTTTCTGATTCACGCCCCGGTATGCGTACGTCGCGGTCGCGCAACCAGCATCGGCAGGCAGTTGAATTTGTAAAAATTGAATAGGTTCTCCATAAAACATGTTTTTAACCAAATGCAAAATTTAATATGATTGTTTTTAAAATATATTTTTTAAAGACTATACTCAACTTTAAACGTGGTCTGATACGCATTTCGCCCCTTTTTTATGACTGTAATCGAGGGTGCACGGTGCGTAAGCCACAAGCGACGCGCGACCGTAAAAAAAAATTGCCTGTGAAAGTGGAATAAACAAACAGCATCCATTTTTTTTTCCTTCGCCCTTTTAGGACAGGCTAAGGCTCATTGGCCATACCGCCTAGTCTTCAGTATATTATGTTTTTCAGTAGTATTAATTTGTAGAATTCACGTCTTCAGTATATTTTTCAGATTACGTACTCAAAAGCTCATTATGTTGGTCAAATCCAGATGTCCAGTCCATTTTTTTTGTTTTCATTATCATTGTTTCCTCACATTTTTCTCCTGTCAATCTTTCTAAGTTTTCAGTAACTTTTCAGTCTTCAAGATCACTGTTTATTCACGTTCACATCATATCATTGTCTATAAACTAACCTAACCTACATACTCTAGCAAAATGATAGCACTTTTGCTAAAGCTTGCTCGGACTTCTTGTGGGAACTCAAAACACAGTATACACACTTATATTTCATTATCCTACACAAGAAACACATAAATGAACCTTCGCTGATAAATACACAATCAATATTATACATCAAAAACCACTAAATGTAATTTTTCGGATAATAAAAGAAAAATGGCAAACTGAACGCTACAAATTCTCGCCAAAAAGTCCAATATTGGTGTTTTTCAGTTGGTAGCTGAGGAGAGGAAGCAGTGAAGGTTGTACTCCACAGACAATAATAAAGCTCTTAAATAAAAGAAGCAGAAGAAGGTACTTATTCAATTTAATTCTAAAAAACCGGCCAAGTGCAAGTCGGACTCGCGAAAAAAAATTTATATTTTAAAAAACAAAATTATATTTGCACTTGGTAATAGAACATTTTGTATGGAAAATCTATGAACTTTTACCCTATTACTCCTTAACTAAGAAAGCTTTTTTTATATTCACAATTGGTAAACCCTTGACAACATCTCACCTGGTGGTAAGTGACGATGATGTCGAAGATGGAAGCGG